>CM034305.1:55825761-56248048 GCA_019925795.1 Dendrobium chrysotoxum
AATTTCATTTAAGATTTCAAAGATTGTGTCAAAGGTGGTTAAGGACTTGGAAAATTCAACGGGATTGGTTCAAATATTGAAACACTTCTTTCTGGAGTCAAAGGAAGAAGAGTAGGAGTGTCTTGAGATTCTGAATTACTTCAGAAACACCTCAACCTGGTCCTAAGTGTTGGGCTTGAATTTGATTGAAAGATATTTTAATTTGAATGATCATTTTTATTAGAAAGTGGGAGTCAGATTCCCAGAAGATTGAGGTCTTAAGTTTGAAGACATGCCTCAGAACCTAAGTCTAAAATTGGGTACTGAAAATCGTGACCCGATCCTAGCTAATGCAATGCAATCTGGACTTACCCCGGCCTGGATTGGGGAGCCAGCTAAAACCACCTAAACGCTTTAAAACCATGAGTCAAAGTCTTTAAATGTAGAGTGGTTAAGGACATTGATTAAGATTGGTTTAAAGAATTGGGGTCGACATCTAGAGCAGATCCTAATTGACCCCATAACATATGTTGGGTTAAATGTCTAAATAAAATGCAATTAAGATTTAGACTCGATTTTTAATTTGTATCTAATGCAATGCATGCTAGTTGACTCGATGAAATGCTTAAATCAATATGAAGCAGTTTTAAAATAGGCTTAAAAATAGATTTTATCCTAGAGATTGCACAACATCCCCTTGGACAGAACTGCACCCTAATAGGTCAGGTGGTCTGCCAGAACCCGCAGGCGGGGAGGTGCCTAACAAGGTAGAGAAAAGTTAATATGAATGCATGAAAAACTCCCGGCGAGTCCGGGCTTACTTCTTAAGAGCGTTAGAGTTTCTATCTGAGCTTAAAATTTTAAGTTTTGTTTAAGTAGAAGAAGTTAATGACCGTACCCTCACGAGCCTCCGATCGGGTTCCAGGCTAAATCAAAATCGACATGCAATAGCGCCAAATAAACTACTAAAAAGCATGTGGGTCCTTAATCGCAATCAACAACATAAATCAAATCAATTAAATAATTAAATCAATTAAATAAATATTAAATGAAAGTCCATGTGGCAAGTGCCACTTAATTATACAACCCAGGGTCTGCAGGAAAGTAAAGTGGCCGGGTACCACTGACTACAACCGGATTCTATCCTAAGACTCAAGTGACTTTGAGATTTGAGATTCTTCTCGTTCTTCACTTCTTTTTTCCTTAGAACTCCTTGGATCGTCGGGTCTGGATATCCAAATGAAAAGAAACTCCCCCTGAATAGGGGTGTTATCTTTTCTCTTTGGATACTTGAACTTCATCCTAATTTGGATATCCAAATGGATAGGAACTCTCCCTAAGGGATGTTCCTTCCTCTTTGGATTCCAAATTGGATGTGCAAACATCTCAATCTCAAAGCACTTTAAATAGTTACAACTCAATTTGAATCAAATTACATCAATTGAAATTAAAATTCTAGACTCAACAACCTGCAGGGTTATCCTAATAATAAGCAGTTTATATTTGACATCCCAAGCAGTTAATATATTTGAAATTTAAATGCTCAAACCAGCCACACTTGGCCATGCTCTTTTTGATTAAAGGGGGACTTAAGCATGCTTAGCACCTGTGCATTTTAATAATCATGATTTTTGCCCCCTTTAATTTATGCCCTGTATGAGCATGGCCACCTGCATAAGATTGAATTAGTACAAATCGTTCCTAGCCTAGGGGTAGATCTAATCGTACAATCAGTCACATCACAGAGTGCATTAAATAAATAAACAATCACATCAATTCTACTACTAGCAAACAGCATGCAGTAAAAGCTCGAAAACCCGGCACACAGCAGAAAAGTAAACACCGGCCTAGCCTAAGACTAGAGTTGGTTGTCCTAGCAAACCATCTAAAGTGTGTGAGGTAGGCTGTGTGGCTTTGATGTGTCCTAAATAGGATGATTTGATTGAAGTTGTTTGAGGTTCAAGTTGGTTGAAGGCTTAAGGGAATATTTAATTTGAATTTAAATATTAATGACTTGAGATTGATTTTAAACTTAATTTTAATTGTTTGTTGGATATCACCTTTGTTTCACACCGAGGCCGTGAAGTTTATTTCACCTTCCTTGGGGCTAATTTAATAGCCTCGTAGGCCTGGGTTACCCAGTGGTACCCGATATAATTAAATGATTTGAATTTGATTAAGGTTTAAAGATTGGTTAATTTTTAATTAAGATTGGTTGGTTGCTGGTTTTAAGTTCAATTGATGTTTTCTGGAATTTTTGATAATTTATTGAATTTTGGTATTTTCTGGATTATTTTAATCATTTAATTAAGGGGTTAAAAATTGACTTTTTGATTTAAAGTGCTTTCTTTTCTGGAAGTTAATATTTTATTAAAATACTAGACCTTAATACGATCAGTTAGACAGTAAGTACGCTGAAATTGGATTTTTCTAGATTTTATTATGAAGGTTTGAAGTTTTGACTTGATTTTGAACTAAGTTTGACCAAAAGTTGACTTTTTCAAATTTTATTGATTTCTGGAAACTTAACATTTTTAATAAATATTAGACCTTTTATGAGTTGTATGCCTTTGAGTTTGCTCAATTTGGAGTTCATTTGAATTAGTTATGAATTTTTGAAGTTTTGACTATTTATTGAATTATTTAAATTGTTTAATTAAAGCCTTTTTATGATTTGAATCCAAATGACCTCCAAACTCTTGAAATCAACTCCAAAGGTCAGGAATGACCTAAGGAATGATTTCCAAGTGTTTGGAAATTTTCTGGAATTTTTAATTATTTTTAATTAATTAAATTAATTAAATTTCAGATTTCAATTAAAGTTAAATTAAACTTAATTTTGAAGTCCAGTCAAGGGGCTTTTATTTTTCATTGATTAAGGGTTTAATTCTGGTCAGTTAGAGGGGTTGATTGTATTTTTTGGATTTAAATTTGATTTATTAGAATTTTTGAAAGGTTTAATGGCTTAATTAAGGTTTAAACTTGATTAGGTTAATTAATGGACTTAATGAATTCAAAATTCAGTGAGAATTTTTCTTAAGGTTTAGAGTATCACTAAGTTCAAGTGTTCAAAGTTTCAAGTCAATTGGAGGTGAATCCTAATTATTGGAATTTTCCTAAGTTTTCTAATCAAATCCTTAATTATTGTCCTTAGTGACGTCATTAAGTTCAATGGGTCTTAATCAATGTTTCTAGCCCTTGGATAAACATATGTAAGATGCATATATATAAATACAATTAGATCCTAAATCTAGGAGAGCCTTAAGTGTGTGTGTGCACACCTACACATGTAAAGTTAAAGGAGAATTTAGTTAATTAAAAGATTGATTGATGAACAATTAATAAATAATTGTCCATTAATCATTAATCCCAAAAAAAAAAATCCTATTCAAGTAGTTCAACCTTTGTTGAAATTTCAATGAACCTCTCAATGTTCAAGATTTAAATAAATATAATTTTAAACTAGCTTTAAAAATATACTTATAGGTATATATTACCATATATTTATATGATTTTAAATTAAAATAATTTAAATATATAATTAAATTAATTTTTAAAATAATTGAGGGGTCCTCTGATTTATTTGGAAATATTCTGAAAATAAATTTTAATTTTAAAAATATTTAATATAATATTTTAATTTAACATTAATTAAGTATTTAAATAATGGAATTATTTTTAAAATACTAAATAAAAAAAGGAATATTTCAAATTTAAATTAATTATTAAGGTCTAAATATTTGAAGTATATTATTTGATTTAAAATAATTTTAAAATAAGTTTTTTTTAAATTATTAATTAAATTGATTCATTTTTAACTAATAATACTATTAAAAATCAAAATTTTATATTTTAAAATTATTCAAAAATATATTAAATATTTTTGACTTAACGTTAATTTTTAAAATAAAGTTTATAAATTATAAGAATTTTGATATAAAATAATAAAATTATGAAATTATAATTATTTTTTAATTTTTTATTTGAGTTTTCTGAATTTTTTTATTAATAAAAATTAAATTTTAATTAATAGAAGGGGTTTGGCGGCGCCGCGCCGGCGCAGGACAGGTGTCACTGCCTGATTTGTTGGAGCAAACCGCGGCAATCATTATTAATGATTGCGCGGCGGCGCATTAATGACCCATGATTGCGCCGCCGCGCAATCATGAGGCATTAATTACCCGCGGCTGACGCGGTTAACTTAACACGTCAGCGGGCCGCGGGCGCCGTAGGATCTCCGTGGTTCGAAGACGGACGGTCGTGATCAAGGCGGATGGTGATTAAAACGACTAGGCGGACCGCGCGGTTTGCAGAAACGGCTGAATGGCGCGATCTGGACCGTTGATCGTGCGATCGACGGTCCAAAACGCGTACATTTCATGCATGGGCGAACTGTGCCCTAGAACCGATTTTTTGGCTCGTTCTCTCAGCTCACTCAATCAAATGAATTGAAATTTAAAACATAGGTTGAGATGATGAACAGAAGCAATGTGGGCGTGTTTGTTTCGCTTGAAAAAGTGCTTTTTAAAAAGCTAATTTGAACTAAGTGGTTTGAGCTAGGGTTTGAGCTTTTTACCTAATCCACACGGTGGATTCAGAAGGTCTTTGGCTCTCTGAATTTGTTGACTGTCCACGCTAGTTTTCCTAGTTGAACTCGTCGTCTGAAACACGCTCGATCGAGGGGAATAAGCCGTGGACGGAATTGGGCTTGAGTTCGCCGGAATCAGTCGCCGACGGGATTTGACCGGCTGGATTTCGCTTGGAAAGTGAGGGGGAGTCTCTGGGGAGCTCAAGGAATTTGGGGGCTGGGCTTGGAGAGGCTTGAAGAGTGAGAGAATGTGTGTGTTAGAATGAGAGCTCAAAACAAGGTATTGCCCTATTCAAACATCTCCAGGTAGCTTTGACGGCCAAGATTGCTTTGGTTGTGTTCTAGGATGCTGCCAAATGTCCCAGGGGTTGTGGGAGCGGAGGGATCAAAGGACACAAGGACAAATGACATGTAAAGGTCATTTTGTCCCTTTGTGGCCATGTGGAATGATTGGGAGCTGTTTGATTTTAATCTAGGGCTTGAAATCGTCCTAAGAATGTTCTGGAAGGAGTCTTAAAAGCTGGTGTTAAAAGGAGTTTGAGTTAAATGGGTTTAATTAAGGATTTGAGTTGCTTGGAGGCTACTTTGACCCACCATTGACTATTTGACCAGTCAATGGGTTAAGGTGGTTGATGTGGCAAATAGAGGGAGTTCAATTTGCTGGTGAAGTGATTTAAGAGAGAATTAGAGACTTGCAAGTTGAGATTTGAATGTATAAGGTGGATTTGACCAAGTCAAATCAAGGTAATTTGACTTAAAAATGTTTGAATACACTTGAACCTCTCTTTGATATAAGTTTAAAGATTTGGAGATTTAGAGAACTTGAATTAGATGGTTAAGTTGATTTTGAGTTAAATGAGTCAAGTTTGACTAGATTTGGACTCAGTTGACTGGGTCAACTGTTGACTGGGTCAATGGGTCCAGTCAAATCCAAATCCTTGGGGAATGTGATCAAAGAAGTTTGAATGAGTTTGAAATCGATCTGGAGCTTGATTGGGTTTAAATGAGCTTAAGGGTTGAGAGTGGTCAACTTGAGTTGACTTGGTCAACCAGGTTGACCCAGGGCCAGGATTTGGGCTGAATCAATTTCAAATAAAATTTGAGGTGGGTGGAAGTGGTTTGAGGGTTTGAATAGGTCATTTGGGTCAAATCACCTATTTGAACCCTTAATGGGCTTAATGGGTCAACTAGGTTGACTTGGTCAACCAGGTTGACCCAGGGTCAAGGATTGGGTCCAATCAATTCAGAACGTCATTCTGAGTCTACTGGTGGTGGTCTCAAGATCTGGAGAGGTCATTTGATCAAAATGACCTATTTGGGCCCTTAATGGGCCTTTTAGGTCAACCCTGGTTGACTTGGTCAACCAGGTGGGTCCAGGGTCTGGAAATGGGTTCAACAGATTTGAAATGACATTTGGAGACCAATGGAGGTGGTCCCAAGGTCAGAGGAGGTCATTTGGTCAGAATGACCTGTTTTGACCCTAAAGGGGCCTTCTAGGTCAACTAGGTTGACTTGGTCAACCAGGTTGACCCAGGGGCTGGTTCTGGGTTCAATGGGTTTGGTTTGACATTTAAAACTTGCTGGAGGTGGTTGCATTTGATTTGGAGCTCATTTGATCAAAGTGACTATTCACACCCCATAGGGGTATTTTGGTCATTTTGACCCCTGGTCAACTGGGGGTCAAATTGAATCCAACAAAATGCAGTTTAATGCTCAATAAGTCATAATCAAGGGTCTGGAGGTAATTGGAGGCTTTGGAGAAAGCTCCAGGGTCAAAACCCACTGGGTGGTAGGTCCAGTGGCATAGACTGTAAATATTTGAAGGTTTTACAGCCTTTGGATTTCAATTCAGTTTCTGGGGTTAGAGATCTCAGAATGAGCTCAAATTTGGAGGGTTACCTCTAGAGACATGTCACATCAGTGTGGAACTGACAGATCTTGAATCAGAGGTCATTTGATAGGGTTTTGAGGTGTTCAAAAATTAACTGGAAAAGGCTTTCAGGACTTAGACCTTTAGCCTTGGATTTGAATCTGGAAATCTGGTTTTGAATTGGATTTTGAGCTTGAATGATAGGATTTGGATTAAGTTTAGATTGAATTGGAGTTCAGATTGATCTAGAAGAATCCTAGGTTTAGAATAGGTCCTAGGGTCCAAATCAGCTTAAGGGAATCCTAGGGTCTAGAATAGATCCTAGGGACTGGAGTCTGGGAAGATCCTAGAATCTAGAAGTCCTAGGGAAATCCTAGGATCTGGGGTCTAGAAGAATCCTATAATCTAGAAGAATCCTAAGATCTAGGAATCCTAAGATTCAAGATCTAGAAGGATCTTAGGATTTAGAATAGATCCTAAAGTTTGATTTCTAGGAAGATCTTAGGGTTTGGAAGTCCTATGGCCTGGGATCTAGCATAGTCTTAGGATCTAGAAGAAACCTAAGCCCTAGACAGATCTAGGAGAATCCTAAGGTCTAAGAGGATCATATGATCTAGAATCAGGTAGAATCCTAGGGTCTAGAATAGATCCTAGGGTCTGAAGTCTAGGAGAATCCTAGAATCTAAATTTTTCTTAAATTGTATTATCTGGGTCTGGTTAGGATTGATTTGAATCTGGATTGATCTAGGATTAAATTAATCCTAGGGTCAGGATTAAATCCTAAGGATTGGAATGATCCTAAGGTCTGGATTGGTCCTACTGAGCTCATACAAAAATGAGGTCAACAAATGGACCCCCAATATGTGTAATAGAATGTAGTTCTATTGCACATATTGGTGTTGACCGAATAGAATGGTCAAGTCCGGAGTTTTGATCCTAAGGGAAAAATAAATTTATTCCTGGGGAATCAGAGTTTGAATAGATACTAGGGTAGTGCTAGGAAAAGCGTACTCTACCACTAATGGGTCTAATCCTAAGGGAAAGGAAGAATCTATCCTTAAAGGAGAAGGAAGTCTAGGTGATCCTATAGGAAGGAAGAACTCCTAACTATAAAGGATTAAATCTGGATTTGATTCTAAGGGAAAGGAAATCCTAACCTTAGAAAATTAATTTGAAATGATACTAGGGTAGTGCTGGAGACAGCGTACTCTACCACTAGTAGATCTAATCCTAGGAGAAGGAAGAAACCTATCCCTAAGGAAAAGAAGGCTTGGATGATCGTATAGAAAGGAAGAACTCCTAACTATAGAGGATCAAGTATGAATTTTATTCTAAGGGAAAGGAAATCCTAACCTAGAAAACTAGATTTGAAAGGATACTAGGGTAGTGCTGGAAACAGCGTACTCTACCACTAGTGGATCTAATCCTAAGGAAGGGAAAGAATCCTATCCTTACAGGAAAAGAAAATCTGGATGATCATATAGAAAGGAAGAATTCCTAACTATAGAGGATCAAATTGAATTTTGATACTAGGGTAGTGCCAAAGGGCGTACTCTACCACTAGTAGATCTAATCCTAAGGGAGGAAGAAATGCCTAACCCTTAAGGAAAAGAGGGTCTGATTGTAGGTTTGGGACTGAGTCCAGGACGGTGCCACAGGGGACTTATTCCATCACTAGGAAGTCTAATCCCAAGGGAAGGAAGAAGAACCTACCCTAAGGAAGAGAGAATTGGATTTTGAAATTAAACCTAGGACGGTGCCATAGAGGATTTACTCCATCACTAGAAGTCTAATCCAAAGAAGGAAGAAGAAACCTACCCTAAGGAAGAGAGAATTGGATTTTGAAATTAAACTAGGACGGTGCCATAGAGGACTTACTCCATCACTGGGGAATCTAATCTTAAAGGAAGGGGAAAAGCCTAACCTTGAGGAGAAGAGAGTTTGATTTTGGAATTTGAAATTAATTCCAGGACGGTGCCACAGGGGACTTATTCCATCACTGGGGAATCAATCCTAAGAGAAGGAGAATACTTACTCTAAGGAAGAGAAGAGCTGGATGATCTCATAGGAAGGTAATATTACTTATATAGGAGATCAGACTTGAAATTTTGAATTTTGAAGACTAGAATGGTGCCGCAAGGCGTTATCCATCACTAGTAGATCTAATCCTAAGGAAAGAAAGCACGATGACTCACATCTGTCCTTAAGGAAGAGAAAGACTAGAGGACCCTGAGGAAGAAAGTATTGCTTCCGTAGAAGGTCGAATCTGAATTTTGAACCTAGGATGGTGCCACAGAGGGCGTGCTCCACCACTAGAAGATCTAATCCTAAGGAAAGAAAGCACGATGACTCACATCTAACCTTAAGGAAAAGCAACTGGATGATCTTGTGAGAAGGAAGCATTGCTTCGCACAGAATCGGGTCTGGAATGATCGTATACAGAGGAAACTTGAACTCTATATAGAGGATCGGGTCTGGATTGATCGTATATAGAGGAAACTTGCTCTATATAGAGGATCGGGTCTGGATTGATCGTATATAGAGGAAACTTGCTCTATATAGAGGATCAGGTCAGATGATCGTATATAGAGAAAACTTACTCTATATAGAGGATCAGATTAGGAATGATCATATGTGAAGGAAACTTGCTTCACATAGAGGATCGAGTCTGGAATGATCATATACAGAGGAAACTTGCTCTGTATAGAGGATCGAATGGATTGATCGTATATAGAGGAAACTTGCTCTATATAGAGGATCAGGTCAGGAATGATCATATGTGAAGGAAACTTGCTTCACATAGAGGATCGAGTCTGGAATGATCATATACAGAGGAAACTTGCTCTGTATAGAGGATCGAGTCTGGATTGATCGTATATAGAGGAAACTTGCTCTATATAGAGGATCAGGTCAGGATTGATCATATGTGAAGGAAACTTGCTTCACATAGAGGATCGAGTCTGGAATGATCATATACAGAGGAAACTTGCTCTGTATAGAGGATCGAATCTGGATTGATCGTATATAGAGGAAACTTGCTCTATTTAGAGGATCGGATTTGAATTCTGGAATTTGAAACTTGAATGATTTTGAACTTGAATTTAAAGATGTTTGAATTTGAAACTTGATTTGACGAATTTGAATTCGAAGGGTTTGAAATTTGTGAATGTTTTGAATTTGAAAGTTGATTTGATTTTGATTTATCTTGAATTTGATTTTGAATTTTGAAAAACTTGAACAAAATTGAGCTGAATAGATTCAAAATTTGAAATTTTATTGATTCGAAATTCGAGCTACATCAAGCATAGTATTTTTTCAGGAATCGCCCGTTTACAGGAAGCATTGGGTGATTTCCTTTACAATCCACTAGCTGATACGAGCCTCCTTCGTAAACTGTTTCCACTACGAAGGGTCCTTCCCAGGTTGGTTCAAACTTTCCACCGAGCTTTCGGTGGGCTAAGATAGGCCTCCGAAGAACCAAGACCAAGTCGCCTACTCGGAAGGTTCTAGGTCGCACTAACTTATCATGAGCTTGAACCATTCTGGCTTTATAGAGTTCTAGATTCTGCTGGGCTTGGAGACGACGTTCTTCAAGACCCTCAAGTTCTTCAAGTCGAAGTTGTGCATTTTGTTCTGTTGTGATTTGATTCTGGACTGCAGTTCTGAGTGAAGGGATTTGAATTTCCAGAGGGAGTACGGCCTCGGACCCATACACTAGTGCAAACGGTGTGGATTGGGTCGGGGTTCGATATGTGGTCCTGTAGGCCCACAAAGCTTCCACCAACCTCTCATCCCACTGACGTTTATTGTCATCCAGGGTCTTTTTGATGATTTGTACCAGGGTTTTGTTGAAGGCCTCAGCCAGTCCATTAGCCCGTGGGTAATAGATTGTTGAGTATCTCCAATCAATACCGTGGCGACTTGCAAAGTTATTGATTTTTGTAGACTTGAAAGCGGACCCATTATCGGATATGATTCTGCGAGGCACGCCGAATCGATATACGATATGGTCACGAAAGAATTTCATTACATGATGTGATGTTACATTTCTTAGTGGTACTGCTTCTGCCCACTTTGAAAAGTAATCAGTCGCTGCTAAAATGAAGCGATGACCCCTTGAAGAAGGAGGGTCAATTGGCCCGACGATATCCGTGCCCCAACTTTCGAAGGGCCACGAGGCTATCGTAGGATGCAACACATTAGGCGGCTGATGTAAAACCACACCATGAACTTGGCATTGATGACAACATTTTGCAATTTTCATGCAATCGTCAATCATCGTAGGCCAATAATAACCAAGTCTTTTGATTTTCATTTTCATCTTAGGACCCGATTGATGAGCACCGCACAGTCCAGCATGGACTTCGTTAACGATCTTCAGGGCCTCTCGTTTGTCTAAACAACGGAGCCACATCTGATCGAACGATCGTCGGTACAACGTATCGTTGACTAGTGCATATGATAGGGCACGTTTCTTAATTTGATTGGCAAGAGACCTGTCGTGGGGAAGCTTGCCTTCTTGCAAATATTTGATTATTGGTTGTCTCCAATCTTGTTCTTCATCGACTGCTGAAGATGTAGAAAGGACCTGGGAGGATTGATTGTTGAGGTATTCCATGTCTACAGGGGACAGGACTGACGACCTTGAACTTCTATAGGGATGAAGTCTTCTTCTGGGCAAGCAAATTCCTTTGCAAGCTTTGCTAGGGCATCCGCCGAGGAATTGCTTCCACGAGGAACCCTATACATAGTTACAATGGGAATTTTCTCGAGTAGGTGCATTGTGTATTGGTGATATTTCAGGAGTTTAGGATTCAAAACCTTATAGGTCCCTGCAACTTGGTTGATCACCAGCTGAGAGTCACCATAGATCTTAATCTCTTTAATCTCCATTAGGATTGCAAGTTCCAAACCAGTTATCAAAGCTTCGTACTCAGCTTCGTTGTTCGTACAAGGTTCTGATAAATGGTAGGAAAAGTGCATCATTCCCTTATCCGGTGTTATGAAAACCAGACCGACTCCGGCTTTCCCAGGAATAGTAGATTGGGGTGTTTTGCCCCTTTGAGAGGACGCTGCACCATCAAAATACATTTCCCAGGTTTGAACATTGGATTCCTCAAAACTCATGATTTGCTCGTCAGGTAAATCATCATTTAGAGGAGATTCCGCCGGTAGCGGGTGTGCCGCAAGGAAGTCGGCGACGGCCTGCCCTTTCACAGCACGCAGGGGAATGAACGTGATTTCAAATTGTAACAATATCATAGACCAACGAGCTAGGCGTCCTGACAACGTGGGCCGGGTCATAAGATATTGTAGGGGGTTGACACTGGAAATCAGACTGACCTGATGAGAAAGCATGTAATGTCTTAGTTTTTGTGCCGCAAAGACTAAGGCAAGGCAATGTTTCTCAATTGCAGGATATCGGATTTCCGTTGGGAGTAATCTCCGACTCAGGTAGTAGAGGGCATTCTCTTCCCATCGTCATTGATTTGAGCTAGAAGAGCCCCGAGAGATTCGTCAAGGGCCGCGGTGTAAAGGATTAGAGGTCTCCCCGGAATGGGGGCTGCCAAAACTGGCGGATTTGTCAGGTATTGTTTGATATTTCGAAAGCATTTTGACATTTCTCGTCCCAAATGAATTTGGCGTCCTTTTTAGCTAGGACAGAGATGGTTGACATCTTCCAGAAAGATTAGAAATGAATCTTCTTATATACGCCAGCCTGCCCTGGAGGATCTCAGTTGAGTGAGACTCTTGGGAGGCGGCATATTTAAGATAGCTTCAATTTGGCAGGATCAATTTCGATTCCACGGTGCCTAACTACGAAACCTAAGAACTTCCCTGACGTGACGCCGAAAGCGCACTTCAAGGGATTCATTTTAAGGTCGTAGCGGCGCAACCGCTCGAAAACAGTTCTTAAATCATAAAGATGAGCCTCTTTCACTCTACTCTTGACGACTAAATCGTCGATGTAACATTCGACTTGATTATGTATTAAGTCATCAAAGATATGAGTCATGGCCCGCTGGTAGGTTGCACCAGCATTTTTGAGGCCAAAGGCATCACTTTATAACAAAAGATCCTATAGGACTTCTGAATGCAGTGTTTCTCTCATCTTCTGGGGCCATCTTGATTTGATTATAACCAGACGAGCCATCCATAAAGGAGAAAACAACATGCGAGGAGGCAATGTCCACCATGAGTTCTGGGATTGGCAAAGGAAATTCATCCTTAGGACATGCCTTGTTCAGGTCTCTATAGTCAACACAGACCCGAATTTGACCATTTTTCTTTCGAACTGGCACAACGCTGGCTACCCAAGAAGGATATTGTTCTTCTCGAATAAATCCAGCCTCTGCCAACTTCTTGACTTCAGAAACGACTTGTTGTTCGATCTCTAGACGCATACGTCGTGGAGCTTGCTTGACAGGAATGGCATCATGCCGGATTCCAAGTTTATGGACTGCTACGTCAGCGGACAACCCCGGCATTTCGTCGTATGTCCAGGCGAAGCAATCTTTAAACTCGGATAGAAGTTGAATTAGATCCTTAGACTCATCCTCACTCAACAAAGAACTTATGAAGTGGGGCGAGGGTCATCCTCTGTTCCAAGGTTGATCTCTTTAAGTTCATCGACTGTTGATTTAATTTCTTCTTCGAATTCAGGGGGTGCATCCCGAACCTGAAGTTCGTCAGAATCATCAAAGTCTCCAAACAAAGTCCATCGAATGAATCAATGACTTCAGTAGGGACATTTTTAAATTCAGGACGACTAGTTATCATTAGACAAAATTCGTCATCGTCAAACGACCTAACGGTACTAAAGCCGATACCACTAGTCCAATGTTATTAAATTTTGAATTCCAAAGACTTTCGTGGTATCTAGCCTGACCCTTAGTCCATTGACTCGGAGCAAAACCTTTAGAAATAAGAGACTTAACACCAGCAGGAAAGTAGCCAAAAGGTAATTCCATTAATTCATTGAAATTAGCCTCTTCAAGGATTACATCATCTTCATTCCTTGAAGAGGAAGAGCCAGGGAAGAACTTCTTGGCTTTCCTTACTTCTCCATCTAAGTTCGGAGCATCCTTAATTACTAACCCTGAGACCCTGTCAGCAGACAGTGGGGTTAAGGTTAAGGATTCAACCGTTCTATTAAGCTTTTCATACAAGCTCAATTCAGGCTCGTCACTTTGAATATTTAATTTTGTATCCTCCTGTCGCTATCCGATTCTAAAGTGAGATCAAACTTCGGAGGATTGATTTTTGTATAGTCAAAAGCAAATCTGGCACCCCTTTTTCTTGAATCCTCATCAGAACTTGTTTCAAGTTCGACATAGATCGGGGAATTTCTTTTTTCAATTGAAGGGCGACCTCGACCGCGTGCTCTTTGGGCCATCCTCCCACCTCTTTGAGGTACAATGTTTGGAGGCCTGAAGATCACACGCTCGACGTCGTCTTCACTACTTGAGTTTTGTCTCTTTTGATTTTTGACTTTTTCTTTTCTCAATCTTTGGAGTGCTTTTGAACCTTGACTTTCTACTTTTTCCTCCTTGACGTTGATCTCTACCTTAGAACGAGTAGTGGACCCTTTAGGTACGTAGTACGCCGCATCCTCGTAGATCCCGATCTCGTGAATAGAGAATGGTTGCAGATCACCCCTTAATTTCAAACTCAATGCCATCTCGTTGGTACTTGATGCATTGATGTAGGGTAGAAGGAACCATCCTATATTCATGGATCCAGGGCCTTCCTAGGAGCGCGTTAAAGGACGTTGCCGAATCAATTATATGAAATTTCGCTTCAGTTTTCAATTCTCCTATCTCTAGAAGAAGGGTAACTGAACCTAAAGCCTTCTCGCCCTTCTCATTGAACCCACGAAGCACTAACTTGTCAGTTGAGAGCTTGCTAGTATCAATTCTAAGGTATGCGAGAGTCTTTTATGTTCATCACATTGACCGATGCACCCGGGTCAACTAGAACTCTTGATAACTTAAACTTGCCACATTTACTGTGATGTAAAGTGGACGATTGTGGTCGGCAGTTCCAAGGAGTAAATCTTCGTCCGAGAAGGTAACCCCAGGGATTTCCTTAAAGTACAAAGCTTCTTCCTCGGAAGTTGAGGCTAATTGAGCTAAGCAAATCTCTGGGTCGAGAAGTGCTTTAATCAGAGTCTCCCTCATCTCTTTTGAAAGGACAAGGGCATCATAAATGCTCAATTTGGCGGGCAACTTCCTAAGGTGAGCTAAGACATTGTAATCAACACTTGGAACATTAACGTTGGGACCCCGGTGGATTTGAAAGAATTGGAGTTGATTGTTGAGCGGGGATTTGAATTGGATCATCAGAAACAACTTGTTTTCCTTTATCCTGAGGAGGTAGCCTAGGGGGTAAGACCTTCCCACCACGTAGTTGTACTTGCACGACTTCATCGGAAGAACAAACTACAGGGGAGTCTACGCTCTCCTTAGGCGATTGATTGTCGTTATCTGAGCGAGAGTCTGAATCTGAAAAGTCTATCACGACAGGACTCCCTTGAAAGTTAATTTCAGGGGTTTCACTATCTGATAAGACATCAGATTCGTTTCTCTCTTGAAGAGTCAAATCTGGAGAGTTGAGTGTTTGAATTTCTTGATTGATCTCAACTTGTTCTTAATTATTTTCAACAGAAGAGTCATTAACATCTTGATTCTCAACATTAATCATCAAAATATGGGCAGAAGGATCAGACTTTTTATTTAATTTTTGACCCTTTGCCTTTGATGGGGCAAAGTAAAAGTCAGATAATTTCAGTGGTGACAGAGGTTTTGAGCCACCATCAACCACTTGTACAGATCTCTCATCAATAAATTTCCTCTCTACAGAAAGTTCACTCTTTTCATTTTTATTCAGTACAGTAGTTCCTAAGACTACTGGAGAGGAAACTGTCCCAACGTCCTCCTGCGAAGCCTCGAGGTCAACCTCCCAGATCGGGTCCCGGGCTCTCGTCGGTAACTGTTGAGAAAGACGAAAAGATTTATTAATCGACTTTTTAAATGCCCGGGATAGTGCTATATCCCAACCATCTTCAATGGACAGAGAAGAGTTAGAATTCATACCTGAGATAGATTTGACAGACCCCTGATCCGGATCGACCAGGTACTCCTTTGGAATTATAATATTACCTTGACGGAAGTTCTTTTCTAGCCAATCTTTGAAGACGATGCAGTCTTCGATTGTGTGGCCTAACATGCGATGGTAGGGGCAAAAAGTTGGATCATCCTTCTTATTTGCCTCTTCCGGCTTCTTGGCCTCCGGCAATCGAAAATCTGGCTTCTTCTGAAGACTTTTAAGATCTTTCTCACCGACTCTCTCTTAAATGGATATGTGCGAGCCAATCTCTCTTTAAAAGAAATCGGGTGAGAATCTCTTGTGGATTGAGAAGTTACCTGAAAAGGTGGAGATTTCTGAGTTTGTTGTGTTGGAGAATTACTGGATTGAACATTCATTGGTTTCTTCCCCTTATCAACAGCTGAAACCATTGCTGTTCTCTTTTCAAAGGATTTCAATGGTTTGCTAGTTTTCTTTTCCTCGGTAGAATCCTTCAGGAATGGCATTTTGGAAGCCTCTTCCTGTAGATTACTAGCCTTATTTAAAAGTTTTTCGAAGGTTTTGATAGTGAAACCCTTCAGGAGAAAAGCAATAGGCCCGTGATGTTCTTTAAAAGAATCTCCACTGCATGTTGCTCTTGCAACTGGGGTTCACACTTCATCGAGAGATTTCGCCATCTCAAGATGTACTCAACCAAAGACTCTCCCGGTTTTTGTTTTTCGATGACGAGATCACCAACGGTTACACGCTGCTGAGCTCCTGAGAATCTCTTTAAGAATAGACTCTCGAGCTCTGTGAATGTTTTCACTGAACCATTAGGTAAATCTGCGTACCACTCAAAAGCAATACCGGATAGACTACTCACAAACTGGCGAAAGAGTAGAGCATCTGACCCTCCTGCGTTGCAACAACTCGCTCGGAAGTGGGCCAGGTGCTGTCTTGGGTTTTCTAACCCACTAAAAACTTTAAATGAAGGTGGCACAAAGCCTTTAGGATAAGAAACCGAATCATATTCTTCAGGGTAGGGTCTACCCTTTGGAATGGATACAGTCCCTTGAGAATGGGCTAAGGCCTCCCTTACCTGGGTTTCAATCATCTGGCGGATGTCTTTGTCGGCTGGAGAGGTTGGGGAAGCAACCTCTGGAGTTCTAGGACTTGATTCTATTTTCCTGCTGTGCTCACCCACTGTGTGTGTTGTAGGTTGCAACTGCTCGGATTGAGATTGCTGTGCCTTGATCATCTGACTTTGCATTTGTTCCATTCTGAGCATCATCTGTTCAATTTTGCTCTCCAGACTCTTAATGTATTCATCTTTCTCATTCAATTTAATTGATCCATCAGAGTCTGAATCTACTGCTGCAGAGGCTTCTTCTTTACCAGATCGGTGTCTTGAAGGCTCAGCATCTTTATTTGATGCTCTGGTCTCAACCATACAAATGTTCCCAGCTGAATCTTCTTCCATCAGATCATCTGCTTCTGGATCAAAGGCTTCAATTGCCTTGTTTTTGAGTATATCCCTTATTTCTTGTACCACCTCATCGACCGGTCTACCCTCGATTGACTCGAGATCGATTGGTAGGTACCCTTTATAGTTAATCATCTCTTCAAATTCCTCATCTCCGAACTGGGTGAGGACCTCTTGAATTTTTAAGTCATCAGCAGTAGGTTCTGCCACTAACTGATCCAACATTTCTTGATCATCCTCAAGTTCTGTCCCCTCCCCTCCGACTGTCCCGGGGTCGGTAGTCGTGAGGGTGACATCCTCAATAGGGTGAGGGATATCTAACTTAACAGGTGACGAAGGAGTTTGACTTGTAGGAACTCCAACATCAGTCTGAGGAGAATCCTCACATCCCTGAATAAAGAGTCGGGGGACCTTAACAGGTGACTGGACTGGTAACTGAGCTGATGACTGAACTGGTGTCTCTCTAATCTGAATCCCAACAGTTCTGCTTATCTTCATTGGCACATAAGGTTCGTCCAAAAGTATGGGCCTCTTGCCCTTAACATCAACTGGTTGTAAGTCTTTGACGATCTCTTTTGATTTGGCTATCACAGGGGCCAACTTTGAGAGTCTTGAAGGGGGAACTGGAGGTCTACCACTGAGAAGGTGATTCCTACCAGACCCAGTTAAAACTATCTCCTCAGTTTTGGCAGTTGGGAGACGAGGCACCCAATGATATCCATCTACTAACACTGAGGCAACTGGTTGTTTAACGAACTTTTTGTTTCTCCTCACTGGCTGAGGAGTCAGGTTTCTTGCTTCAGATTTTTCTTCTTTCAGAACTTCTTTCTCAAGCTTATGTGAAATCACCCCCTTCAGGTGTCTCACATATTGTTCTTTGGTCTGACCTGTCTCAGCAGCACAGGTATGAATGATGTTCCTTAACATCCTGGTTCTCAAAGTGTTCTTCTCCCTGGTGGTTCTCTTAACAGTGTAGTCAACTGGGCTAGGTGGAGAGCTAGCAATCCGCGTGACTCTCTTCTCCCCTGCAGCAGCTGCGAGGGGGTGAAAACGACTCCCTTTCAGGAGTGGAGAAGAGGCAGGGATAGGCAGCTCCTCAGCAGCCTCAGGCTCAACTAAACTCAAGGCTTTCTGTTCAGCTATCTTCCTTGACTTAGTAATTTTCTTCCTTATCCTTCTCAGGTAGTTCTTCCTAGCACTCTTAGTGCCAAACAGTGCTGCAGAACTAGAAGACCCTTTTTCAACAGTAGATTTTATTTCAATTTTCTTGTCCTCACTCTGGACTGAGGGTGCAGAAGGTGTAAGGGTAGCACCTGCTGCCAGTTCCAACACTGGGGGAAGGTCACTCGTAGCTCCCACCGTTAGTTCCACTACTGGACCATTCTCGCCCTCAGCAGCGAGATTGATGATTGTTCCACCATTAACAGACAGTTTCAAAGTCTTGAAACCCATCCCAAACTGAATCGCACTGCTATGAATTAACTCTTCGACTTGGAGGTCTCGGTCAACAGAGAACAGAAGTTTCCCAGCCATTGCAGAAGGTTTGATTGTCTGAAATTTGAAAGAGGAGACTTGAATCAAAATTTTGAAATTGAATTTTGACAAGAAATTTTCTATATTTTATCATATAAATCGAATTATGGGAACTATAATCCGATATATAGTGATAAAGTATAGTCATCAATTTTGACTTGAAGAAAATTTGAATTTTTGTTGTTTATGTTCAACTACAAGAGAATGTTGTAGAGAACGTATAACAACAATGGTCTGGATTTGATTTGAAAGAGTTTGACGGAGGTTTGAAATTTTGAAAATTGAAAGATTTTCTTTGACTATTTGAAACCAATAAGTCGGATTTGATTTCAACTTAATAGTTAACAAAATATCAAAGAAAATCAAGGAGTTTTGACTCGACTCTCTTATCCCACTGATCAGGCTAGGGATAAGATGTCAGAGATCTGACTTGATGAAAAGACTAGATGATTAAATTTGAATCTAGAAATAGTACATGTTATACTACAAGAGAATGTTGTAGTAGTACATGTGACAGTGAAAATTGATTTTGAATTGAAAGGGAATTTGAACGACTCAAAAATCCGGCAGCATCTCCCCTTATTTTTGAAACTTGAGGTGTTGAATTTGCATTCAACAAGACAGTTTACAAATATTAAGGAAAATTTTACAGGAAGGAACTCAACCCTTTATATCTTATCAAAGATAAAATGTCAAAGTTCAAAAGTTTGAAAGACACTGAAAATCAATATTGAATTTGAATTATCGATGTTCATCTACAAGAAGTATTGTAGAAGAACATTCGACACGTGATGATTAAAACTTGAAGAGAATTGAAGGGATATTTTCTAAAAATTTGAATCTCCGGCAGCACCCCCCCCTTATTTTAAAACTCGAGGTGTTGAATTTGCATTCAACTCGACGGTTTACAAATGTTAGGGAAAGCTAGGGAAAATCACTTGACTCTTTACATTTCGAAAGAATGATTTAAAATGAAATGTCAAAGATTGATTTATCCGGATAAATTTGAATAAATATTACATATATTAAGCTACAACGATTGTTATAGAAAAATATATAGCAATGCAGTTTGAACTTGATTGACTTTGAAAAGGAATTTGAGAATTTTTTTGAAAATCCGGCGGCATCTCCCCTTATTTTTGAAACTTGAAGTGTTGAACATATGTTCAACATAACGGTTTACAAACCTATAAGAGGGAGATTCTAGGAAATCAGCCTGACTCTTTCATTCTGATGAATGATTTAGAATGGAATGTCAAGGACTGAAGCGACCGGAGAAGTTGAAAGTATCTTAACTATATACAACTACAATCATTATCGTAGAATATATAGTTGCACTGATTATTATGACTTGAAAATAGATGTTTGAAAAATTTGAAATTTCGGCAGCATCTCCCCTTATTTTGAAACTCGAAGTGTTGAACGTATGTTCAACATAACGGTTTTACAAAAATAGGGGGGAATGTTATAAGCTAACCCGACTCTTTCATTCCGACTAGTGATTCGGGATTGAAATGTCGAAGGTTAGATTAACATGAAAATTTCAAATTTTGGGTTAAAATTTGGAAGAGGAATCTATATCCTATCACGCATATTGAATTATAGGAATTACAATCCTATATGTAATGATCAGATATAGGAATTGATTGAGATTTGAAGGCAATGGAATTTTGCTAGACAGCTGAAATTATGACTTTGAAATTAAAGAAATCTTCTGTAAATCATGAAACTTAGCACGCTATGATTTATTTGCATGCAAGTTTGCAACATGTACAGAAAGACTTTGAAAAGCTTAGCTTGACTCTTTCGCTCTACCAATGAACTCGGAGGCAAAATGTCAAAGCCAGACTTTGAGAGAGATTTCCTACACTCACCTCTCTTTTCACATGTCTTAATTGAGTTGGCCACACTCACCCAAGGGAGAAATGGGTAGAGGGACCAACAGAAGAAAGGTAGTCAAAACTACCGATGCAATAAAATTTATATCGCTATTAAAGATGGAGAGAGAGAATTTCCCCAGCGGAGTCGCCATTTTTTGTTTGATTGAAAAATAATATGTTTTGAAAAGTGTTTAATTTTCTTTGGAAAATATTTAATTTCTAGAATTTAAATTTTATAATCGAACACTTATTATGAATGATATATCACCTCAAAAAGGTGAACATATCGTTCCCTAATAGGTTCTGATTACAAATTTTGATTTACTCTGATTATCGTAGTCAAACTCAAGGAGAAACAATATATGATCTCAAAAGATCAAAATGATGTTAAATCCAATGTTTAACTATAATAATCTAGTAAAAAGATCATTAATTTCATAATCAAGATCACGATAATAGTACGATATATCTTTCCAAGAAAAGAGGATATCGTCTATTATCGATCATTTGAAAATGACGATAAAGATCGTTGTCTTTTGGATTTCCCAAAGATAATTAATTGAGGATTTTGAAAATCTTAATTTTGAAATCAGGTCTGGGTTTCTAAATCTCCTACGAGCGCAAGCCCTCGTAGTTAATTACATCGTAGGAAACCAGAAAATTTCCTACGAAAACTCTCGATTAAAATAGCGATACGAATTTCATTTAAGATTTCAAAGATTGGTGTCAAAGGAGGTTAAGGACTTGAAAATTCAACAGGGATTGGTTCAATATTGAACACTTCTTTCTGGAGTCAAAGGAAGAAGAGTAGGAGATGTCTTGAGATTCTGAATTACTTCAGAAACACCTCAACCTGTCCTAAGTGTTGGGCTTGAATTTGATTGAAAGATATTTTAATTTGAATGATCAATTTTATTAGAAAGTGGGAGTCAGATTCCCAGAAGATTGAGGTCTTAAGTTTGAAGACATGCCTCAGAACCTAAGTCTAAAATTGGGTACTGAAAATCAGTGACCCGAATCCTAGCTAATGCAATGCAATCTGGACTTACCCCGGCCTGGATTGGGGAGCCAGCTAAACCACCTAAACGCTTTAAAACCATGAGTCAAAGTCTTTAAATGTAGAGTGGTTAAGGACATTGATTAAGATTGGTTTAAAGAATTGGGGTCGACATCTAGAGCAGATCCTAATTGACCCCATAACATATGTTGGGTTAAATGTCTAAATAAAATGCAATTAAGATTTAGACTCGATTTTTAATTTGTATCTAATGCAATGCATGCTAGTTGACTCGATGAAATGCTTAAATCAATATGAAGCAGTTTTAAAATAGGCTTAAAAATAAGTTTTATCCTAGAGATTGCACAACATCCCCTTGGACAGAACTGCACCCTAATAGGTCAGGTGGTCTGCCAGAACCCGCAGGCGGGGAGGTGCCTAACAAGGTAGAGAAAAGTTAATATGAATGCATGAAAAACTCCCGGCGAGTCCGGGCTTACTTCTTAAGAGCGTTAGAGTTTCTATCTGAGCTTAAAAATTTTAAGTTTTGTTTAAGTAGAAGAAGTTAATGACCGTACCCTCACGAGCCTCCGATCGGGTTCCAGGCTAAATCAAAATCGACATGCAATAGCGCCAAATAAACTACTAAAAACATGTGGGTCCTTAATCGCAATCAACACATAAATCAAATCAATTAAATAATTAAATCAATTAAATAAATATTCAAAATGAAAGTCCATGTGGCAAGTGCCACTTAATTATACAACCCAGGGTCTGCAGGAAAGTAAAGTGGCCGGGTACCACTGACTACAACCCGGATTCTAATCCTAAGACTCAAGTGACTTTGAGATTTGAGATTCTTCTCGTTCTTCACTTCTTCATTTCCTTAGAACTCCTTGGATCGTCGGGTCTGGATATCCAAATGAAAAGAAACTCCCCCTGAATAGGGGTGTTATCTTTTCTCTTTGGATATTTGAAATTCATCCTAATTTGGATATCCAAATGGATAGGAACTCTCCCTAAGGGATGTTCCTTCCTCTTTGGATTCCAAATTGGATGTGCAAACATCTCAATCTCAAAGCACTTTAAATAGTTTACAACTCAATTTGAATCAAATTACATCAATTGAAATTAAAATTCTAGACTCAACAACCTGCAGGGTTATCCTAATAATAAGCAGTTTATATTTGACATCCCAAGCAGTTAATATATTTGAAATTTAAATGCTCAAACCAGCCACACTTGGCCATGCTCTTTTTGACTTAAAGGGGGACTTAAGCATGCTTAGCACCTGTGCAATTTAATAATCATGATTTTTGCCCCCTTTAATTTATGCCCTGTATGAGCATGGCCACCTGCATAAGATTGAATTAGTACAAATCGTTCCTAGCCTAGGGGTAGATCTAATCGTACAATCAGTCACATCACAGAGTGCATTAAATAAATAAACAATCACATCAATTCTACTACTAGCAAACAGCATGCAGTAAAAGCTCGAAAACCCGGCACACAGCAGAAAAGTAAACACCGGCCTAGCCTAAGACTAGAGTTGGTTGTCCTAGCAAACCATCTAAAGTGTGTGAGGTAGGCTGTGTGGCTTTGATGTGTCCTAAATAGGATGATTTGATTGAAGTTGTTTGAGGTTCAAGTTGGTTGAAGGCTTAAGGGAATATTTAATTTGAATTTAAATATTAATGACTTGAGATTGATTTTAAACTTAATTTTAATTGTTTGTTGGATATCACCTTTGTTTCACACCGAGGCCGTGAAGTTTATTTCACCTTCCTTGGGGCTAATTTAATAGCCTCGTAGGCCTGGGTTACCCAGTGGTACCCGATATAATTAAATGATTTGAATTTGATTAAGGTTTAAAGATTGGTTAATTTTTAATTAAGATTGGTTGGTTGCTGGTTTTAAGTTCAAATTGATGTTTTCTGGAATTTTTGATAATTTATTGAATTTTGGTATTTTCTGGATTATTTTAATCATTTAATTAAGGGGTTAAAAATTGACTTTTTGATTTAAAGTGCTTTCTGGAAAGTTAATATTTTATTAAAATACTAGACCTTAATACGATCAGTTAGACAGTAAGTACGCTGAAATTGGATTTTTCTAGATTTTATTATGAAGGTTTGAAGTTTTGACTTGATTTTGAACTAAGTTTGACCAAAAGTTGACTTTTTCAAATTTTATTGATTTCTGGAAACTTAATATTTTTAATAAATATTAGACCTTATTATGAGTTGTATGCCTTTGAGTTTGCTCAATTTGGAGTTCATTTGAATTTGTTATGAATTTTTGAAGTTTTGACTATTTATTGAATTATTTAAATTGTTTAATTAAAGCCATTTTTATGATTTGAATCCAAATGACCTCCAAACTCCTTGAAATCAACTCCAAAGGTCAGGAATGACCTAAGGAATGATTTCCAAGTGTTTGGAAATTTTCTGGAATTTTTAATTATTTTTAATTAATTAAATTAATTAAATTTCAGATTTCAATTAAAGTTAAATTAAACTTAATTTTGAAGTCCAGTCAAGGGGCTTTTATTTTTCATTGATTAAGGGTTTAATTCTGGTCAGTTAGAGGGGTTGATTGTATTTTTTGGATTTAAATTTGATTTATTAGAATTTTTGAAAGGTTTAATGGCTTAATTAAGGTTTAAACTTGATTAGGTTAATTAATGGACTTAATGAATTCAAAATTCAGTGAGAATTTTTCTTAAGGTTTAGAGTATCACTAAGTTCAAGTGTTCAAAGTTTCAAGTCAATTGGAGGTGAATCCTAATTATTGGAATTTTCCTAAGTTTTCTAATCAAATCCTTAATTATTGTCCTTAGTGACGTCATTAAGTTCAATGGGTCTTAATCAATGTTTCTAGCCCTTGGATAAACATATGTAAGATGCATATATATAAATACAATTAGATCCTAAATCTAGGAGAGCCTTAAGTGTGTGTGTGCACCTACACATGTAAAGTTAAAGGAGAATTTAGTTAATTAAAAGATTGATTGATGAACAATTAATAAAATAATTGTCCATTAATCATTAATCCCAAAAAAAAAAAATCCTATTCAAGTAGTTCAACCTATGTTTGAAATTTCAATGAACCTCTCAATGTTCAAGATTTAAATAAATATAATTTTAAACTAGCTTTAAAATATACTTATAGGTATATATTACCATATATATAAATAGATTTTAAAATTAAAATAATTTAAATATATAATTAAATTAATTTTTAAAATAATTGAGGGGTCCTCTGATTTATTTGGAAATATTCTGAAAATAAATTTTAATTTTAAAATATTTAATATAATATTTAATTTAACATTAATTAAGTATTTAAATAATGGAATTATTTAAAATACTAAAAAAAAAAGGAATATTTCAAATTTAAATTAATTATTAAGGTCTAAATATTTGAAGTATATTATTTGATTTAAAATAATTTTAAAATAAGTTTATTTTAAAATTATTAAATTAAATTGATTCATTTTTAACTAATTAATACTATTAAAATATCAAAATTTTATATTTTAAAATTATTCAAAAATATATTAAATATTTTGACTTAACGTTAATTTTAAAATAAAGTTTATAAAATTATAAGAATTTTGATATAAAATAATAAAATTATGAAATTATAATTATTTTTTAATTTTTTATTTGAGTTTTCTGAATTTTTTTATTAATAAAAATTAAATTTTAATTAATAGAAGGGGTTTGGCGGCGCCGCCGCCGGCGCAGGACAGGTGTCACTGCCTGATTTGTTGGAGCAAACCGCGGCAATCATTATTAATGATTGCGCGGCGGCGCATTAATGACCCATGATTGCGCCGCCGCGCAATCATGAGGCATTAATTACCCGCGGCTGACGCGGTTAACTTAACCACGTCAGCGGGCCGCGGGCGCCGTAGGATCTCCGTGGTTCGAAGACGGACGGTCGTGATCAAGGCGGATGGTGATTAAAACGACTAGGCGGACCGCGCGGTTTGCAGAAACGGCTGAATGGCGCGATCTGGACCGTTGATCGTGCGATCGACGGTCCAAAACGCGTACATTTCATGCATGGGCGAACTGTGCCCTAGAACCGATTTTTTGGCTCGTTCTCTCAGCTCACTCAATCAAATGAATTGAAATTTAAAACATAGGTTGAGATGATGAACAGAAGCAATGTGGGCGTGTTTGTTTCGCTTGAAAAGTGCTTTTTAAAAAGCTAATTTGAACTAAGTGGTTTGAGCTAGGGTTGAGCTTTTTACCTAATCCACACGGTGGATTCAGAAGGTCTTTGGCTCTCTGAATTTGTTGACTGTCCACGCTAGTTTTCCTAGTTGAACTCGTCGTCTGAAACACGCTCGATCGAGGGGAATAAGCCGTGGACGGAATTGGGCTTGAGTTCGCCGGAATCCAGTCGCCGACGGGATTTGACCGGCTGGATTTCGCTTGGAAAGTGAGGGGGAGTCTCTGGGGAGCTCAAGGAATTTGGGGGCTGGGCTTGGAGAGGCTTGAAGAGTGAGAGAATGTGTGTGTTAGAATGAGAGCTCAAAACAAGGTATTGCCCTATTCAAACATCTCCAGGTAGCTTTGACGGCCAAGATTGCTTTGGTTGTGTTCTAGGATGCTGCCAAATGTCCCAGGGGTTGTTGGGAGCAGGAGGGATCAAAGGACACAAGGACAAATGACATGTAAAGGTCATTTTGTCCCTTTGTGGCCATGTGGAATGATTGGGAGCTGTTTGATTTTAATCTAAGGGCTTGAAATCGTCCTAAGAATGTTCTGGAAGGAGTCTTAAAAGCTGGTGTTAAAAGGAGTTTGAGTTAAATGGGTTTAATTAAGGATTTGAGTTGCTTGGAGGCTACTTTGACCCACCATTGACTATTTGACCAGTCAATGGGTTAAGGTGGTTGATGTGGCAAATAGAGGGAGTTCAATTTGCTGGTGAAGTGATTTAAGAGAGAATTAGAGACTTGCAAGTTGAGATTTGAATGTATAAGGTGGATTTGACCAAGTCAAATCAAGGTAATTTGACTTCAAACATGTTTGAATACACTTGAACCTCTCTTTGATATAAGTTTAAAGATTTGGAGATTTAGAGAACTTGAATTAGATGGTTAAGTTGATTTTGAGTTAAATGAGTCAAGTTTGACTAGATTTGGACTCAGTTGACTGGGTCAACTGTTGACTGGGTCAATGGGTCCAGTCAAATCCAAATCCTTGGGGAATGTGATCAAAGAAGTTTGAATGAGTTTGAAATCGATCTGGAGCTTGATTGGGTTTAAATGAGCTTAAGGGTTGAGAGTGGTCAACTTGAGTTGACTTGGTCAACCAGGTTGACCCAGGGCCAGGATTTGGGCTGAATCAATTTCAAATAAAATTTGAGGTCTGGCAGAAGTGGTTTGAGGGTTTGAATAGGTCATTTGGGTCAAATCACCTATTTGAACCCTTAATGGGCTTAATGGGTCAACTAGGTTGACTTGGTCAACCAGGTTGACCCAGGGTCAAGGATTGGGTCCAATCAATTCAGAACGTCATTCTGAGTCTACTGGTGGTGGTCTCAAGATCTGGAGAGGTCATTTGATCAAAATGACCTATTTGGGCCCTTAATGGGCCTTTTAGGTCAACCCTGGTTGACTTGGTCAACCAGGTGGGTCCAGGGTATGGAAATGGGTTCAACAGATTTGAAATGACATTTGGAGACCAATGGAGGTGGTCCCAAGGTCAGAGGAGGTCATTTGGTCAGAATGACCTGTTTTGACCCTAAAGGGGCCTTCTAGGTCAACTAGGTTGACTTGGTCAACCAGGTTGACCCAGGGGCTGGTTCTGGGTTCAATGGGTTTGGTTTGACATTTAAAACTTGCTGGAGGTGGTTGCATTTGATTTGGAGCTCATTTGATCAAAGTGACTATTCACACCCCATAGGGGTATTTTGGTCATTTTGACCCCTGGTCAACTGGGGGTCAAATTGAATCCAACAAAATGCAGTTTAATGCTCAATAAGTCATAATCAAGGGTCTGGAGGTAATTGGAGGCTTTGGAGAAAGCTCCAGGGTCAAAACCCACTGGGTGGTAGGTCCAGTGGCATAGACTGTAAATATTTGAAGGTTTTACAGCCTTTGGATTTCAATTCAGTTTCTGGGGTTAGAGATCTCAGAATGAGCTCAAATTTGGAGGGTTACCTCTAGAGACATGTCACATCAGTGTGGAACTGACAGATCTTGAATCAGAGGTCATTTGATAGGGTTTTGAGGTGTTCAAAAATTAACTGGAAAAGGCTTTCAGGACTTAGACCTTTAGCCTTGGATTTGAATCTGGAAATCTGGTTTTGAATTGGATTTTGAGCTTGAATGATAGGATTTGGATTAAGTTTAGATTGAATTGGAGTTCAGATTGATCTAGAAGAATCCTAGGGTTTAGAATAGGTCCTAGGGTCCAAATCAGCTTAAGGGAATCCTAGGGTCTAGAATAGATCCTAGGGACTGGAGTCTGGGAAGATCCTAGAATCTAGAAGTCCTAGGGAAATCCTAGGATCTGGGGTCTAGAAGAATCCTATAATCTAGAAGAATCCTAAGATCTAGGAATCCTAAGATTCAAGATCTAGAAGGATCTTAGGATTTAGAATAGATCCTAAAGTTTGATTTCTAGGAAGATCTTAGGGTTTGGAAGTCCTATGGCCTGGGATCTAGCATAGTCTTAGGATCTAGAAGAAACCTAAGCCCTAGACAGATCTAGGAGAATCCTAAGGTCTAAGAGGATCATATGATCTAGAATCAGGTAGAATCCTAGGGTCTAGAATAGATCCTAGGGTCTGAAGTCTAGGAGAATCCTAGAATCTAAATTTTTCTTAAATTGTATTAATCTGGGGTCAGGATTGATTTGAATCTGGATTGATCTAGGATTAAATTAATCCTAGGGTCAGGATTAAATCCTAAGGATTGGAATGATCCTAAGGTCTGGATTGGTCCTACTGAGCTCATACAAAAATGAGGTCAACACCTTCACATAACAAGTTCATCAAACTCAATGTTTAAGCCAAATGTTCATAAAACAAATAAAAAAACTAATCATCCTCCGTCTCCTTGCTGCCTGGTGTTTCATGTGTCTGCTCTTGATCTTTCTTCTTTTGATTTTCATCTCTATAAGCTCGCAGTTCTGCCTGCATCTTGTTTTGTACCTTTCTCATCTCTTCTATCTCTCTCGTCAAGGCTGAAACCAAGCAACTCCCAAAAACACAACCTAAAACCAAGCAGCCAAGCCAAACTGAGAAGCATCAGCAGCCCAAAAACCAAAGAACCCAAGTAGCTAGCACACCCAAAGTTTGCTATGTCAAAGCACTACCTACTCATGCTCATTGGATGTCTTCCATCATAGGTTAGCATAAAAAATTCAAAAGAAACTAATCTCTGCAATACTTTACTTAATATTATGCTTCTAATTTAATGGCAAAAATTCTGCACCATAAAGCATTGCAGGTCTCACCAACATTTTATAGAATTTTTCCACAAAGTGTTGCAGGTCTCATTACATATATGCTCATTTCGTATCCGGCCTTTAAGAGTAAAGCCACTAATCCACTTGAGCATCCTAATCTCTTCGAACACAAGTAATAGCTCCTACATACATATCTCTGCAATACCTAACTTAATATTATGCACCAGTATGAATGGTAAAAATTCTGCACCATAAAGTATTGCAGGTCTCACCAACATTTTATAGAATTTTTTTGTAAAGTTGTGGACTTATCAACAAGAAGAATATCATCAATAAAAAGCATATACCATGATACAATTACCTCATGCAAATTTCTAGTTAGAACATCCATGACTAAAGAAAAAAGATATGGGCTTAAGACTGATCCTTAATGTAATCCAATTGAAATAGGAAAATACTTGGTCAAACAATCTTGTCTTCAAACACAAGTAATAACTCCTACATACATATCCCTAATGACTTGAATAATATAAGCATCTAAGTGAGAACATCCATGAATAAAGTAATTGCAAATTTCAACTTGAACTCCCTCTCTAATCTTATCAACAAGAAGAAAATCATGAGAAATAAGCAAACACCAAGGTACATCTCTCCTACATACATATCCCTAATGACTTGAATAATATAAGTATCCAAGTGAGAACATCCATGAATAAAGCAATTGCAAATTTTAACTTGAACTCCCTCTTTAATCTTATCAACAACAAGAATATCATGAGCAATAAGCAAACACCAAGGTATATCCTCTTCAAAATGTCTAGTGAGAACATCAATGAATAAAGCAATTACAAATTTCAGAAAAAAATAAAACCAAACCGAAGGGAGCTCGTCAGCAGAGGGAACTCGTCGGCGGTCGGAAGGCTCTCGTCGGTTGAACAAAGTGCGAGATCCTCGGCGGTAGGGAGCTCGTCAGCTGCCGGAGGTAGCTCATCGGTGGCGCAGCTAGTGTGTGCAGTGAGAGGTGCGATCACGAGCGAGCGTGTGCAGCGAGAGCAAACTGAAGTAATGAAGAGAAGGGCTCGGGATGGCCAATATTAGGTCAATATCTGGCGGTTATGGCCGCTAGAAAAACTTTTCACCAGCGGTTTCTGCCACCGGTAATGCGATGGTAAAACATAAAACTGGCGGTCTTACCGGGGGTTACCATAGCACCGCTAGTTTCGGCGGTTTTTTATTAAAAATCGTCGGTACATACCGGCGGTTAAACCGTCGTTCTTACCGACAGCTAACAAACCGCCGGTAATAGCCACCGTTAATACCTGAATTTCCTGTAGTGAAGTATAGTAAGAAGTCCTAGTTATTATAGTATTTTTCACTAATCGTTGGCTCAATAAATAGAGTCGATACTCTTTGCCCATCAGTATAGTAATAACTCCTTTTAACTCCTAATCATTTTATCACGTGAATCAGTAGAACATAACACCCAACTATAATATAAGGAAAATTCGTCATCCCACCATCCTACATAGGTCAATCGATCTTCAACCAATGAGTCCACAAATATTTACTTATCTTTTATACATATTATAATAAAAGTAATAGTGACCAGCTATTACCCAAACACAAATACATTTTCATTTTCAATGGTTGTATTAATAGTATGCTTAAATAAAAATACTCAATTTCTTTATAGTACAAATCATATAAAATTTAATAACTATATTTTACTTAATAAAATTTATAAATATTGCAGTCAAAATAATTAAGATAATTAGTACAATAATATAAAAAATGTTGTGCAGTAAAAGTTTAATAAAGCTAAAAAAAATATAGTAAAATTAATTAAGAGGAGAAGTCTGTGGTCAAAATAAAAATTTTTAAAAATAGAGATAGGATTAGAATAACCTACTTCGATTTGAATAATTTTTGTAAAAGCAATAAAACAATTCAGAGATCAAAATTTTAGATTTTCCTTTCTCTCTTCTCCACCAAAAAAAATATATTATTTACAAGTATTGGAAAAAATAATGTGCTCTAGGCCTAACACCACAACACTCTAATTCAAACAAAAATTTAATTTTTTTTCCATTTTTTAATTATTTTTAGAAAATTGAATTGTTATAATCTACTCACTTTAGCAAAATATCATCCACGGTATTTTTCTTAAGGATTATAGCATTAGAATCAATATAAAACAAAGTCATTCGATCAAAATTCAAATTAAATTTAAATCAAATCAAAAGCTCATCGAATTATATAGTCATATAATTTATTCGTTCACAAGTCTTTCACTTATGCATGAAATGCCACATTCCATCATTTAAATAAATTTCTTTCCAATAGAACTCAATCTTAGGTTTTTGTCAATCTTCCAAATACTTGTTGTAAATCTGGGTTTCAAGGATTATGATTTTAATAATAGTAAATATTTCTGTTTCTGGTTGATTGTCTAATCTTTCAGGTCCGCATGATCAATTGCAAGTTCAAGCCAGCCCAAGATCGATTCAGTCTGTTTTATACTTCAGGTCCAATGTATTGTTTTCCCTTTCTTGAGATAAATATAATGTAATTGATCCTCTAGCTAAGTAACCTTGCACATACACACTCAGGAGGAGAGTTTAGTGAGTTAGAATTTCTGTTCATTTTTTGTTCAGATCATCCTGGACGATATTCACATCGTCCTGGATGATCCAGTGAAAAAAGAAATCCTAATTAGAAAAACCAAGTTAAGTCGATCTGATTAAGCAGATCGTCCTAGACGATCCTTGGATCGTACTGGACGATATGCTCAAATCAGAAACTCTCAGCCACCAGATTAAGTTAGGCAAGTTTTTATTTTTAGAGATTTGGTCTGATCATCCCAGACGATACGTGTATCATCTTGCATTATTCATTATAATCATACCTAAATTAGTCTGGTGATTAAGAAAAGTAATTGAGGTCTGATTGATTCGATCATATCATCCTGGACGATCGCAGGATCATACGGGATGATGTGTTAAAAATCCTAACCGTCCAATGCCTATAACCTGTACGTCCAGAGCTGTGTGAAAGATGATAATCCCATTTTTGAACTAATTGTACGGGATGATACCCATATTGTCCCAGACGATCAAGTTATTTTGAAATCATCTAGCATGTTAAGACCTGTACGTCCAGAGCTGTGAACCAGACAATTTTGGCACTTTTTGAACTAATTGTACATGACGATAGACATATCATCCTAGACGATCAAGTCATTTTGAGATCGTCTAGCACACGTTCCCCTGGACGACCATAGCTGTGTTTTAGATGAAATTCTTGATTTACACTAAACATCCTGAATGATCGTTGAATCGTATGTGACGATCTAAACATCTCTTATCTACTAATCATCCAGAGGAACCAGATCATCCAGGCTGATACATGTGATTTTGAATTGGTCATACAGGATGATCGAGCGATCGTCCTGGATGATATTTAACGACCAGTTGAGATTTAGGGTAATTTTGAGCCCTCCTTTAAAAGATCTTTTTCTTTCAACAAGAAAAATCTTTTGCCACTTTCCTTACCAAAGAAAACTTAGAGAGAGAGAGAGAGCTTGGGAGAGAGAGAGAGGATCTTGTGAGGGGGAGTTTGTGAGGGATTCACAAAGGTTGCTCCAAGCAAGGATCAGAGTTATCTTCTCCAGTCGTCGTCTCTTGTCTTGCTGGTTATTCTTAGTGGGATCATTCGCAAGAAGATCCGGGTTCTCTGCCTACTTTAAGAGGAAGTAAAAGGAGTTCGGGTTCTCTGCCTGCTTCAGGAGGAAGCAAAAGGAGTTTAGGTTCTCTACCTCTTCGGGTTGGTGGAAAGGAGTTCTTATACAGGCTTCTTCACCTTGTTGTGGGAGCAAAAGGAGAGTTACTTTGTGTTAGTGCAATACCCGGAGGGGAGGCTCCGGGGAGTGGACGTAAGTCAAGTTGATCGAACTACTATAAAATCTGGTATGTTCTTTTAAATTACTTTCCACACTTATTTTCTATTGGTGATTTTGTGATTGTTCTTATTATTCTATTATCGTTAAACATCTGCACAACATCGCATGACTGTAAAAGTTTTAAAACATTCAAAAAGATTTTCATAATCGTTATTTTGCTCTCGAATTTTTAAAACTACCAATTCACCCCCCCCCCCCCTCTTGGTTAACCTCGGGGCTAGTTCATAAGGGCTTAACATCCCTATCAAACTTTTAATATTGTATGTTGTGCACACGTGGCATCACTAGAGTACGTCCTATTGATGCAACAAACTACCTTTGACTACCACTAACAACTCTTTAATTAGATTATTTGCTGACCTTTCACTATATGTTCTAGCTGCTACAATCCTCTGTCCTTTAGTCTGCCTAGACTGTCCTGCTCTTAAATCAATTCTTCCTCTCTATGAATAATCAACTGCCTTATGTCTCTATTTTCCACATCAAAAATACCACCTTGTCAAAAGGTAGCACTGATCTCCATGCCTCTTTCCATTATGGATGCATGCATTGAAATTACTATTAAATGTAATCGATCTAGATCCCTTCAAATCACTATATCTGCTTTTTTATTACTAGTATTAACTCTATCCCTGCTTACTTCATCTCTAGTCCTCTTTCTATTGAAATCGTACTTGGAGCTCTCATCTACTACTAAATCAATCTCTATCAATTTGGCCCACTCTACTAGTTCAAAAAATTCTTGAATCCACTAAGGCACTAATGGATGTCTCAGCTCTCTATTCAATTCTTATAAAATTTTGTAGCACTTTTCTTCAGCAATAGGTATCAAGTGAGGAGCATATATAATAAGTGAAATAAACTTAGCCTCATACTACATCACTATTTTGTGTCCCTGCTATAACTTGATAAATACTTTATGCAACTATCATCGGGCTGAAGGAGGTATAAACCATATTCTGAATAAAACAATACATTTATCCTAAGTGATCTCAGCATTTATTTTCCCCAAAAATTTCTCTTTATGCTGTCCAACCCACTGGCTTTCAATCTCTCCTTCAAAGAGGAACACAACCAATGGTGCCTTTCTATTCTTTGGACATTGCATGCTATCAAAAAAATTTTTCTATCCTCAATAACTAGTCTTCTACATCTTGAGGTCCTACAGCTCTTTTGAACATCAAAGGCTTCAACCTATGTAATATCTATAAATATTTATCCCCCTCTTCTTTCTTACTCGCAAATGGCTTACTCTGAGTATCACCCATTACCTATGTTAGAACACTGGCCAATTGCATAATAGTGTCTGACGGTAATGGTACTACAATGTATTGCTCATTTGGCACATCTTACTCTGATAGGTCCATTTCAACTATTCAGTTTGGCATAATTCTCCCTGATCTGAATAATTCACACATGCAATTAATTATATATGCAAAATAATACACCTTAATCCACCCTATCTACCCGGCTTAAAATCAATTCCTACAGCTATAGTAATAATTAATTCTTCCAACAATATTACTTTAATACCAATTATAATAGTATCAGTATAGTGTAGTCAGTAAAACTAGTAGTAGTAATATTAAATATGCAAAATGATAGTAAATCATTATAATATCAATAAACCCGTACAGTAACAATGAATCTATAACATGCAGTTCAGTGGCCACACTTAAATAAGTAAGAATTTTTTGCTGTACGTTATTTTTTAGTAGTTAGAAATCAATAATCAGTAACCGTTGGCTCAGTAAACGGAGTCATCACTCTTTGTTTATCAACATAGTAATAACTCATTATAACTCCCAATCATTGTATCATTGTATCACATGAATCAGTAGAAAACAATACCCAATCACAGTCTTTAAAGGAAAGCATGTCGGCCCACCATATTGTAAAGGTTAATCAATCTTCAACCAACGGGTCAACAAATCTTTACTTATCTTTTACAAATATTATAATAAAATAATAACGACCAGCTGTTAACTAATCACATATACATTTTTATTCTCAATGGTTGTATTAATAGCATGCTTAAATAAAAATTCTTATTTTCTATACATATAAATCATACAAAATTCAATAACTTCTATTTTACCCAATGAAAATCATAAATATTGCAATCAAAATATTCAGGATAATCAATACGATAACATACAAAAAGTTGTGCGATAAAAGTTCAATAAAATCAGAAAAAATATAATAAAATCAATTTTGAGGAGAAGTCAATGGCCAAAATTAAAATTTTTGAAAACAGAGATATGAATAGAATCACTTACTTCGATCTGAACAATTTTCTTAAAAGCGGCAAAGCGATCCGTAGACCAAAAATCTAGATTTCATTTTCTCTCTCCTTCATTGAAAAAAATATAATTGTAATTGTTTACAAGTACTGAAAAAATAATGCGCTCTAGGCATGACACCGCAGCGCTCCTGTTCAAACAGAAATTCAATTTTTTTTAATCTTTAATTATTTTTCAAATATTTAAATTGTTACATACCAAATGTATAATAACTTTATGCATATAATGTATTTTATATCAAGATTTAATATGTTGACTCATGATCATTTTATACTTATTATTACTCTATTCATTTCAAATAAAATGACATAAATGTAAAATTAATTGTTCAAATCTCCATATAAGCCTATCAAACATTTATGATAATTATATCTATCACATATCAAGAAAAATTAAATGGCTGAAATAATTTATATTTAAAGATATTAAGAGATAAAAAATATACAAAACTCAAAATTAATGAAAACAGATGTAGGGTTAATATTACCTACCATGATAAAAATAACTTTTATAATTAGGAAAATGAAAGATGTTAATCCTTGCTTTCTCTCTCCTCTCTCCACCTCTCCTCTCCTCTTCACCTCTCCTCTGTGCCTCGACCATGTAAGGAAATGGGGAGTGGGATAGGCGCGGTGAGGGTTTTGATAAATATAATGAAATATTTTATTTAAAAAAATAAATAAAATTTATGAGCTAGCATCGTAATGCTCAAATCCTCAACAACACAGTGCTCATCAAATTACTAAACACTTGAGAGCCTGATGGCTTAGAGTTAGATAACAAACACTGCTGTGCTGCTCAATCTAAAACCCTTACATAGAGAGGGCAACATTGTTGTGTTCAAAAGCATAGTGCTGCAATGCTACTAGTCCAAAGAATTTCACATATGTAAAATTTTAAAATCATTTAACATATTATTTATCATTTGAAAATCATAATTATGATACATCCAAGCAAACTTTGGAATGTCCACATAGATCAATGTCAGATGTTCCAAGAAGATTCACTGATGCACAAAAACGTAGAGTTGGTGTTGATCCTCTGAGGCAGCCAATGTCTGTAGGATCACTTGATTACGCCGGTCCATCTATATTTATAGAAGGAGGATCATTGAAGATGAGGGGGAGTGCTAAAGGATGGAACATGTTTGACCTACAATGGGGCATTGCTGGTGGAGATCATCAAAATACTTAATTGCATGCGGTGCATTCACAAGCTTCATATGGAATGAATATCCCAGCATGGATATTACCCTTAAGTTTGCCATCATCCACAACCTAGCAAGACTTACTCTTCTAATAATCTCAACCGGATATAGAAGCTGTAGAAGATAAGGGAGAAGGGGTGTCAGAGGAAGAGAAGCAATTAAAGAGGAGACCTCCATGAGGATCTACCAGGTATACCCTTGGCATGAAGGTCATTCCATGCAGAAAGACGACTTAGTTATTTCCCCAAAAATATTATAAGAATGCAAATCAATGGAGTCAAAATGTAAATCTCTTATAATTCTTAGATTACATCTACTCTTGCATTCTGAGTTGACATATATCACGCTTGTATTATAATGAACATTAATTTGAATTTATAAAAGAAACACAAATAATAGTCCAGGAAAATGGAAAGAATACAATTAACATTGAAATAAATTGCATAGTCATATATAACATAGATGCAATAGTAGTTTACATACAAACTACAGGAGCTTCATCTTTCCTTTTTCTAAATCGTGCTTGAAGCTACGTTTTGGTTTGGCAACAAAGATTGTGATACGAAAACTGGTGATGAATTTTTTGCCGATCCATCACAGTTTAAAATTTCCTCTTCTTATCACATCGAAGAGGCTTGCTGAGTACCTAGTCATGAACTCATCATCAAAGCTCAACCATTCTCGATACATTGTGATGTTAATGTTAAAAATCATCGCTACTCTATTATATAGCACTTTTGTATAAGGTTGTCTTAGCTTACATCTTTTTTGGAGAAAATTTAGCCCAATTGTATGTCGATCTGTCTCAGTAAAATTTTCTCGCACTTTCTTCCAACTAGAACTTGCTATAAATTTTCTTGCAGGGTCAAAATGTCTTCTCATCGCTTTCGCATGTAATTTGATTACTAGTTAATCACGTTCCAACGCCAAAGATGCATGTAACGATGGAATGTATCATTAGAACGTACTGACACTTCTAATCTAGGATTAGCTGATGTATCACCCATTGCCTTTTAGTGAGTTATCGTTAGTTACTATATGGTGATGCTTCATTGGCTTTATTAAAAATATGGCTACTTATGATGGTAAGAAATGACGAACTTCAAGAGAAGTAAGGCTACACTTAACAAAATGGAAATAAGATTTGTATACCCATACTTCATATCAAGGGCTCTTAAATAGACATATTATCAGTCTAAGGTTTCGTTTGAGACGGCTTTCTTATTGCTTCTTAAAGCAGCTTTCTAGTTCAAAATTTTTATTTTTTCTACTAAAAAGATGTTTTAAGAAGCAGTAAGAAAGCCGTCCCAAACGAAACCTAAATTTAACATAATAATGACATACTTGATTTGAATCATATTAACTCACTTGTTGTGGGCCCCTAATACACCAAATTTGCAATAGTTATAAAGGAATCCAATGTTACTCTTATACCTCAAAATAGATTTATTTATTCCACAAATAGAAAGTAATATTTTGCTTCATTAGTTATAGTAATTTGTGTTGGATTTCTCTTATAAGATCAAAATATGCTTAGACATCAAATAAAAAATTGTAGCTAGGTGTACTTGAATGAGCCCCATCATCACCAATGACTTGTAACATCAATCAAATATAAATTTTTTCTTATTAATCAAAATAAATAATTTCTCTTTAAATAATGCATTACTTGCTTAAATTTTTAGAAATTAAAATTTTCTTGTAGATTAAACAAAATTTAAGTATAAATAAAATAAAATTAAAAATTAATACATAATATTTCTTTATTATTATTTTTTAATTTATTTTTTTATTCATTAATTTCTATTTAAATATTTCTTTAATAAATTTTCTCAATAAAAAAAAATTAATAAGCAAAAATAATTTGAATAAATAATATAATTAACAACAAAAGATTTATTTAAACATACCAAATATGAACAGTTATATCTTATCAAATATTTCTTTATGAAATTGTTACAAAAAATATCTTACAATATTACATCTATTACATATTACAAAAATAAAAATATTATTTACAAAGATTCTTTATAAAAATATAACAAAAATTGCATAAGAAGCAAAAGCAAAATCAATTGGTGTAATGCAACATCAATTTACAATTTTAATAAAAGAGCTAAACTTTTTGTGATTATGCTCCTATTTAAATTATAAATATACAGAATTGTATTTACTTTATTTAGTAAAAATGTTGCTCCTATTTAAAATTTAGTCTATTACCTAGTTTATCTTGATAGCTATCAATTAAGGGATTTAGATTTGAAACTTAATGTGATAGGGGTGAATTTGTCTTAATTAACTTAAAAATTCAAAAAAAAAAATCGATTTGCCATAGTCCTGCCTAGGAGAAATTATTTGTTGCAGAGTCCAGACATAGCTTTATATTCGGACTTGAATTAAATTTTGATAAGTGGAGCATGGACACGTGAATATTCAATTAGAATTCATATTTATTTATCTTATTGGCCCAATTGACCCAGCCCAGAGGTTCAACATCCTTATTAAATTTAGGTTTTAGGGTTGATACTCTTTTTTTAAATGAAAATAATCACAAAAGCTCGTCAATATATAAAATTTTAGCTAAATAATTTTTTGATATCTGCTGAGAAAGGGGAAGAGCCGATGAAGATGCAGCAAATGTGCAGTAAAAAGCCACATTAAAAAAATGTAGTTATACATTTTAAAGCTGTGCAACCTACTTTTGAAAACTCAAGAAGTCGTTATACAAATTAATAACATGAAAACAAATGCACAGTGAATGTACACTTAAAGCGCAGTTAAAACGAGGCTAAAATGAAAAAAAAAACTCATAAATTTTAAACTAAACAAAAACAACATAGTTTTTAAAATAAAAGAACTCAGTACGCCATCGATACCTGTGAATATGTCGCAAAAGCGTATCAAAGGCGCAACAAGTTCTTAGGGGTGTCAAAATCGGGTTTCGGGTCGGGTTCGGGTCGAACCCGAACTGACCCGGGTTCAAACGGGTCGACACTAACCCGACCCGGGTATGTATACGGGTTGGAAATTCGGACCCGAACCCGACCCGTCTGGTTGCCGGGTTGACTCGACCCGACACGGTGGAGCTTCTGGCGGAGGCAGGACGACTGGCTACAGGTGGCGGGCGGTGGGCGGGAGGCGGGAGGGCGGCGAGCAGGCCTGTCCGCGAGCGGGCAGGCGCAGGCATCCGCAGGGGCACGCTGGCTGGTGCGCGGGCAACCTCGGGCGTGCGGGTGGCCGCTAGCAGGCGCGGGGGGCCGCGGGCAGCCAAAGGTAGGTGCGCGGGCAGCCGGGGCAGGTGCGAGCAGTCTCGGGCTGCACATGCAGCTCATTTCAAACGGATTTCCGGGTTGAGCTGGCAACCTGTCGGGTCAACCCGAACTCGGCCCATTTTGAAATGGGTTGAGTCTAACCCGAAATTTTCGGGTTGAGTTCGAGTCGGGTTTTCGTGTCGTGTCAAATATTGACACGCCTACAAGTTCTTATACTTATTTGCACGTTGAGACGAATTTTTACACCGATTGGAATGTCGAAGGAATGCAATGAAGCATCTAAAATACTGAATGACAGAGAAAGTGAGAAGTGAAATATCGGGATGAAAAGTAAAATGACCTAGCTCTAAGCTTTTAAACTCCTACAAATTCAAAATTTACATATCTGAGTAGGGTCAGGTCAGTCGGGCTGATAAGACATAAATAAAAAATAAAATCTAATTGAATATCTAGGTGTCCACTTCAAGTATCAAGATTTAAGGTAGAGTTATTTTTGAACTCCGCACCAAATAATTTCTCCCTGTCTAGGGTTTGCTTCTCCTCTTGTCTATTTCTTTGTTGCTCTTTGACTTCGCCTGCCTCGCGTGAGGTCGAGTTCTGAAAAAATAGTGAAATCCTGAAATAAAAGAAGCTTCTTCACCACAATCAATGGCGCTCTTACTATTGGATCGAAAGTCACAATGGGAAGGTAACGATCTTTCACCCGTTTCACGTGCTTCTTCACGTGCTTCTTCAGATGAATCCATTAATTTACTAAGGGAAAATTGGTGGAAAACGACGTTCACTCGGGATGTAATTTACCATAAAAATTGAGGAGATATTTTTGATATTTTTATGCGTTTGACAAGATATAACTCAAATCCTGCTCAAATCATGTTTCCATACAGCCCCTTCACAGCACTCCCTCTGCTCACAATCCTCATCGAGCTGCCTACAAACAAATAACTACATATCCAAACTCCAAATAAATCACTCCGCTTACAATTATCTAACTTCTAATGGAAGAATTCAAGAAGGAGAAGAAGAAGAAAAAAAAAAGCCTCATAAAATTTTATTGCTGCGTCGGCCGGACGAAATTATAAACGTAGGCCTCGGTGAGCATCCGGCCGAGCTCGATCTGCCCCTGCGTGGTGAGATGAATGCCGTCATCGTTAAGCTGAAGCCCCAAGGAATCCACGCATATGACACCCGTCAGATCCATTCCGAGCTGCGCCTCCCTCACCTTCTCCACCAGTCCTTCGTCCCCCCACGAAATTGCAACCTATCCCCAAATCAAATCTCAAATCAACAAATCTAGGGCGGCTACGAAACAGATGCACAATATGATCCTATCCATCACCTGAATAAATGAAAGCGATGGTAAGCCAAGTTCGCACCGCAGATCTCCAATAAACTTCTTCATCCTACTCCCGTAGGCAGCGGTGGCGGTGGCCTCTTCCGAGAGTGCATCGCTCTTTCCATGGAACCAGATCACGGCCTTGATCTCACATCCGCCGCCATAGACGGACTCCTTGGTTCTCCGAACCAACTGGGAGTAGAGGCGGGATCCGCGGGCCCAGTCAGTGAGGGTGGAACCGCCCCCAGCGCAGGGGACTAGGCCGATCTCAGCGCCGGGGGGATAGAAAGAGAGGAGGGCATGAGCGAAGGGTATTCGGGGCTGACTCCGCTCCGCAGGGCTTTGAGATGTCAATATCGGAATGGAGTGGCTCGGAGGCGGGCTCCCAGGCGTCGGCGGCGGAGAAGCGGAGGATGGACGTGTGGGGGCGCCGGGCGGCATAAAGGTGGAACGACGCCGTCTCAGCGGCGATCCTTTACACCTCCTCGGCCGGACATGTTGCTCTGCCCAGCGAGAATGAAGACGCTCCTTTTATTCATTATCGCGAGCAACCCTCCATTATCCTACGACGCCGATCAGCCATGCCGCAGGTTACTGTGTCTGCCTAGCGACGACAATTGCTTTGAAAGTTGCATTTGCACAGTGACGACAATTGCTGATTTATAGAGAAGTGCAAATGTTTTTTTGTTATTAAACTTTTTTAAATTATAAAAAATATATCAGAATGTTGTGATATAACATATAAGGAAAGGGGATTTTTTAAGAACGAGCTTGTTTAACATACTTTTTAGGTGAAAGAGCAAAGTTTGAAAATAATTTAGAAACAAGCAGATACGCCGGCGTGATTGGCGTATTAAAAGAATTCGCCCATCGTTTTGGCGCATTCTTAAATGCGCCAAAACAATAGGCGCATTCTTAAGAATGCACCAATACAAAAGGCGTATTTCTAAGCAATTTCCCAACTCTTGCCCAAGAAATGGAATGCGCCGATACAATCGGCGAATTTGCCTCGTTTTCCGTACTAAGCTGATTGTGACTCTTCCTCGTTTTGAGTTGTATTATGAGATGTCTCTCACACTTACGAACTTGATTCTTGTATTGCAGCATACACAACCAATCTCTTTATTACAGCATTCATTCTGTAGCACATACACTTGAGCTATTTACGAGTCTCCTCAGGCTACTACACTCCAAGTTTTGACCATTCTCCTGTAAATTTTGAATTTATTTTACTATTTTTGAGATACCATTTTGGTTATTGTCGAATTCTTCCAATTTTGTCGTCATTAAAAACTAAGAAAATGCTCAACAACTTTGATGTCTTCCAACTTAACTGATTCTGACATGATAAGTTACAATATTTGTAGGAATCGAGAAACAAGAACTAATTTCAAAATTTTCACATTTTTTTTATTATTTTTGGCATAATTTTTTCATTTCTTCTCGGACTTGCATGTGATTATAACTGAAGCCTAATTTGGGATGGCTTAATTTTGTGTTTTCTGTTTTGAAATAGCAAAATTATTTTTCAATTGATGTTTGAATTCGACACTTTTGTAAAAAATGTTATTTCATAAAATTTTATTTTTCAACTGTTTTCAAAAAAATTTTGGTATCTGATTCTCCATTAGATACCTCTATTCTCTCAACCAACATTTTTAAAAGTATCTTTTACAAAAGGTACCACATTACCAAATGAAACCTTAATTTGAAAGCTATTAAATTTCCCTACAACTTTTATGTTTTCCGCTTAAGTTGATTCCATCTTGCAGCATACAAACCCAATTTTTGATATGAGTGAATAATTCAAAATGAAAAATACAGTTAAAGAAGTTTTAGTGATTTCTTTAAAATTAAAAATTATATATTTATTAAATATTATGAAAATTGGAATAATTGATAAAAAAATAATTATAAATAAAATATAATACCTATGTAATAAATTACCATACAAACATAATAATTTAAAAATAAAATGTAACATAAATATTTTGAAGATATTTTGTTAATGCTAAATTTGAGTACATAAGTTTTGAAATATTTTAATTAATTATAAAAATTATGTATTATCGATATATATATAAATAAAGTATTTTATATAGAATAAAATAATTATATTAATAAGTTAAGTAGTTAATTGAGATGAATAAAGTTACATGCCTTTAAGAAGAACAAAGTTCAATTATAAGAAACATAAAGGGCAATTACATCACATATATGCAGTCATTACAATCCGGTAGTTACAAAGTTCTAATAACAACTTGAAGAACATATTAAAAGCGTGGCAATGACAATAAAGTTAGACATATTAATTTTTACATGTTGCTTTACTATTACATATGATTCAGTAAACATCGTACACGAGCCTGGACCTGTGTTTGTGTAAGACAACATCCCAAGTGGAACTGAAATTGTTGTTGTATTTGCTGCCAATCTTCTCCATTAAGAAAATTCTTATCCTTACCATGTTCAGAACTTTGTAACAGCATTTTATAGTAATCTAATATGTGTTGATCATGTTCACGAGACCAATAACAATATAGAATACAGTGGTCTAAATCAAGCATGGACCTTCCAATCCCTGGTTCAACTATACCTTCTCTGTCACAACCAAGTTCCCGAATCCGACCCTTTATGAAGTCTATTGATACCAGGTGACGGTCATGAATGCTAAAGCTATGTTGTAGATATTTCAAACACTCGAGATGAAGTTCAGGGCCAGCTCTGTATTCCTTTATTTTCTTCGCTTCATCATGTTTGTGCCATAGTAAGTAATCCTGGTCTTCATCCCAAGTATGCATAACACACCTAAATAGTTCATTTTATGTTACCTTGGCTTCTAAGACCTCATCTGTAGGAAAAGACAAGCTTTCACGCAAGCAGATACTTCCCTCTATAATCTTTTGCTTGGTTGGGGCACTTCTGATAGTATACAAAATCGATGAATACATTGTTGACTAATGTAGCCTGGAAGGTAGATTTATATAAGCTCTTAACCAGTTAATATTTCTTAGCTAACGCGAATATATGAAGCAAAAAAAAATTAAAGTAACAACAATTAAAGAAGTCGAGAAATCTTACTGACAAAAGTTGATACTATTATTAAAAGTTTACAAGTCAAAGGTAAATCTCTAAGATCATGATAACAGTACAATTTAAAGCTAGATCTAACGATGCCGGGGTAAAGCCCCACTCCATGGAGTATATCTAACTGGGGCCTTCCATCTTCTCCTTTGTAGTTGTGGCTCCTCTGACACTTCGTCATCCTGCTGCTCAACTTCGGCAGGCTGTCGTGACTGCTGTGTATCTCGTTGTGTTGGATATCCCCCCATTAACATAATATCCTGCTGCGTAGGGGATGAAGGCAGTCGCATTGATGACATCCACTCTGGAACAGCTATTGGAAATGCTGATTGCATGCTGGGATGTTGGTATTCTGTACCATAATATATCTCTCCGACCTGACTAGACTGTCCGACATACGGGCTCCAATGTCGGGCAGAAGGACCTACACCCGTGAAGTCATAACCCATGGGCGGTGTGTGAATGGAATACCGATGTGGATCAGTCTCATAAGTTTGCTGTTGCCTGCTCCCCATTGAACGGGATGGAGCATCTGAAATAGATTGTCTACTACGTTGAGGTCTGCGAGAACTTGCCCCACGTTCCCTCCTTTGTGGTGTGTCCTCTGTTGATGTATCAAAAGTGGTGTAGTCAATATAAACTGATTGCTGAACTCTGGTAGAAAGTTTAGCGACTTGATCAATGGCCAACTGTAACGAACTAGCATTTTGTCCTCCCGCACCGGCAAGTGGCTGAACTATCGCAGATGATCATATGTAGTAGTCCGCCTATTCAGTAATGAGTGCTTAATTGTTAATTTTAAAAAATAAGGATAAATAATCCATAAAGTATATGTTATAAAGGTACACGTACCACTAATCTTTCGCCTGGTGATCTAGGCAAAAAAGTCTCTGGAGGCTCAGTTTGTGGCTGTAGAAGGTAGATTGATGCCCAAGATCTATACAACCGTAGATAAGCAGTCAATTCACGATTACCTGTACCTTCTTGTGGAGTGATCGGAATCACATATGCCCTCCTCTCCTCCCATAGCTGCAAGTAGTCACGGTACTGTACAGTCCAATCCATATCTGCTATACCACGGCCATCAATGCGCCTGAAAGATTGATCCATGGCTTCAATATCAGTGGATTATATGCCTGAAAATTGTTTCATGACACAATCTGGTAGGTTCCACTCCGCCCGCTTCCAACTGATAAGTGGTACCCGTGCCCTCCAAATATCCCTCCCATCTAGACACTATACAAGTAGTGCATCTAGAACTTCTTCTATATATGGAGTCATGGTAACCTGATATTTTCAGTAAAGAAAGTAGTCTGAGTCATTCTTAATAATTTAGGGTTTGATTCAGAGTAATCTAAAAAAATCATACCTGACTCATTCGTAGTCCATCGAAATCATCTCGATATGTCAATGTGTTTCCAGATGGAAGCTCACGTATCCTCTCTTCAGCCCACCTATTCAAATATTATTACCAGATTTATTATTTACATTACATTTGAATTCAATAGATTAAAATTAACTTACCTGCAACCCAAAGGTCGTCCTGCCAAGTAAAAAATCTGTGGGACTCGTAGTGTTGGCTGTCCGATGTGCAAGCTCTCCCATGACCATACTTGTAATAGTGCCACACATCCCACAATATATATCCTTGTTGGCCTTGTCGCATAGCAAAGCTCTCTATAAAGATGTGCAAGAACCACACCACCAATGGACATCCTGCTAAAACTGTCCACGTCCGCAAGCAATGGTAACCACTGTAGGGAGACATGACTATGTGAAGTATCTAGTATCAGAAAGCAGCCAATCATGAATAGGATGTATGCTCGTACATGTTGAAGGAAATGAACAGATGCTAGGTCATCATATGAGTCTCTGTAGAAAGTCCAACGTAGCCAACGTAGTGGAAGCATAGACTCCACCTGTGCTGAACCCGTCCTGAAGGTTGCGACATCTTCCTCATCATGTAGAGCATGGTATACCGTTTCCCTGCTAGGATGTGTATCAAGAAGCTCATCGCAGCAGCTAGGCCAAGTTGGCCATATTCGGCCTTCCCCAACAACATTTGGGCCAACCACTGCGGGCCCATCAACTCTAAGGCCCAGCAAAACCTAGACATCATGCAATGTGATCGTCATCTCGCCGATTATAAAATGGAATGTGTTTGTTAGTGGGCACCACCTCTCCACCAATGATGTGATAAGATTATGATCCAACTTAATGAACTGTAAATGCCTGAGATTTTGCAATCCAAGGTTTGTCAAGACATATATCATACGGGGGCATTCTACTGGCCATTCACGAGCCATACGTAGATGAGTTGCGACAACCAAAGGGGATGCCTATGCATTTCAATTGAAAAAAAAATTATAGATGTTTACATAAGAAATAATTAAAATATGATGCCTTTAATTTTACCTAAGTTACCTGATCTGGATCATGCGCCCTATGTGTTGACCCGAGTGATGCTATATTATTCTGTACTGGTACACTTTCTGCAGCAACATGTTGAGCAGTGCGCCTACCAGAATGACCACGCCTAGATCTGTCGGCCATACCTATAAATTATGCAATGTAATTCAGAAATTTACTATTTTAAAATAATTATAATGCATATAGTATGATGTAAGAAAATTTAATATTACCTTGATGATGCTGGATTATATCTAAAGATTTATAATGCTTTATAGACATCACTTGATTAGGAGTAGTTATCTTTGCCTTTCTTTTTCATATACTATGCATTTTTCCGAATATTTTATTTTTTTAAATGTCCACTGATAATGAGATATGAAATGAGTGAGATAATATATTATAAATTTTTATAGTGGTTTGGTACACATTGCTCTAAATCTCTCGTTGGGGTCCAAAAAAATTCACTAACTTTGAAATTTTTTTCAAATTTATATTCATTAGTATAGAAAAGATACAAATACATATTTTTTAAATTTGAAAACCATAACTATGCCACATCACATTCAATTACAACAGAAACATGATCCCATTAAGAAGATGTATATTCATAATAACATCAGGGCTTATTTAGCACAAGGCGTGTGCGAGCTTGGAGTTGGGTTTGGGTTGGGCAGCAACCAAATCTTTGTTGAAACTATTTTTGCACACATTGCCAGTCCGACGCATCTAGAAAATCCTTCCTCTTTTTCCCTGGCCAATAAATCAGATTCTCATAAGTCTTAATAAGGAATGCATCTGCCGTGGAATCCCATTTTCTGTAGAGAATACAGTGACATATATCAGCAGTTTGGTTGTCAACAATCACCTCAACCGATCCATCTCTATGCCTTCTTGTTTCAGCATATCTTGTTTTAAGGAACTTGATCGGTGCTATCTGTCCTATCATCCGGGTACCCTTACTTTGAACATATTGCCAACCTTCTTTGTTCAAACCGTCTTCATCTCTGTAAGGGCGAATCGTCATAGCTATGCTATGTCTGTCCCATAATATGATATCTTCCTTATCAAACCATGAATGTATACAACAACGATAGAACTCATTCAATCTAGCTTTTTCCTCTAACGCATCATCAGTGGCATGTGCTAAACATTCCTTTAACCTAGTGCTTCCCTCCATAATCAATGCCTGCAAAGGGATTTTTTCTTCGTAATGCATTGTGCTCGAGCTAGCGGCCATAACTGTAGGTGAACATATTTTTATAACGTTAAGCAATTGAAAATCATAAAAATTATCTTATATATTATACTAATTTTCATCAATTTTCTTTAAAAATATAAATAAACATAACATAAATATTACAAAATGTTTTTCGAATTTCTTGTTAACAGGTACATCGTCGAAAGACGCAATATATTTCACACATAACTAATACACAATAAATAAGAATATATCAAAATCATACATTTATCAATTGCGTGGGTGGTTTACTCTCCGCTTCAGAAACATTATTGGATGGACGCCGCCCGGCACGACTACGCGTCGATCTATCGACCGTATCTTAAAATCAAAAATAGCCATTTTTAGTATGAGTTATAAGAAACATAACCATTTTTAGTATGTAATTGATTTGATAATTTTATCCCATGTATATTACCTTGATGACGATGGGTTATGTGGACAGGTTGACCTGTTATGACCAAGTTGTTTGCAAAAACCACATGCCTTATGTGAGCTACTTGAAGCCTCATCCATCGTATTGCGGAACCTATTTATTCGTGGTCGACCAACACGACCTCTGAAAGCTGGAGCAAGCAGAGGGATTATTCCGTGTTCTTCGTTAAAGGTGGGCCATAGATCCTTCGGGGGAAACACATGGAAAAGTTTGGAGTATGTACCGTTATAGTGATTAACCATGAAAAAAGGGGATACAAAGCCATTATGGTCCCATCGCCTGGACCCGGCGACTGCTAACACATGAATGCAAGGAACATGATATAATTGTGGTTTCCTACATGTGCATGTACAGGAGGAAGTATTTATTATTTCTACCTTTTGCGGTCGAGACGACACATCAATAACTTCAAATTCATTTCTATTAATCATCACTGGTTCCAGACATCGACGAGCATCACATTCAGCTCTTTGTATTAAAATCTTTGTGCGTGAAATGGCTGTAGATTGGCCTTCCTCTTCCCATTTTACTCCTTCGACTGATCTCTTCAGGAATAACGCCATGAGGTTATAATATATTGATATTATTAGACCTTGAATTGGAAGTCCACGGGCACGTCTAAGCACACCATTAAAAGCATTTGTGGTTATAATACCATATCGGCAGCCTTCATCAAATAATAGGGACCACTTAGAGACGTTGCGTTGCACCAACCAATCGAATACCTCTTGCTTAATCATTTTGATGTCATTCATCATGCGATTGAAGTACGACAGGTCATCTGTATTTCCGATAAAGTACATCTTATTACTTATGCCCTCGCTATCTGGAATTCCTAAATGACGCACCATCTTTTTAAAATTTTCCCGTAAGTGACGAAGACAGTGCCTATGAACAACATTAGGAAATACTTCCCTACATCCACGTATAAGACCTGGGTGCTTATCAGAAATTATGCATAAATTCTCTCGCTCAGCGATAGGAGGCAACAGTTCATGTAATTTTTGTAGGAACCAACCCCATGAATCGTTGCTCTCTGATTCCACCACTGCAAAGGCCACCAGAAACAGTCCGCCATTCCCATTGATTCCAATCGCCGCAAGGAGGGTGCCTCGATACTTACCAAGCAAGAATGTACCATCCAAGCTAAGCACTGGCCTGCAGTGTTTCCACTCGTAGATAGATGGTCTAAATGCCCAGAAAAGTCCCTTGAAGCATGTGGGTCCTATAACTTGAATATTGTAAACAGTCCCAGGTTGGGACAACCGTAAAGCCTCCATGAACCGGAATAGAGAATGATAAGATTCTTCGTACGAACCAAAAGTTGCTTCAATTGCTTTTCTACGTGCATCCCATGCCTTCATATATGAAATATTTATGTCAAACTTTGACTCCATTCTAGCTATGATCTCCTTCGGTTTCATGTCTAGTTGTTGTCGAATTATAGAAATGATATGTCTGCATATAAATTTTGAGGTACAATTATGATGTCCAGTAACCAAAATGAGGTGTGTGCAGGTATGTGGAGGTCCACATGTAGCTATTTTCCATAGACCACCTACTCTATTACTTTGTGCTGCATGTAAGCGTCAAAGGCAGGGACTATCAGGATTCTCATGCTGAGCACATACGATACTCAACCGACTTTTATTGGATGTTGAATTTATAAATTGAACATTATGAATAATCGGCCATCCATTTATTATACCTTGTAAGTCTTCCTTCGTATGAAATATTTGACCTTCATATATCTCCATTGGAGTGGTAGCTTCTATCGAACTAACAAGGTTTACGCACAGAGCATCAAAATTTTCGTCGTCATCCCACTATTGAGTTGTTCGAACATTTTCGGCGAACTTATTATTGATGTTCATCCCTTCTAAACCCTCACGATTTTGTGTTGCATGATCTTCAATGAACACTTGCCCATTAAATTTCATGCTGTTAGTTTCTCCCATGGGAATATGGGTGTCCAATCCTGGGCTGCCGTCATGCGATGAATTAGTACTATCGCTATTCATCGTCTCGTAGCCACCAACTTCATCTCTTACACCATAGGAATTTTGCTGTGTATAATTCTCATTTTTTGGATTACGTTGTGAATATTGCCCGTAGGGATAGATATCAGGTAACTGATTATAGTTAGCTGTATCCCAAGTTGGACGTTCACTAATACTATGCTGTGATGGAAATTGTTGCTGCAAATAACTGAGTCGCTCACATAAACTAAGACGTCCATGAAATTCATCTTCAACATTCCTCGAGCAGACCCTTGCAGTAGCCATAAAGGCATCAGATGTTGGAGTGGGCCTATGATATAAGATTTAAATGAGGCCCCTAAATAGGTTCTTTGAAAGAAAGAATAAAGTTAATGGTTAAAACTCACAGGTAAGCTTGAGTTGATGGTCCACCAATATCGGTTTGACTAATTTGCTGGACCTCCACGTACACGATAATAGTATTTGTCCTAGCCTCCAGCAACATGTACTCACATACCTCATCATTAATGACATTGGTCGCACAAAATCCTCCATTATTACGAAGACGACACGTGAGGTTAATAGTGTTTGCTGATGAATTTATCTTTAGAGCATGCATGATTCTTAGTTTTAACATTTCAACCGAAATATTGCCATCGATTAAGAGCGGTCTATTTCTTCCGCCAATATATGTTGGTGTGAACTCCCCCAAGATACGTAACTCTCCATCGAAATATAGCATCAATCGTGACATACTATCAATGTAGGAGAAATTACGTAAATACTTAGGTTAGGTTTTAGAGTTTAAATTAACAATAACAATTCTTTAATAATCTCTTAAAAATTATTGTGGGGACTAAGACATATACTAAAGTAATAATTACAAAATCATTTAACTTAAGCTTCAATTTATTCAACAAATTCAAGTAATACTAGTCAACTACTATTATTGGGGTTTAGTCTCCTGAATTATATAGTTTTACTATTTGAGGATACAGCTTAGTAGGTAGGGGACATGCTAGCTAAATTTTTTTAATTGGACAATATTTAATTTCTTCAGTAAAGGTAGGTACAATAAGGTTAAAGGTGGCATATGTGGAAGAATTTGGATCAAATTAATCTAGTTGCGGATCTGCATTTACTCACGTAATTCTTACTTTCTAGTCATTAGGTTTTCCTCGTATAAAGAGGAAAACATGCATTCTATCTATTATCGCTCTTCACTCCTACTCGACTATCATCTGACTGTACTAATGTCCAACATATACATTTCATAGTCATAAATTATATTATTCTAAAAATTTTTAATTATCTTTAAAAAGATATAAATCTTCATTTTTATTTAATTTTATAACAATTAGATAACCATTTTTACAATTCTATATAAATTGTTAAGAATATAATATTTAACATTAAAAGATATTATATATATATTAATTTAGACTAATTTTAATATATAAACCAATATACATAATCAAATTTTTCTTTATAAATATAAATGTATATTATTTTAAATTATTCATTTGACAATATCTCTTTTATTCAAATAATTAAATAATTAATAATAACTAATAAAGGTCGAATTTTTAATTTATTAAATAACTTATAAATAAAAAAACTTAAATCTCGAAATATCTTGAGCTATTATATATATTTTAATGATTTTAATTGAATTTCTTATAATATTTTGATGTTTTATTTAATATAAAAATTTAAAATTAATTTTAATATAATATAAATTTTAATTTAATTTAAAATTTAACTTATTAATAAATAGTTAAATTAAAATTATTTTATTATTTTTAAATTTTAAATTAATATTAATTCAAAATTTAATTAATTCTTTAAAGTTTTCTAAAATTTCAACATTTCAAATAAATAGTTTCATTTGATTTAAAAAATTATTTATCTAATATTTATCAAAATTTTGAAATTATTTAAAATAAATGAAGTTTTGATTTTCAAATTGACTTCTAATTTATATTAATTACAATTTTAAAATCTATGCTATTTCTTTTTTACTATTATGATTTAAATTCTTTTTTTTATTTCAAAATAATTTAAATATAATAATAGTTTTAATTTAATTTTATATTAAATCTTTAAAGTTTTCTAAAATCTCAACATTTTAAAAAGTTTTTTAATTTGTTTAAAATAATTATTTTATATTTAATATCATTTCATATTAATCAAATAAATTAATCAGTAAATATTTCAAATAATTTAAGATAATCTAGGTTTTACTTTTCAAAATGAATTTTAATTTATATTAATTATAATTTTAATATTTATGACATTTCATTTTAACTTTTATAATTTCATTTTTTTTAAATTTCAATGATTAAAATTTACCAATACTTAAATAAATTTCAAACATTTTAAAAATAATTACTGTTTAACATATTTCTAAATTAAATAGATTTTTTTCTTTAGTTTTTAAAAAATATTTATTCCATTTACATTTTTATACATTTTGATTTCTTTTAATATAGAAATTTATATTATTTCGATTTATTACTTGAATATAACAAAATAATTTTAAGTAATATTAACACATTTTATTGGAAATTAAAATAATGCAATCATATTTTTTTTATTTATATGCTTCTCAAATTCATTATATTTATATTGAGATTATTTTAAGTTTAAAATCTTATATGTTCTATTAACTGCAAAACTACTTGTATTATGACATATTCTTTTTTAAAAATCTTCTAGTTTTTGTGATTATATATTAAATAATATAAATTTTTATAATTTTTGAAATTATTTAAATCAACTAAAAATTTTTAGCTTTAAAATTTAAATTTTAATTATATATTATCTCCGAAAATCTCTACCTTTCTCTCTCACACCCACATCCACACTCTCTACCTTTCTCTCTCACACCCACACTCTCTCTTCTTTATGTTAGATGCTCTTAAAATGATGTTAAGGGTGTTTCAAGAATTGAGAAGTAAAACTTTACAAAACGAAAACTAAATTGAGATAGTTGTATTTTAAGTTTTAGATCACAATGATTTCTTTAAAAATAATTCATAAGCATTTTCTAATCTATTTTATCTTCTCATTATAGGCTTACACAGCAATGTTGAGAGGTTAGCATTGGATCATCTTTTGTTTTGTTTGGTTGATACATAAAAATAAAAACAAATTTTATAAAAACTATGATTAAATTAACTATAATTTACTATTTGTTAACAATTTATATTTCTTAAAAAAAAAATAAATCTTCTCGTTATAATATTATTTAATATTCACCAAACTTTTTAATTCTTTATTTTTAAAGTAAAAGTTTTTTTTAAAAATAATTATTAATAAATTTTAGAATTTTATATCTCTGCAATAAAAGATATATCATTTGATGGAAATTTGCGGGAACAAGACGACGAGCTTGACCTTTTACACCTACATTATTGATCAACTATTAATACATTATGAATAATTTTAGACTTTAATTGATAAAGACTGCATATTTAGTTAATATATCAAATTATTTGTTAGTCTACAATATATATATATATATATATAAGATTTTTAATCGTATAAGAGTCATAAGACATAAGTAATCGTTTATCTAAAGAAAAATTTAAACTTCATTAAATTCAAATCAAAATTAGCCTATCTTATATATTTTTGTATGTCAGCATAAAATGATATATAAAAAATTCTAATTAATTAATATCTATGTATAATACTTTTTTTAGCATTTCTGAACATTTTGTTTTATATTTAAATCTATAAATTTAATTATTATAACTATATGGTTTATTAATATTTAAATATTATCATTTAAACACAAATAACTAAAGTATTTAACCATAAGGATTGGGTTCAAATAAATTTAATATATTACGAAAATATTTATAAATATATTTTAATTACTAAATTTTATGTCTAGTATAACCATTTAAAATGTAAAGCTATATATTGACAATAAAAATTAACGACAAATAAAAAAAGAATTTAGAATATATAATAATAATTAAAAGCACTTCTTTCTGCGAAATTACAAACCCCATGAAATTATAAATTTATTACAATTATAAGAGATTATTCATGTTGGTCTACCCTTTTTGATCAGTACTATGAATTAAGTTCACTTCATGAGAATTTGGGGGTCTCCCAAAAAAATTTAAAATTAATTCTAAATACAACTTTCGTCTAAATATGTATGATTCACATATATACGAAGAACTATTCCTTAACTTTAAAATAAACAAATTTTCATCAACTACTACATAAATATCTCTGCAGAACAAAAAAATATTACTGTAAACACAAAATTTCTAGAACTTCTACATGTTATATTGCTATTACAAACACATGATAAAAATATTAACAAAAATAATCTAACTTTAACATCATAACATATTCACAAAACAAATACTAACAAAAATAATATAACTTTAACATTCAAACAAATTCACAAAACAAATGCTCAGAAAAAAAAAAACTAACCTTGCTCTCAAACGTCGCACTTCAAGCTCCTGATTTGCATTTCCCTCAATACCAACACTCTATTTATAACCCAGAACCCTCCCTCCCTTCAGCTTTCAGTGTCCAACCACCGGAATTTACGCCACGCTGATTTCCACGCCAGCCATCGCGATAAGCAGATCGTGTCCCCGCAAGAGACAGAATTTCGCGGATTCTGGTGCAAGGGGACTCGGACACGATAGAATACGCCGTTATAATTGACGCATTCTATAGAATGCACCATCCATTTTAGCGTATTCTATAGAATGCGCCAGGTGTTTCGGCGTATTCTATGGAATGCGCCAGGTGTTTCAGCGTATTGTGCAGAATTTATGAATGCGCCAATCCCAACGACGCATTTGCTCGTTTTTAAATTTTTTTAAAAATCTGCTCTTTCACCTAAAATCTACATTAAGCATGCTCGTTCTTAAAATTTGGCCATAAGGAAATACTGTCCAAAAAAAAAATATTTTTTTTTACTCGTGTTTTTTCCAAAAAAAAAAACAAGTTTTCGCATTTCTCCGGCCACCTTCTAGGGTTTCTCCTCGGAGGTATTGCTGCGAGCACTTTGTGCTCCATCTCTGCCACTATGAAGCCCAAAGGAGGGGTTTTTTGAGATCTGATGTGTTTTCGTTCTTGAGGATCAGATAAGGTGTCGACGAGGAGAAAAATGGAGTTGAGCTCTCTGTGTAGATTGTCCGCGATGGAATCCATCTCAGATTTATTTATGTTTGAAGTTCAACGAAGCTGCTAGGAATAAGGGGGGCTGCTATAAGGAAAAGGCCATGCTCCGAAAATAACTAAACGATGAGATCTCGTGTGTGATGGCTTTCTAAGCTACAACTCTCCTCTCTTCTAATACTCTCCAACCATTTCCTCAGCTGATCCATCTTCTCTGGCTTGGCTTCGCTAGACAAATTTTTTATGTATGGGTGAAATACCTTTTTAGTAACTTCACTCTGCTGCTTCATCTATTTTTGGCGCGGTGAAAAAGTTTCCTTCTCTACCTTGAGATAGAGGAAGGATCTAAACCTTGGACCCTTCTCTTGGTGGAGAAATTATTTTGTGCGGAGTCCGGACATAGCTCTACATCCAGACTCTAATAAATTCATAACACATGAATTGAACACGTGGATATTCATTTGCATCTTTCTATTTTTTTTGTCATGTCAGGCCGATTGACTCGACCTCGTCCTATAATTTGAATAATTTCTCCAAATTTAGGGCTTATGTTTTACGTTTTTTTTTTAAGAAAAAACTTGCAAAAGCTCCCCAATATGTAGGATTTTGGCTCAAATAACGTTTGACTTGCTAAGAAAGAAAAATAAAGAGAAAAAACTAATGAAGATGAAGACTGGTTTGGAGGAGGACGTTGCATTCATTGAAGAATAAGTTGATAGTGATTGTTGGGTAATGGCACGTTCGAACACAACAGGGAAATCTGTTTTGCAATCGGATGTCATTTGGGCGATGTCGCTCGACAATTTTGGATGTCGGTGGTCCCTTTTGATCGATCTTGTCCGATTTGCCTGCAAGGGGTCCCCTCTTAGGCGAACTCGACGTCCTGATTGCAATGGCGTAGTCCATTTGGCAACGAGAGATTATTTGACCCTTCAAGTAATGCGTCGCGTCAACGTGCGTGTTGCTTGATTCGCTGATTTTGTCCTCTTTGCGTGTGGTTTGATGTGCAGGTTCAACAAAATAGTAACAATTCATATGAATAGTATCAATGTGAATGTATCGATCAATATGAACAATAATTATTTGATAGATTAGTAACTTTGAATCAACTCTATTCTAGTGTATCATAAGAAGTGCTATGGGAAGAATATTATAAGAATAAATGCATATAGTATCATATTCATGCAAGTTAGGACATTTGCTAATTATGTGATATTTTCTTGTATTTTGTCATATCTTGTCATGTATGATTAAATCATAGTCAGGTGGCTTCTTGTAAGAGTTGTCACTCTTGCCTGATGGCGTATCTTGTATCCTTATGACTCTCAATCTTGTATATTATATTGAGATTACACCACAAACTCATTATTTAAAAGAGAGCCTATCGGCTCACTCTCATGTACAGAGTATTTTGATCAAACTAACTTGAATTAGTCAATAACTAATCAACCTTTCTTATAATTACTTATATATGTCATATCATATGTTTATAAATTATTATAATAATATGCATCATGTATCATATAGGTATCTAGTGTAGTTAACATGTTGATCATTACTATGATATTGATATATATCAGCACTGTGCTCATGTCATGTAAACTGTATCAGTTACATGTTATGTCAAATATACTACATTACTTTGCATGTCATGTAAATTGTATCAGATCCATGTTATATCAAATATATTACATTATTATGCTTGCTATGTGTTTCATATCTAGATTAGATTTAATAACTTTTACTTATTTTATACATTCCCTTATACTTATTTTATGCATGGCCTTATCTTGATCATTTCAATTAAAATATCGTACATACAAAACTAATTGGTAAAATTTTAATATGATCATATCAAAATGCTCATAATGACAATATCTATCTATAATATACAACTTTAGTCAATATTATAATATTGACTAATATAAACTTTACTCAATATTAGACAAGATTGAAAATTACAAAATTCCTACAGATTTACTATATATGTGATTCACCATGCCGAACCATATCCCACCAAAGCCTCAATGTAATATAATATAGTCAAAAGACAACCAATTGCACTACTTAATGGCTTATTTAACCAATAGCCTACACCTATTTGGATATGTGGCAAGCTTAGTTTGGTTAGATCTATTTGATTATGTGGCTACAATTAGTGCCATACCAACATGCCTTCGATGAAATTAAGAATTTTGTGAAAGAGTTTTAAGCATATTTTAAATTTCAAAAAATATCTAAAAATTTGAAAATGCTAAAGTTCAAAAATCTAAAAATAATAAGAAATGTAATAATATTTTAGATAATAATTAATTGCAAATGTATTATTGGTGCCTATTTATTTGTCCAAAAAATATCTAAAAATTAAAAAATATATGAAGTGAAAATATGTTATCTTACTATTCTTATTTACTAACCACTACCAAGGTACCAAATGGAAGTAGCCTTATGGAGCTAGCTAATTATATACCGTGAAGAAGTGATTGCCATATGTTTGTTATTATGGTTGAAGGAGTGGTTGTTATTGTTGCTTCCGTGCAAATGTCAAGGAGGTGTGGCCTCATGTTAACTACTTAAAGGTTTAAATGCACCTCCTAAACTATTAATAAATTGATCTCAATATTATTTTAATATCATATTCTGTAACAACCCAAACTCTTAAACTGTCGAGATATTGTCCTCTTTGGCCTAAAGGCCTCACAATTTTGTCCTATTGGTGTAACTTCAGAGGAGGTCACCCATCCCAGGATTTCTCCAAGATGTGCACACTTAACTATAGAGTTTCTTAAATGAAATTCTAACCATTGCACTAAAAGGCGCATTGATGTTTAAGAGTTTAGCTTCTTTTACTCAAGGGATTTCACAATCTCTCCCACTTAAGTAACTAATGTCCTTGTCAGTATCCTTATCTTATAACCATCCACTAGGCAAATAGGAATCTAGAGGTGGCTCCTACAAGTTCAAGGGGTGACTCCCATCATGTAGGCTTACAGCCTATTGCTGTTGTACTGCTACAATATCAGTCTTTATCCTCTAGGCACTCTTGACCAACTGAGCGAAGTCTGTAATATCCTGTGCCAACAGTGGCTGCCTCAAAGCATCTCAGAGTCCCTCTAGAAATCGATAACACTTCTCTTCAGAAGTGCCAACTAACTATGGAGCAAACCTAGCGCGAGCAGTAAACTCTACCTCGTACTACATCACTGACATGCTTTCCTGAATCAACTTTACAAAAGAGCTCTGTAACTATCTCTAGCAGATGGAGATACAAACCATATCCTGAATGTCTCAGCAAACTCATCCCAAGTAATCATGGTATTTGCACGACCTGAAACTTTTCTCTCTGTTGGCCTAACCACCTGCGCCCTGCCTCGCCATCAAATAAAAATGTAGCTAATACAACTCTCCTCTCAGAAGGATAATGCATCCCATCCAGAGTCTTCTCTATCCTCATCAGTCAATCCTCAGATGCTCCAGGCTCAATAATACCTGACAATAACACCTGAAAATCTAGGAGGCTGTAATCTTATGAAATTCTATAAATATATCTCCATGTCATCAGATCGGGTACCAACAACCCATGTGTAAGCCTCACCAACTAGTTGTGCTACTATACCTGCAATATGAGAAATAGCCTCAAAATTTATTATAGGAGCTGTACCCTGAACCTGAGCTGCCTGACTAGAACTCTGATCTTTGGTTATATCTGGATCTGGCTGAGGTGGATCAGCCATCTCAAAATACATAGCTGAATGTAACACATGTATATGAAAAAAATAAACAAAATGAGCACCTGAAACTACCCAGAAGTATCTCACACTTCTATAGATTAAATCTTATGGCTCTGCTATAATTCACTTATCCAACATACACTCTGATGCCAAAAATCTTATCACAACCTGACCCCATATGATCCGATATCACACAGGTCATATCGTATCCGATTATGGCAAGACTGACCCCAAGATCTGGTTAGAGAAGTACTAAAATAAAACTTACAATTGCTACACCACATAGAGCCGCTATTGAATGCAATATAAGGCAAAATATTACTGAATCCTAAAATGATTTTGTTTTTTCTATATCATCCAAAACATATATAATTTGAAATATATCTACAACAGTGCTTGGCAACAAAGAGCACAACAAAAAATAAAAGCCAAGCCTACAAAAATCAAAACTAACCAAACATACCTACAACATAAATCAGAGCCTGCTATCCCAACTAATCAGCTCGCCCCTTACCCTTCCTTGGGCCTGAAAATAAAAACAAAAATAGGAATGAGCTAACACGGCTCAGTAGGTTATCATAGCCTAAAACAAAAATCAATAATCAAAACTAAAAGAACTGAGAATACTATGCTGAATCATATACTAAAATTAAATATAATTAAATAAAAACTGAAATGAACTGAAATATAAGTAAACACTTTATAACAAAATTTCACCTCGGTAGCCTATTGGCTCCAGCATAATAATACTTAGGTAACAGAATCTTACCAGCAAATCAGAATCCCACCTCAGCCGACCACTAGCACCAACATAACAGAATCCCACCTCGAATGCGCAGTGGCACCGACGTAACAAAATCCCACCTCAGCTGCCCACTAGCGCTGACATAATAGAATCCCACCTCGGTCGCCCACTGGCACCGGCATAACAGAATCCCACCTCGGCCACCCAGTGGCACCGGCATCACATCACAATACTTCACAATATATTTTTCAATGCATTTCATTAATTAAAACATAATTGGATTGAACTCAAAAATTGCCAAAATGTCTCAATGGTAGACAACAGATATACTAATGAGTAAAATTTATAACTTCCAAACATATCCAAATTGTCACAAATTGTGTAAAACATCATTCTAAAGCTTTAATTGAACTGAGTCACTATTTTAGATATTAAAATAAATTTTTAAATAGGCAAAAACTGTCACCCGGTAAAAAAATTTTCAGAATATACTCAAAATGTTCATAATCATAATCTCTACAACATATAAAAAGTTACGCTGTGAAAATTTTACCAAAACAAAGTTATCATCATTTTTCGCTAACGAAAATATAAATTTAAGTGAAAAAAATATCAAAAGCACAAAATTATTGAAATCTGAAATAGGTAAAACGTAACCTACCTCAAGACGAGCAAAATTTCAAACTGGGCCAACGAACAAAAATCACTTTTTAATTGCTAAAACCAAGCTTCCTTTTTCTCTCTCCTCTCTTTTCTTCTATTTTCTCCCAAAAAGTTCTCTATTAACGGGCATGAGAAGAAAACAAGGCATTTAAATCCATTAAATAAACTATTATGCTTTTGATATTTTAATAATAAAATAATAATATTATAATATTATAATCATTTTTTTAAATATAAAAATCATAGAAATTCTTATTGGGCTTCAAAAATTATAAAAAAATATTCATAAAATAACTTATTTTATTTAAAAAAATTTGGTAAAATTGGTTTGCAAAACGGACACCTGATGGTCCCAAAATCCCCACTTGTACCGTTAGGTGCCAATTTCTTAAGGAATTTCATTGGTGCTAAAAAATTATGAAAAACATAGAGAAGCTAAAACACAACAATAGAAATATTATGGAGAAGACGGTTTATAATTTGGGTTTATAATGACTCCTAAATAAATTCTTGACTGTTAGATGTCAAAATGCAGTTTTTAGGTCAAAATGTAGTTTTTAAAAATTTGAGTTATAACATCTCCCTTTTTTGATATAAATGTGGAATCACCTATTATCCCTATCTGGGTCTCTTTCCCCAACTTACGACCCCACCTGTTTTCCCCCATATCCTTCAGGGACTGCGATCATTATTTGGTCGTCCTTTAAAAATTGATAATGCCACCTCTATTGGTTCGTGACCTTTTGTTGCATGTGTTCTGGTTGAGCTTGATATCACCAAAATCTATTCTGATAAGGTGTGAGTTAGCCCTGAAAATCTTGGGTACATTCAGCATGTCGATATGGCGAAGTTCCCCTCCTTTTATGGTGTTTGTAAATCTTTAGGCCATTCCAAAGCTGATTGTTATGTTTTGCATCGCCACTTAAATGATGTTCCTGTTAATATACCTAGTTCGCTAACTAATGCTGATATAGCTACCACTAAGCTTATTCTGAAGGGGTGTTCTACTGCTATTCCTTATAACACTGCCATAGATAATTTTAAGAATCATTCGTTGATTAATGTTAGTGATGTGGTTGACTCGTCTGATGATGCTATTAATTTGGCTAATGAGGACAATATGAATGTCTTAGATGTTATTCATGCTACTACTGTTATCTCCAATAATTAAATTATTTCTCCTATTTAATTTTTGATGAGCACCAGGATTTTAAAAATGAGGGGATTATGCCCTCTGTTGATGTTTGTTTGGGTCGGCAGGAAATTGCTAATGCTTTTACCTTATTAGAAATTGACTATAACCCCTTAGTTCAAAACCATTATATTGATCAAGAAATTGTGATCTGGTTGTGCTGGAATGTAAAATTAATCAGGTGGATGTGCTTGAGCCTTCTATAGAAACTACTAATTCCTTGGATCCTAATGATCTGTCAATGCTATCAAATAGAGTGGATGTAAATGATAATATGCCTCTCATAGATGTTCCCATTTCAATCATTTCTAATGATTCTTTGCTTACTCATCATTGAAATTGAAGTATACTTGTGTAGTTCAATCTGATTGGTTAGCTGATTGTGACTCATCAGCTAATTGGGATGTAGGGGAGCAAAATGGAAAACCTGGGGAGGATTTTCAAGATCTCTATGGCATGAATATTGATCGAATCGATGATGAAGCCTTTCATAAGGCAGTTGGTAACTGAAGTCGGAGAAAATAAAAAAAGAAATAGCTTTTTTTCCTTGTGTTGGTTACTTCTTCCCTTGCTGGCGATGTGCTTCTGTTTCGATGTTGTTATTTCTGTTTTGGTTGTTTTAGGTGGCAGGTTTTGGTTTGGTTTGGGTTGTTTTTTCTTCTTCTTTTGTTATTGGGTTGGTTTGGGGTTGCTTTGGCTGGCTTGCCTTGTGACGAACTGGTTATTTTTTATTGCGGGTCTCTATTGGCTTGTGTTTTTTTCATTTTCCTTGCAGGTGGTGATCTCTGCTTGGGTTGTTGGATGGTCGCCTTGAGCTTCACTTTCTTTTGTTGTTCCTATGGTTGGTTTGTGGCCTTCTGGTGTTGGGGTGTTGCTCCCTCTCTACTTTGGCTTTCTTTTTATTTTCATTTATTGTATCCTAGACAAGTTCTTGGGCCTTATAGGTTGTGTTTTTTCTTCTTCTATATAGCGTTTTGGAGCATTAGCTGGCTTAAGGTCCTTTATGGACTTGTAATCGCTTTCTTATTTAACACATATACCCTTTTTTTAGGGTTTTATCCCCCCCCCCCACCCCCAAAAGAAATGAAAGGCACACATAGTGCAAGATTACACAAAATTCTTAAACAATTTGGTAGCTCTCCTCTTTCCACACCATTTCGCTCTTGAAATCAAATTATTTCAAAAAATATAAGAGGAGATATAATTATTAGTAGCTTTGTGCTTAGCATAAGAGCCAGAGCTATTCAATCTCTGATCGATAGTTCGAGATTAGTTATTTTTGTATTTTGTGCTTTTATTCATGTATCTAATTTATTTAAGCCAATTAAAAAAGATAATCATAAAAAATTGTTGAACCATGTGCACTTATCTACATGCAATGAATACTATCATGAAAAATTGAACACTCTAAGGATATGTTTGAGACAACTTTTTTCCTACTTTGCTTTTTCAGATTGCAACCAAAATTTTGTTTGGCTACTGTTTTTCAATTGCTTTTTAAAAATTTTGTACCAGGAAGCTATTTTTACAACAGCTTCAAGAAAATTACTTTCACCACATCAGCTTTACAATCAACTTTATAAAAAACTATATTTGTCCCATATAGACCCTAAGTTTTTCCAATTATAAAATTCTTGTATGTTAATTATTATTAATGCTTATTTCTTGCCCTATCATATTTACTAAAATAGAAAAATATTTTAGGCAAGAATATTTTAATAATATGCTCGCTTTTTACCTAGATTTTGTTCATCACTTTGGGCTATTTAATTGAATCAAAATGGCACTCAAATTCAATTACTATAGTTAATTGTCATTATTTTCATAAATAATTAAGTAGAAAAATGCTTAATGGGTGCCAATAAAATAATGAAAATAGCCCTCTTTATGCTCTTTGTTCCAATCACTCAAAGTATACCATAGATCAACTTATAGTATACAACTTAAGTCAATATTACACAAGATAGAACAATAAAAGAATCCTTGGGAATCCTATTAATTATATTATATTTTTGTGATTCACCAAGCCTACCTATATCCTACCAAACCTCAACATTAGTATAACATGCATATAGTCAAAGGACAACCAATTGCAATACTTAGATGGCTTATTTAACATTGGTGGACATGTGGCAAGCTTAATTTGGTCAATTCCATTTGATTAGGTAGCTATAATTAGTGCCATACCAACATGCCTTTGATGAAATCAAGAATTTCGTGAAAAAATTTTAAGCATCATATAAATTTAAAAAATATAAAAAAATGCAAAAGTTAAAAATATAAAAATAATATATATATATATATATATATATATATATATATATATATATATATATATATATATATATATATATATATATATATATATATATATATATATATATATATATATATATATATATATATATGTTAGATAATATTTAATTGACACTATAACATCGACGCTTAATTTATTTGTCCAATATATATCTTAAAAATTTAAATATAAACTAAATTAAAATAAAAGTCAAATGTATGTCATCTTCCTTACTAGTAATAACTTTACATATGATCAAATATCTCATTATTAATATAGCGATTTTTGCCTACTTAGAAATTTATTTTGATATCTAAAAATAGTGATTTTGTTCAACTAAGGCTGCAGAATATTATTTTATGCAATATTTGATAATTTGGTTAAATTCTTAAAAAATAAATAAATTTTCTCTTAATATGATTTTTGTTGTCTACCATTAGAACATTTTAGCACTTTTTGAATTAAGCTCAATTATGCATTATTTACTGCAATATATTAAAAATGAATGTGAATATGTGATTGAGTAATAGTTGGTTGCTATTACAATTATAATGAAAAGTTTGAATAGGTTGTTAGACCTAGTAGATATGTCCCAAGGCTAACCAAGAGGGGGGTGAATTGGTAATTTAAAAATTCTTAGTAATTTAGAAAACTGATTTAAGATTTTACTCACAATGATTAATTTTCTTAAAACAAATTTTCAACCACATTTAGCAAAAGTGCAGAAAAATAAAAAAGCAGTAAAAATAAAGATAGAAGAACATAGAATTTTATAGTGGTTCGACTACGTCCACTCCCTAAAGACTCTCTCTTTATGTATTGCACTATACCAAAGTGACTCTCCTTTTGCTCCCACAGCAAGGCGGAGAAGCCATTAACCTTTCTTTCACCAAACCCGGTGCGGCAGAGTACCGTCATCCTTTCTCACCCTCCTGGTGACGGCAGAGTGCCAGCATCCTTTCACACTCTTATGATGTCGGTAGAGTACCATCGTCCTTTCTCATCCTCCTGGTGATGGCAGAGTACCAGCATCCTTTCACACTCTTATAGTATCGGCAGAGTATCATTATCCTTTCTCACCATCTTGGTGATGGTAGAGTACCAGATCTCTTCAAAAGATATTCTCTCATGAGTCTTCAAAGAGGTAGGACAGAGATTTGAAGTACATACAAAGAGATCCTTATCTTTGGGAAACCTTGTGAACCCATCACAATTTCCACTTGCAAGATCTCACAATTTTCACTCCCAAACACTCTCCCAAAACACACTCTCTATCACTCTCAAGAAGAGATTCACAGAAGGATTGAAGATAATCAGTTTTCAGGACCCTTATATACAAAGGACAAGAAAAACCATCCTGAAAATTATAAATTTTAAGTTGAACGGACTTGGATCGTATAGTACGATCATACTTTGTACGTACGAAAAGTTCAAAAAATGCTGTATGATGTTGTACAAACCAGATTTCATACTCTGATCGATGTTTATACGAACCAACATCGTACAGTACGATCAGTTTAAAAAAAGTTGAGTTTGTACGAGAGGAACGGGTACGAACCTGATTTCATACTCGGATCGGTGTCCAGGATAAACCAACTTCATACAGGACGAAGAGTTCAATCAAATCATGTTTTTCTTGGTATGAAAGTGGACAATATCATTTCGTACTCTGTGAATTATCTGTACGAAACTAGAAAGTACATGAAAAACTTGAATTCGTATAGTACGAATAGTACCTTAACTTTTTCTTGGCATGATTTGATTAACTTCATTTAGGGAAGAACTACCAAGATAAATCGTCCAGTATGATTTAAAAATTATACAATATGATTAGTTTTAAATTTAAGTTTTTAAAATCACTCCCCCAGTATGTGTGTGTGTGGTTACCCAATTAAAATTACACTCTCTCAGGCTCAAGAAAAAATTACAGACTTCAATTACAAGAACCCTAATCTAATCTGTCTTGAGGTCTTCGATAGTATGGAGTATAGTTTTTTTGAAACATTAATACACACAAGCAACACAAATAATATTTCCAATATATGTTAGGAGAAACAGTAATCAACACATTAAGATTTTGGAATCATCAAAAACACATATGATATAAAAATATAGTTATGAAAACTAAGTTGTAATAATCATCTTTGTTGACCTCATTTTTGTATGAGGTCAGTAGGACCAATCTAGATCTTAGGATCTTTCCAATCCTTAGGATTAATCTTGACCCTAGGATCAATCTGATCTTAGATCAATCAAACTTTAATTTTAATCCAGACCCCTAATCAATCCTGACCCCAGATCAACACAACTTAAGACCAATCTAGACTCTAGGATCCTCCTAGACTTCAAACCCTAGAATCTATTCTAGACCCAAAGATTCTGCCAGACTCTAGATCATATGATCTTCTTAGATCCTAGGATCTATTCTAGACCCTAGGATTCCTCTAGATCCTTCTAGACTTTAGGATCCTCCTAGAATCTAGACTTTAGGATCTATTCTAGATCCTAAGATTCTTCTAGACCCTAAACCCTAGGACTTTTAGACTCCAGGATCTTCCTAAACTTCAGTCCCTAGGATCTACGTTGGACCCTAGGATTTCCCTAGATCAATTTAGGTCTTAGGATTCTCCTAGACCTTAGATCTATCCAGACCTCAAATCTATTCAAACTTCAGACCAACCTAGACTTTAAATAAATTTATTCAAGATTTAAATTAATCTAAACCCCAGACTTTAATCCAAACTTCTATCCAGACTTTAATCCAAATCCTCAATTCAAACCTTGATCAAAATCCAGAATTCAATCCAGTTCAAAATCCAAACTCTAGTTCAAACCTTGATTCTACCTTTGATCAAGCTTTAATCCTATCCTATCACTTGTGATCTCTAAATGATCATAAATGATTTGGGTAATTCAAATCCAATCATTCAAACTCAAAATCCAGCTCAAAACTAGAAATCCATATCAAATTCCAAGGGCAAAGGTCTAAGTCCTGAAAGCCTTTTTAGTGAATCTTTGAACATTTCAAAACCCTATCAAATGACCTATGATTCAAGATCTATCAATTCCACACTGATGTGACATGTCTCTAGAGGCAACCCTCCAAATTTGAGCTCATTCTGAGGTCTCTAACCCCATAAACTGAATTGAAATCCAAAGGCTGTAAAACCTTCAAATATTTACAGTCTATGCCACTGGACCTGCCACCCAGTGGATTTTGATCCTGGAGCTTTCTCCAAAGCTCCAAATCACTTCCAGGCCCTTGATTATGACTCATTGAGTAATAAACTGCATTTTGTTGGATTCAATTTGACCCCCAGTTGACCAAGGGTCAAAATGACCAAAATACCCTTTAATGGTTCAAATGCACTTTTCAAACCATATGACCTCCAAATTGCTTGGAACCACTTCCAACAATTTTCAATTATCAAACCAAAACTCCTAGACCCAAAACCAGCCTCTCGGTCAATCTAGTTGACCAAGCAGGCCCTTTAGGGTCAAAATAGGTCATTTTGACCAAATGACCTCCTCTGATCTTGGAACCACCTCTATTAGTCTCCAAACATCAAATTAAATCTTTCAAGCCCAACTCATGGCCATGGGTCAACCTGGTTGACCAAGTCAACCTAGGTTGACCACTTTAACACTTAAGCTTTTACGCATTGAATCAAACCCTTAACCAATTTCAAATTTATTCAAATTAATCTAATCACCTTCCTTAGGGATTTAAGTTTGATTAAACCTTTGACCTAGTCAATAGTTGACCTGGTCAACTAAGTCTAAGTCTGGTCAAAATTGATTTTGTTTGGGTCAAAATCATTTCAATCATCTAAACTTAAGTTCTCTAAATCTCCAAACCCTCAAACTCACCCTCTTGGATGTCTTGAACATTCCCAAGTTCACCATGAGATAAGTTTTGGTCAAAGTTGACCAAGTCAACTAAAACCCAAGCTTGGTCAAACTTAACTCAATTGAATCAAATCAAGGTTTATGATTTAATCAAACCCTCTAAAATGTCAAAATCATTCTATTGCATACCTTGAGTCATCTTAAACTCATTGCAAGTCAAATCATGTATTATTTAGCTTGGTCAAACTCTCATACTTGGTCAAATCTTATTCTATTGATCAAACCTTTAATCTTTTTCAAGCTCTAGTCAATTTAAACTATCCAAATCCATCTCAAGCTTCAAATTAACTTCAAATCATAGCCTAGATTTGTCCCAATCTCTGGCTAATTAAATTCATAAAAGGTTGACCAAGTCAACTCAATGTCTTTGGTCAAACCTTTACATTTTCACTCAATTCCAAATCCTTAAGCTTTAAACCCCTTCCAACCAATCTAATTAGCATTTAAGACTTCTCTTAGGCCACCTCAACAGCCTATTGGACTGGTTGACTAGTCAACAAATCTTCAAATAGGAATTGGAGGGGTCAAATTGGTCAAAAACCCCATTCAAACCTAAACCCATTTAATCACTCCAACTCCAGCAAGTTTAAGTGTTCTCTAGAAGCTTCTTAAGTCATTTTTAATCCATGGATTAATCCTTAAACCAGCCATATTCAAAATCATGTGCCAAAAGGACAAAGACACCTTTCCACATCATTGTCCTTTGGTACCTTTAATTCTCCTGCTCCCTAACAAACTTGGGACATTTGTCAAGCATCCAGGACCCCAATAAGTTAATCCTAGCCATCCATTTAGGCTGGGGAGGATTCAATAGGTTAAAAACCCAAAAATCAACATCATTCCTCTCCTAATCTTCTCTCACTTAAAATCTTCTCCTCCAGAACTCCTCCAGCCGTCTAGGCTTCTCTGAGAGCTTTCCCAATAATTACCATAGCTCTCCCAACTATTTTCCCATCAAATCTGGCCTCCAAAGCCCCATTAGTGAAGAGAGAGGGAGCTAGAGAGAGAAAGAGGGCTTTTCAAGTTAACTCAAGATCTAGCTAGAACCAGGTCCTGAGCCCTTCATCAAAGTTGTAGGGGACTTCTCCAGGAGCAAAAGGAACCCAAAATCTCAAAAATTGGACAGCTAGATTGTGAGTTATTCTAATTTTAATTTTAAATTTAAATTTGAAACTATAGCAAATAAACAATGCATGGAGTCTTCAAACTTCAGGCATTGTAAGATTATGCTACCATCAATCTATGTTTCAAATTTCATGAATTTTGGTCGAGTATTTTGGGAGATATGAGCATTTAAAGTTCATATTCAAAATGAACTATAAGAAATCGAGAAATCTGGACCGTCCGATCAATCATCAGATGGTTCAGATCAAATCTAAACCACACGACTACTATGGGGATCGAACGCGGGTTGCTTGGCTCAACCGTGCTGCTGACATGGCATTTTGTGGTCGCTTAGATCTGATCAGATCAGACCAGATCAGACGGCTGGTATTTAAGCCGAGGTGTTTAAGTAATAACCTCAATGCTTGCCACGCGTCTGAGCCGCGGCGCCGGGCCGCCGTTCGTCCCAATCATTTCCAATGATTGGATTGGCGGCACCGGCGGCCTGATTTGACTAGAATTGTTTTAAAAATTATTTAAATGCTCAGAATCTTAAAAAATTCATAGAAATTTCATTTTTAATCCAAATTGGGTGTTCTTGGGCTTGTTGGAAAGCTTTTAATGTCTACTTTAATTTAAAAATAATTTCAATCAATTTTGACCATTGATTTTAGAGAAAAATAGAGATGATGATTTTCCATTTTCCTCGTATTTCTCAAAATCCAATGGTCAAATTGACCTCAAATTTGGATGGCATATATTAGTGGTAATCCTTAACCTACCCTAATTTTCTAGGGTCATATTTTGACCAGAATTTCTATGAATTGAATTTTAAATGTATGGGTTCATTTTGGACCCAAAAATTTAAAAATGCATAAATCTTTACATGCTTAGCATTAGGATACATGCTTGCTATGGTATGATTGTTTAGTTGTATTCTAAGGGTTAGTGAACAATGATCCAAGTCCTATAACCTAGTGACATTTAGGACCAATAATTAGGGATTGTGTCTTAGCTAACTTAAAAAATCTAGGATGGACTACACACATTCCTTTTGGAATGAAATTCAAATTTAGAAAACTAGTATCATGTACCCCTTGATCTAATATAACTCATTTGGACATTAATTGATCTCAAACAATTATTAATCTCAATTAACCCTTCTTTAACGATTTAATTTCAATAAACCTTAATGAAATCAATTGAAACTTTGAGAAATTGAAAAATTACCTATGATTAACCTCAAAAATCATATATGCAATCATCAAACAAAAATTTAAGATTAAGCTCAAATCCTCATTAAGCTCTAATTAATTTTTAAACACCCTTAATCAAGATTTAATTAAATAAATCATGATAATTCAAATAAAATTAATTATAACACATAATTAACTCTAATCAACCCTAAATCAGATATATAATCATTAAAGATCAAAAATTTAAGTTCAAATCCTTCAAATCTTAATTAATTCATAAAATACCCTTAATTAAACCTTAATTAAATAAATACCATTAAATTCATTAAAATTTGAATAAATTTCAAATAATATCAAAAAAAATATTAAGTTAATTCAATTAAAATCAAATTAAGGTCAGAAATATATAAATTTCAATTTTAAATATTTTTCTAATTAAAAAATTTAATTAATAATCTAGTAATTAAATAACCCCATTAATAATTAATTAAATAATTAAGATTGACCCACTATTGACTTGAAACTCAAACCATTTAAACTTAGTGACACTCTAAGCCCTAAGAAAATTTCTCACTGAATTTTGAAATCATTAAGCCTCTTAATTAATTTAATTAAAATTAACCCTAAATTAAACTCTTAAACCTTCCAGAACATGTAATAAATCAAGTTTAAATCCAAAAATTACAAATAATATTCAAACTGACCAGGATTAAACCGTTAATCAATGAAAAATAAAAGCTCATTGACTGGACTTCAAAATTAAGTTTAATTTAAGTTTAATGAAAATTTAATATTTAATTAATTTAATTAATTAAAAATAATTAAAAATTCAAAAAAAATTCCTAAGCACTTGGGAATCTATCCTTGGGTCATTTTTGACCTTTGGAGTTGATTTCAAGGAGTTTGGAGGTCATTTGGATTCAAATCACAAAAAGGGCCTTAATTAAACTAATTTAAAAAATTCAATAATTGTCAAAACTTCAAAAATTCATAACAAATTCAAATGAACTCCAAATTGAGCAAACTCAAAGGGATACAACTCATAATAAAGTCTAATATTTATCAAAAATATCAAGTTTCTAGAAATCAATCAAATTTGAAAAAGTCAACTTTTGGTCAAACCTAGTTCAAAATCAAATAGAAACCTCAAACCTTCATAATAAAATCTAGAAAAGTCCAATTTCAGCGTACTTACTGTCTAACGGATCGTATTAAAGTCTAGTATTTTATAAAAATACTAACATTCTAGAATTTAAGCTTAATTAAAAAGTTAACTTTTGACCGTTGAATTAAATCATTAAAATAATCCAGAAATGCTAAAATTCAATAAATCTTCAAAAATTCCAGAAAACATCAACTTAACTTTAAAATCCGTAATCAACCAACCTTAATTAAAATTAATCAAACTTTAAACCTTATTTAAATTCAAATCATTTAATCATATCGGGTACCGCTGGATAACCCAGGCCTACGAGGCTATTAAATTAGCCCCAAGGAAGGTGAAATAAACTTCACGGCCTCGGTGCGCAACAAAGGTGGTATCCAACTGTTGTGATTGAAAAATATATGTTTTGAAAAAGTGTTTAATTTTCTTTGGGAAACATTTAATTTCTGGAATTTAAATTTTATAATCGAACACTTATTATGAATGATAAATCACCTCGAAAGGTGAACATATCGTTCCCTAATAGGTTCAGATTATAAATTTTGATTTACTCTAATTATCGTAGTCAAACTCAAGGAGAAACAACATATGATCCCGAAAGATCAGAATGATGTTTAATCAACTGTTTGACTATGCTAATCTGAATATGATCATTAATTTCATAATCATAACTATGATTATAATTGACATATCTATCCGAAGAAAGAAGATATCAATCATTATTAGTTTGAATATAAAAATAACGATCGCCAATTTTTGTTTTGATTTCCCAAAGAGAATCAATTAAAGGTTTTGAAAACTTGATTTTGAAATCTGGTCTAGGTTTCTAAATCTCCTACGAGCGCAAGCCCTCGTAGTTAATTACATCGTAGGAAACCAGAAAATTTCCTACGAATACTCTCGATTAAAATAGCGATACGAATTTCATTTAAGAATTCAAAGATTGATATCAAAAGAGGTTAAGGACTGGGATTTTCAATAGGGAATGGTTCAAGATTGACCAGTTATTTCTGGAGTCAAAGGAAGAAGAGTAGGAGGTGTTTTGAGATTCTGAATTGCTTCAGAAACACCTCAAACTATCCTAAGTGTTGGGCTTGAATTTGATTGAAAGAGATTTTTAATTTGAATGGTCAATTTTATTAGAAAGTGGGAATTAGATTCCCAGAAGATTGAGGTCTTAAGATTAAAGATATGCCTCAGAACTTAAGTCTAAAATGGGTACTGAGAATCAGTGGCCCGGATCCTAGCTAATGCAATGCAATCTGGACTTACCCCGGCCTGGATTGGGGAGCCAGCTAAACCACCTAAACACTTTTAAAACCATGAGTCAAAGTCTTTAAATGTAGAGTGGTTAAGGACATTGATTAAGATTGGTTTAAAGAATAGGGGTCGACATCTAGAGTAGATCCTAATTGACCTTTTAACATATGTTGGGTTAAATGCTTAAGCTAGAAATGCAATTAAGATTTAGACTCGATTTTTAATTTGTATCTAATGCAATGCATGCTAGTTGACTCGATGAAATGCTTAAATCAAAATGAAGCAGTTTTAAAATATGCTTAAAAAAATAGGTTTTATCCTAGAGATTGCACAACATCCCCTTGGACAGAACTGCACCCTAATAGGTCAGGTGGTCTGCCAGAACCCGCAGGCGGGGAGGTGCCTAACAAGGTAGAGAAAAGTTAATATGAATGCATGAAAAACTCCCGATGAGTCCGGGCTTACTTCTTAAGAGCGTTAGAGTTTCTATCTGAGCTTAAAAATTTTAATTTTGTTTAAGTAGAAAAAGTTTATGACCGTACCCTCACGAGCCTCCGATCGGGTTCCAGGCTAAATCAAAATCGACATGCAAGAATGCCAAATAAACTATTAAAAGCATACGGGTCCTTAATCGCAATCAACACATAAATCAAATCAATTAAATAATAAAATTAATTAAATAAATGCTCAAACTGAAAGTCCATAGGCAAGTGTCCTTAATTATACAACCCAGGGTCTGCAGTAAAGTAAAGTGGCCGGGTACCACTGACTACAACCTAGATTCTACTCCTAAGACTCAAGTGACTTTGAGATTTGAGATTCTTCTCGTTCTTCACTTCTTCGTCTCCTTAGAACTCCTTGGATCGTCGGGTTTGGATATCCAAATGAAAAGAAACTCTCCCTGAATAGGGGTGTTATCTTTTCTCTTTGGATATTGGAAATTTATCCTAATTTGGATCTCCAAATGGATAGGAACTCTCCCTAAGGGATGTTCCTTCCTCTTTGGATTCTAAATTGGATTTTTAAATATCTCAATCTCAAAGTACTTTAAACAATACAACTCAAAATCATATCAAATTACATTAATCAAAATTAAAAATCTAGACTCGATCCTGCAGGGTTATCCTAATAATCAGCGGTTTATATCTGACATCCAAAGCAGTTAATATATTGAAATTAAAAATGCTCAAACCAGCCACACTTGGCCATGCTCTTTTAATTTTAAAGGGGGACTTAAGCATTCTGGAGCACCTGTCCAATTTAATATTTATGATTTTTGCCCCCTTTAATTTATGCCCTGTATGAGCATGGTCACCTGCATAAGATTGAATTAGTATAAATCGTCCCTAGCCTAGGGGTAGATCTAATCGTACAATCAATCACATCACAGAGTGCAATAAATAAGTAAACAAACACATCAATTCTACTACTAGCAAACAGCATACAGTAAAAGCTCGAAAACCCGGCACATAGCAGAAAAGTAAACACCGGCCTAGCCTAAGACTAGAGTTGGTTGTCCTAGCAAACCATCTAAAGTGTGTGAGGTAGGCTGTGTGGCTTTGATATGTCCTAAATAGGCAATTGATTGAAATTGTTTAAAGTTCAAGTTGGTTGAAGGTTTAAGGGAAGATTTAATTTGAATTTAAATATTAATGACTTGAAATTGATTTTAAATTTGATTTTAATTGTTTGTTGGATACCACCTTTGTTTCACACTGAGGCCGTGAAGTTTATTTCACCTTCCTTGGGGCTAATTTAATAGCCTCGTAGGCCTGGGTTACCTAGTGGTACCCGGTATAATTAAGTGATTTGAGTTTGATTAAGGTTTGAAGGTTGATTAAGTTTTAATTAAGATTGGTTGATTGCTAGTTTTAAGTTTGAATTAGTGTTTTCTGGAATTTTTGGAGATTTATTGAATTTTGGAATTTTCCGGGTTATTTTAATCATTTAATTAAGGGGTTAAAATTGACTTTTTGATTTAAAATGTTTTCTGGAAAGTTCATATTTTATTAAAATACTAGACTTTAATACGATCAGTTAGACAGTAAGTACATTAAAATTGGATTTTTCTAGATTTTATTATGAAGGTTTGAAGTTTTGACTTGATTTTGAACTAGATTTGACCAAAAGTTGACTTTTTCAAATTTGATTGATTTCTGGAAACTTAACATTTTTAACAAATATTAGAACTTAAGATGAGTTGTATGCCTTTGAGTTTGCTCAATTTGGAGTTCATTTGAATTAGTTATGAATTTTTGAAGTTTTGACTATTTAATGAATTATTGAAATTGTTTAATTAAAGACCCTTTTTGTGATTTGGATCCAAATGACCTCCAAACTTCTTGAAATAAACTCCAAAGGTCAGGAATGACCTAATGAGTGATTTCCAAGTGTTTGGAAATTTTCTGGAATTTTTAATTTTTTTTAATTAATTAAATTAATAAATTTCAATTAAATTTAAATTAAACTTAATTTTGGAGTCCAGTCAAGGGGCTTTTATTTTTTATTGATTAAGGGTTCAATTCTGGTCAGTTTGAGGGGTTTTTTGTATTTTTTGGATTTAAATTTGATTTATTATAATTTCTGGAAGGTTTAAGGGCTTAATTAAGGTTCAAATTTGATTAGGTTAATTAAGGTGCTTAATGTTTTCAAAATCCAGTGGAAATTTTTCTTGGGGTTGTATGTGTCACTAGGTTTGAATTTTCAAAGTTTCAACTCAATTGGAGATGTATCCTAATTATTGGAATTTTTCTAAGTTCTCTAATTAAGATCCTTAATTATTATCCTTAATGATGTCATTAGGTTTTGTGGATTTAAATCAATGTTCAACTAACCCTTGGACACTAATTACAATCACATCACTCATCAATCAAAGAACAAAATAAAGTGTCGTAATATTCTATGGAATAATCATAATGAATTATTAAAATCATAGATTATATAATAACCTATAAACTTAAGAATTCAATCATGGGGCAATCAATATATTAAAATGAATTGAGGATATTAGAAGATGTGGGGTACATCTTCAAATAAGACTCCATTCAATTTAAAGATTTAATCATGTATAATTCGAAGGTTACTTATAAAGGATATGATTTGATTAAAGTCAAATTTCCTTTAAACTATACATGATTGTGATCTGAACTTATCTTTCAATGAAAGATAGCCTTTCAATGATTCCATAGAATGATAACATGTAGGAATTGGATCTTTAATTGAAATGATTATGAATTTTTAAAAATCTAGGTCGAATCAAGACCTATATTTTTGTAAATTCATATCATGAATAAGATTGCATCAAAAAGGCTTAAGAAAATTATGGAAGATCAATATTAGACCCCACAATATCTTTGCAAAATTTCAAGTTAAAACAGTTTGTATATTTTGATTTAAAATTAAGATAAGGTTTTTTGAATAATTAAAATAATTAATAAAATATTATTCAAAATAATTTTATTTTATTTTTAAAATAAACTAGATAAAAATACGAATAAAATGAGCCCATGAACTTTAAAATTGGTTGAAAAATGAAATTTCTACAATTTTTTAAAGTTCTGGTAATTTTCTGGATTTATTTTGAGAGATTTAAACGTCTGGTCAAAAGGCGGCGTTGACCAGACACGCGCCGAAAGCGGGTTGGTCCACGCATAAGGCGGCGGTCAGATGAGTCAGACCACTTATCCAGTGCGGCAAGGATGTGAGTCGTCAGATCTACGACAGCGCGGATCCGACGGTGCAGGTTCATCCCGCGATGGATTTCGATCGAGAAAAGACGGACGGTCTTGGTTCGGCCCGCGGTCTGGATGGAAGGTTGAGATTCAGCCATACAAAGATCTGGCAATCCCAATATTTCAAGAGATTAAACCGAATAACGGATACGACTTGATCACAGCCGTTGATCTAAAATGAATAGATCCAACGGTTGCGAACCCATCTTCCTCCTCCGTTAACCCGTGAGCCCTAGTTTCATTTTTTTTGTTTATTTCTCTTAACACATTATACTCAATGGCTTGAAACTTTGAACAGAGATTGAATAGGGTCTATAAAAGAGTGTGGAAATGTTTTTTAAACCTTTGATGCATTGCTCAGAAAATTATTTAGAAACCTAAGAAAAATCCTAGGGTTTAAGATATACCTTGATATACTCGACGGTTTTGGATGATTTAAATTTTTCTGAGCTTGTAGATTGTCCGCGCTTAGTTCTCTTGAAGACCTCGAGCATAGAGGAAGCTTCTATAAGAAGTTAAAATAGCTTAAATGGAGCTAGCTTCGGTTTGCGCTCGAACTCATCGTCGGCGGCCGCCAAACGCCAGGAAATAATCAGGAAATAAAGGGGAAGCTCTGAGAATCAAAAACGAACTCTCAGGGAGGCTGGGGCTGGACTAGAATGAGAGATAGCTTCTCCTTTTCTCTCCCGTCTCTTTTCCTCCTATTCAACTACTGGAGCCAAGAAACGACGGCTGGGATGCATCCAATCCCTTCATTGGATGAGTGACAGCTGGATCAAGTCGTTAGGAGACAGAGAGGGGCACTGCCTCAGGTGGAAACAATCCTAGTCCATTCTCACATGGAGGGGACCACCTAGGGGCGTTGGGGTTGAGCTAAGGGATGTGCCAGGACTTGAGTTGGGTCTGGTTGGCTCCAGAGAAGGTTCTGGAGTCCTTGGGGTGAGCTGGGCAGGTCTGGATTAAGCTATTTGGGTCGGGTAGATGAGTTTGACCGGATAGAGCTCATTGGGCCGTTGGGTTGAGTTAGAGAGCATATCAGCTGCATGGGGAGGTTGGATTACAACCCTGGAAAGTCTCGGAATTAATTGAATGGGCTGGATAGACCTGGATTCAATCAAGGGGATTGGATTGGGTGCTTTGACCAATTAGGTTCAATTAAACCTTTGTTGACCCCTTGACTGGTTCAATAATTCAAGGGATACTGAGTTCGATATCAAAAGATGTATTGGAGCTATTTGAGCAATTTGCAAAAAGGTCTAGATGATTAGATCTATTGCATGAGTGGGATAACATGTCTGTGAGGGAGCTTAAACAAAAGTTGTTGAGTTGACCAAGTCAACTTGACTTGGACTTGATTAACTAATGGTTAAATCAAATTTAGATTATGGTTGGAATCGATTTAAAGTTTGATGAGGGTTGAAGGGTTTGAAATGGCCAAAATTTGGTCAAAGCTATAGGTTTGGCTAAGGGTTAGGTTTGATCAAGTCAAGCCTAATATGATTTGATCTCAAATGGATTTGAATGTGTTAGGATTATACTTCGAAAGGGGTTTGAAAGTTTTGAAAGGTTTGATTTCAATGCATTTGAGGTTTGATTTAAAGTAGGGAGGCTTAAGGGTTGAACTGGTCAACCTAAGTTGACTTGGTCAACTAGGTTGACCCAGGGTCAAGATTTGGACTGAGTCAATTTCAAATGGTAAATGGAGTCTGGTAGATGCGGTTTGAGGGTTTGAATAGGTCATTTGGGTCAAATCACCTATTTGGGCTCTTAATGAGCTAAATGGGTCAACTAGGTTGACTTGGTCAACCAGGTTGACCCAGGGTCAGGGACTGGGTCCAACCAGTTCAGAATGACATTCTGAGTCTACTGGTGGTGGTCTCAAGGTCTGGAGAGGTTATTTGGTCAAAATGACCTATTTGGGCCCTTAATGGGCCTTTTAGGTCAACCCTGGTTGACTTGGTCAACCAGGTGGGTCCAGGGTCTGGAAATGGGTTCAACAGATTTGAAATGATATTTGGATACCAATGGAGGTGGTCCCAAGGTCTGGGGAGGTCATTTGGTCAAAATGACCTATTTGGGCTCTAAAGGGGCCTTCTAGGTCAACTAGGTTGACTTGGTCAACCAGGTTAACCCAGGGGCTGGTTCTGGGTTCAATGAGTTTGGTTTGATATTTGAAATTTGCTGGAAGTGACTGCACTTGGTTTGAAGTTCATTAGGTTCAAGTGACCAGTTACACCTCATAGGGGTATTTTGGTCATTTTGACCCCTGGTCAACTGGGGGTCAAATTGAGTCCAACAAAATGCAGTTTAATGCTCAATGGGTCATAATCAAGGGTCTGGAGGTGATTGGAGGCTTTGGAGAAAGCTCCAGGGTCAAAATCCACTGGATGGTAGGTCCAGTGGCATGGACTGTAACTATTTGAAGGTTTTACAGTCTTTGGATTTCAATTCAGTTTCTAGGGTTAGAGACCTCAGAATGAGCTCAAATTTGAAGGGTTTCCTCTAGAGACATGTCACATCAGTGTGGAACTGATAGACCTTGAATCAGAGGTCATTTGATGGGGTTTTGAGGTGTTCAAAAATTTGCTGGAAAAGGCTTTCAGGACTTAGACCTTTGGCCTTGGATTTGAATCTGGAAATCTGATTTTGAATTGGATTTTGAGCTTGAATGATAGGATTTGAATTAAATTTAGATTGAATTGAAACTTGGATTGATCTAGAAGAATCCTAGGGTTTAGAAGAGGTCCTAGGGTCCAAATCAGGTTAAGGGAATCCTAGGGTCTAGAATTGATCCTAGGGACTGGAGTCTGGGAAGATCCTAGAATCTAGAAGTCCTAGGAAAATCCTAGGATCTGGGGTCTGGAAGAATCCTATAATTTAGAAGAATCCTAAGATCTAGGAGTTCTAAGATTCAAGATCTAGAAGGATCTTAGGATCTAGAGTAGATCCTAAAGTTTGATTTCTAGGAAGATCTTAGGGTTTAGAAGTCCTAGGGCCTGGGATCTAGAATAGTCTTAGGATCTAGAAGAATCCTAAGATTTAGATAGATCTAGGGGAATCCTAGGATCTAAGAGGATCATATGATCTAGAGTCAGGAAAAATCCTAGGGTCTAGAATAAATCCTAGGGTCTGAAGTCTAGGAGAATCCTAGAATCTAGATTTGTCTTAAATTGTATTGATCTGGGGTCAGGATTGATTTGAATTTAGATTGATCTTAAAGTCTGGATTGATCTAAGATCAGATTGATCCTAGGGTTAAGATTGATCCTAAGGATTGGAAAGATCCTAAGGTCTGGATTGGTCCTACTGAGCTCATACAAAAATGAGGTCAACACCAACAAACAATTAAAATTAAATTTAAAATAAAATTCAAATCATTAAGATTTAAATTTTAATTAAAATACCCTTAAGCCTTCAACCAACTAGAACATCAAGCAACTTCAATCAAGTGCCTATTTAGGACATATCAAAACCACACAGCCTACCTCACACACTTTAGATGGTTTTCTAGGATAACCAACTCTAGTCTTAGGCTAGGCCGATGTTTACTTTTCCGCTACTTGCGTGTGCCGGGTTTTCCATGGTTTTCATTACATGCTGGTTGCTAGATCTAATTAATTGATATTGATGTGATTGTTTATTTATTTACTGCATTCTGTGTTTATTTGGTTGTACGTTAGACCTACCCTTAGGTTATGAACGATTTATACTAATTCAATCTTATGCAGGTGGCCATGCTCATACAGGGCATAAATTAAAGGGGGCAAAAATCATTAAAATTATGTAGGTGCTCCAGAAATTTGCTTAAGTCCTCCTTTAATAATTAAAAAAGCATGGCCAAGTGTGGCTAGTTTGAGTATTTTAAATTTTAAATATATTTACTACTTGGGATATTTCTATAACTGTCGATTATTAGGATAACCCTGTAGGATCGAGTCTAGATTTTTTTAATTTTAATTGATGTAATTTGAATGTAAATTGAGTTGTAAATTGTTTAAAGTGATTTGAGAATGGGATGTTTAAACATCCAATTTGGAGTTCAAAGAGGAAGAGACATCCCTTAAGGGAGAGTTTCTTTTCATTTGGAGATCCATATTTGGATGATTTCAAATATCCAAAGAGAAAAGATAACCCTCCTTTCAAGGGAGAGTTTTTTTTCATTTGGATATTCGACCCGACGATCCAAGGAGTTACAAGAAGATGAAGAAGTGAAGAACGAGAAGACCCATTCTCAAAGTCACTTGAGTCTTAGGAGTAGAATCCGGGTTGTAGTCAGTGGTACCCGGCCACTTTACTTTTCCTGCAGACCCTGGGTTGTATAATTAAAAGGCACTTACCTATGGACTTTCAATTTGAATTTTAATTTAATTGATTTAATTAAATGTTGATTGTTTAATATTGATTGCAATTAAGGACCCACATACTTTTAGTAGTTTATTTGGCGATCTTGCATGTCGTATTTGATTTAGCCTGGAATCCGATCGGAGGCTCATAAGGGTATGGCCATAAACTATTTCTACTTAAACAAAATTTAAAACTTTAGGCTCAGATAGTAACTCTAATGCTTTTAAGAAGTAAGCCCGGACTCACCGGGAGTTTTCCATGCATTCATATTAACTTTTCTCTACCTTATTTGGCACCTCCCCGCCTGCGGGTTTTGGCAGACCACCTGACCTATTAGGGTGCAGTTCTGTCCAAGGGGATGTTGTCCAATCTCTAGGATAAAACCTATTTTTAAGCCTGATTTTAAAACTGCTACATATTGATTTAAGCATTTAGTCGAGTCAACTAGCATGCATTGCATTAGATATAAATTAAATTTGAGTCTAAATCTTTAATTGCATTTTTAGCTTAATCATTTCACCCGACATAAGTTAAGGGGTCAATTAGGAATCTGCTCTAGATGTCGACCCCAACTCCTCAAACTCAATCTTAAATAACACCCATAACCACTCTACATTTAAAAGACTTGACTCATGGTTTTAAAGGGCTTATGTGGTTTAGCTGGCTCCCCAATCCAGGCCGGGGTAAGTCAAGGATTGGATTGCATTAGTTAGGTTCCGGGTCACTGATTTTCAGTACCCATTTTAGACTTAGGATCTGAGGCAGATTTTCAATCCTAAGACCTCAATCTTCCGGGAATCTAATTCCCACTTTCTAATAAAATTAACCACTCAAACATTAAATCTCTTTCAATCTAATTCAAGCCCAACACTTAGGATAGGTCAGGGTGTTTCTGGAGTAATTCAAAATCTCAAAACACCTCCTATCATTCTTCATTTGACTCTAGAAATAAGTGTTCAATTTTGAACCAATCCCACTTGAAAATTCAAGTCCCTGAATCTTCTTTAATATCAAGCTTTGAATTCTAAAATGAAATTCATATCGCTATTTTAATCGAGAGTTTTCGTACGAAATTTTTTGGTTTCCTACGATGTAATTAACTACGAGGGCTTGCGCTCGTAGAAGATTTAGAAACCCAGACCAGATTTTCAAAATTAAGTTTTAAAACCTTTAATTGATTATCTTTGGGAAAATCAAATATAACGATCATTATCATCATTTTCAAATGATTAATAATGAGCGATATTTTCTTTCTCCGGATACATATGTCGTTCTATTATTGTAACTTTGATTATGAAATTAATGATCTCTTTACTAAATTATTATAGTTAAATATTGGATTAAACATCATTCTGACTCTTCGGGATCATATGTTGTTTCTCCTTAAGTTTGACTACGATAATCAGGGTAAACCAAGATTTATAATCTGAACCTGTTAGAGAACGATATGTTCACCTTTCAAGGTGATATATCATTCATAATAAGTGTTCGATTATAAAATTTAAATTCCAGAAATTAAACATTTCCCAAAGAAAATTAAACACGTTTTCAAAACTATATTTTTCAACCAAACAAAAAATGGCGACTCCGCTGGGGAAAATCTCTCTCTCCATCTTTAATAGCGCTACGAATTTTGTTACATCGATAGTTTTGACTACCTTTCTTCCGTTGGCCCCTCTCCCATTTCTCCCTTGGGTGAGTGTGGTCAACTCAATTAAGACATGTGAAAAGAGAGGTGAGTGTAGGAAACCTCCCTCCAAGCTGGGCTTTGATATTTTGCCTCCAAGTTTATTGGTAGAGCAAAAGAGTCAAGCCAAGCTTGTCAAAATCTTTTTACATATGTTGCAAACTCGCATGCGAAAAAATCACAGCATGCTAAGTTTCATATTTTACAAAAAAATCCCTCAATCTCAAAAAATCCAGATTCAAAATTTCTTTAATTCAACCTGGATTTTGACACTTCACCCCAAGCTAGTCAGTATGGTGAAAGAGTCAAACCAGGTCTCTAGATTTTCCCTTAACTTTTGTTAACCATTATGTTAAAAATAAAACTCAACATTTTTTAGTTTCAAAAGTCAAGAAAAATCTTTCAAATCAACTTCAATCGTCGTTGCTATGTGTCTTCTATAATATTTTGTTGTAGTTGAACACATGCAATACAAATTTAAAATTCTCCAGTCAATTCTGGGCTTTGACATTTCACCCCTAAATTGCTTGGTGGGGTGCAAAGAGTCAAGTTTTAGGATCTTCAGGCTAATTTTGTTAACCTGCATATTTGAATAAAATCAATGTGTTGAGTTTCAAAGTTAGAAGAAGGTCTGTTCAGTTTTAACCTCAAATTTGAATTCAATCTTAAGGCTTAATTTAATTCAAATTTGATTTCAACCTCGAATTCAACTTTAAATTTGATTAAGTCGGGCCTTTGATATTTCGACCCGAGTCAATTGGTGAAACAAAAAAGAGTCAAGCTCGATCCCCGGATCTTTCATATCGATTTTATGCACCTATATGAGACTCAACTTGTTGAGTCATAAAATTTGAAGAAAGATCCATTTGACTTGAGCCTCAAGTTCAAATTCAAACTTTGAATCCAAATATAATTACAACCTGAAATTTGAATTTGATTTCTAATTTAAAATCAATTTAATTTTGAATGGGCTTTGACATTTCGACCCAAGTCAATTGGTGAAATGAAAAGAGTCTAGCTCGATCCCTGGATCTTTCATATCAATTCTGTGTACCTATATGATTGAGCGAAACTCGATCTGTTGAGTCACGAAATTTGAAGAAAGGTCCATTCGACTTCAACCTTAGACTCAAATTTAAATCCAACTTTGATACAATCTCAACCTTAAGTTTGAATTTGATTGTCACCTTAAATTTTAATTTCAATTTTGAATTCAAATTCGAGTTTGAACTTTGATATTTTGCCCTAAGTTAATTGGTGTAGCGAAAGTGTTGGGTTCAACACTTAAGTCCTTGTCAATTCTATAAACTACTGTTTTGAATCTAAACCTAACATGATTGAATTATCAAATTTTGAATAACATCAATTAAGTTTAAAATTCAAATTTAAATTTAAGATTAACTAATTCAAATCATTGTTCATTAATTTCAGGATTTAAGCACTCAAATGGCTGGGAAACTCATCTTCTCTCTAGATAGAAATTTGATAGTCGAAGGAATCACTTCTGGTAATTTCATCCAGTTTGAAATATAATTTCAAGACTTCAAGTTATCAGTCGACGGAGAAGAAATGATTGATATGTCTGTTGGAATATGAAGGAATGTCCCCTTGGTTCAGATTACTTTAGGGTCAGGAGTTGACTCCCCCATCTCCGAGATGGAGGCTGATGTCACCCCTTTACCCATTGTACCTTCTGCCCAGGTGGATAAGAACCAGAAGTCAATAATGATAGAAGAGCTACCATCTCAGCCTGAGATTGGGTCAAGTTCTAGTACCCCTGTCGTTAGTAAGGCCAGCAAGAACAAAATGAAGAACTACCTTCGTAGAGTCAGAAAGAAGGTTGTTAAGGCCAGAAAGACCGCTGAGGAGAAAGCCTTAAAGCATGTCAAGTCTAAGGCTAATAAAAAGTTTGTTGCTCCTTCTACGTACCCCTTCTCTGGTGGAAATAGTTTTCACCCTTCTCCTGTTGCTCAAAGAAAGGAGGTTGTAGAGACAAGAGCACAATCTTTGATACATCTTCTTGACAACTACATGGCGAGAATTAATCAAGCCAGAATTGATCAAACACCAGCACCAGGCCCTAGGCCCCCAGTTGAAGGTTATGACCCGTCCACTCTACTAGATGATGTTAGGTCACATTTCTATACGTGCCCCGCTACATCAACTAGAGAGGAGGAGGTGTAGAAACCACTCAGGGTGCCACTCTCCTAATTACTAGACCACTAGTGATAAGAGAGGAGAAATAATCTATGATTATATCAGATAGTGATACCGTTAAAATTCAACTTTCAACGGGGTCCTATCGAGATAAATCTTTTTTATTAAATTGATGCAATGACTTCTAAGGATAGTGTAGACCCAATAATAGTCTCTCCCTCCAAGGAGATCGTAGGAATTTAATTCCATACTACTAGGGTCTTGCCACATAGATTTGCAATTTCTTTTTAAGGAAAGTTTCCAATTTCTCAAGTGTATTGATTTCAAATTTTCAAGATAATTGAATAATCTTTTTAATGAAAATTGACCTCTATTTGAAGTCTTAAGCAGGAGAAAGTTGTTGTTGACTCTATCAAATGTTTGAATACCCCTCTCTCCCACCTCTTTTGTGGGATCGATTTAATTGTTGAACTAAAATCAATGTTAAACTTAAGTTAATTTTTGAAATAAAAATTTTCTCAAATTTCTAGCAAGTTTCTATCTTAATAGATATCTCTTGCATGTTTAAAATCTGTTCAATAATTTTCAAAAGTCAAGCCAATATTCATTTTAAAAGACTGGGTCCTGCCATGAGGATTATTCGTCCTTACATAAGAGAATGAGTTTTCTTCTCTTATACTTGAGATGTAATCCCGGTATTGAAATAGAGAAGGTGTAGCCTCTTCTTAAATTCAATTGAATTCAAAAGATGCGCAAAATGCGCCAACAATCAAGAAATACACAAAGTGCACTAAAAATCAAAAGATGCGCAATGTGCGCCACCAGAAAAAGAATGAGGCTCTCTTTTTTTAAATATTTTAATCTCAAAAGACCCAGTCAACTTTAAATTACTTGACTTTGATAAATTTTGAATCCAAAATTTTTACTGTGCATCGATAATCTATCAAGATACAAAAATCTCTCGTGCTAGAGAATTGAAAAGATCAAATTTCTATATTCAACTTAAACCTCTTTGAAATTGATTTTAATTCAAAATACTTAAGGGAGACCCCAGTTTAGTTCCTATGAAACTTGGTCTGGGTGAACAAAACCTAAATTCTCAAACCTTTTCAGGTTAGTTGGGGTCACTCAAACTTTTCACTGTACTTCTGAACTTGTTCCCGCTTGTCATTCCGATAGGGTCCAAGTACCTAGAGGAAAATTTTCCAATAAGAAGAATGAATCTTCTACTCTTGATAAAAATTTAAATTTAGTCCTTGAGAAATGTGTGTAAGTCCTTGCGCATAGGCATCCTTCCTTTAAGGCCTTTTTTATAAAATTACACTCTATGCTGGGTCCAAGTTCAATCCCACTGGAGGAGTATTTTATAATGCTGAAAATTATTGTTCACAATCAAACCACACCCTGTGCTGGGTCCTAGATCATCCTGATCTAGAAGCGTAGTTTCCTGAGCTGAGACTTGCTGTTCAAAATCAAACTATAGTTGAGCAAAGTGCCCGACTCCAATTCGAGGAGCTCGAGGGCCTCAAATAAAAATCAAATTAAGCTCAATAAAATTTGAAAGTCTTTAAGTCATATTTGATTCGAGATATTGATAAGTTGTGTCACTTTAGAACTCCCCAAGTAGGAGACTTGGTCGTAGTCTTTTGGAGACCACTTCTGATTGAAAGCCTGAATCAATATTGACTGGATCATTCATTTCAATAACGATCTTTGAGGAAGTTTCCTTTTAACTGATCAACCTGAAGAATGCCACCCAATATTTTCAAATATTGGGGAGGCTCTTCAGGAAGTACCATGCCAGATGAGTGTCAAACTTAAAATTAAATTCAAAACACTTCACAATTTAAAATCAAATTCAAACAAATCAAAATCAAATCAAACACAATCGAAGTTCAAAATTGAAAATCAAATTCAAGAAAAATCAAAATCTATCAAATTTCAAATTCAAATCCCTCAAATTCAAAATTAATTCAAATCAAATTTTAAATTCAAAAATTCTTTAGATTCAAAAATCTTAAAATTTAAATTCAAAAAATCATTCAAATCTCAAGTTCCAGAATTCAAATCTGATCCTCTATATACGATCACCCTGACTCGATCCTCTGTGTAGAGCAAGTTTCCTCTATGCATGATCATCCAGATTCGATCCTCTGTGTAAAGCAAGTTTCCTCTACGCTTGATCATCCAGATTTGATCCTCTGTGTAAAGTAAGTTTCCTTTACATACGATCACTCCAGACCCGATTCTATGCGAAGCAATGCTTCCTTCTCATAGGATCGTCCAGTTTTCTTTTCCTTAAGATTAGATGTGAGTCATCGTGCTTGCTTTCTATCCTTAGGATTAGATCCGCTTGTGGTAGAGTACGCCCTTCGTGTTACCATCCTAGCTTCTTCCAGTTTTCTTTTCTTAAGGTTAGATGTGAGTCATCGTGCTTTCTATCCTTAGGATTAGATCCGGTAGTGGTGGAGTACGCCCTTCGTGGCACCATCCTAGCTTCTTCCAGTTTGCTTTTCCTTAAGGTTAGATGTGAGTCATCATGCTTTCTATCCTTAGGATTAGATCCTCTAGTGGTGGAGTATGCCCTTCGTGGCACCATTCTAGCTTCTTCCAGTTTTTTTCCCTTAAGGATAGATGTGAGTTATCGTGCTTTCTTTCCTTAGGATTAAATCTTCTAGTGGTGGAGCACGCCCTCTGTGGCACCATCCTAGGTTTAAAATCCAGATCCGACCTTCTGTGGGAAGAAATTTCTCCTTCCCTCAGGTCCTCCAGTTTTCTTTTCCTTAAGGACAGATGTGAGTCATTGTACTTTCTTTCCTTAGGATTAGATCTGCTAGTGGTGGAGTACGCCTTTCGTGGCACCATCCTAGCTTCTTCTAGTTTGCTTTTCCTTAAGGTTAGATGTGAGTTATCGTGCTTTCTATCCTTAGGATTAGATCCACTAGTGGTGGAGTACGCCCTTCGTGGCACCATCCTAGCTTCTTCCAGTTTGCTTTTCCTTAAGGTTAGATATGAGTCATCGTGCTTTCTATCCTTAGGATTAGATCCGCTAGTGGTGGAGCACGCCCTCTGTGGCACCATACTAGGTTTAAAATCAGATCCGACCTTCTATGGGAAGCAATTTCTCCTTCCCTCAGGGTCCTCCAGTTTTCTTTTCTTAAGGACGGATGTGAGTCATCGTACTTTCTTTTCTTAGGATTAGATGTGCTAGTGGTGGAGTACGCCCTTTGTGGCATCATCCTAGCTTCTTCTCCTTTAGGATAGGTTATTCTTCCTTTCCTTAGGATTAGATGTGCGAGTGGTGGATGACGCCCTTCGTGGCACCACCCTAGCTACCTCCAGTTATCTTTTCCTTAAGGTAAACTTTTTCTTCCCTTAGGATTAGACTCCTCAGTGATGGAGTAAGTCCTCTGTGGCACCATCCTGGGTTTTAATTCCAAAATCGACTTTTTTCTTCCTTAGGGTAGGTTCTTTTCCTTCCCTTAGGATTAGATTCTCTAGTGATGGAGTAAGTCCTTTGTGGCACCGTCCTGAGTTTAATTCTAAAATCCAGTTCTCTCTTTCTTAGGGTAGGTTCTTCTCCTTCTCTTAGGATTAGGCTTCCTAGTGATGGAGTAAGTCCTCTATCGCACCATCCTGGAATCAATCTCAATCAAGCTTTCTTTTCTTTAGGGCTAGGTTCTTCTTCCTTCCCTTAGGATTAGAGCTACTAGTGGCAGAGTACGCCCTTCGTGACACTGCCCTAGTATCAAAATTCAAACTTGATCCTTTATAGCTAGGAATTCTTCCTTCCTATACGATCATCTAAACCCTCTTTTCCTTTAGGGGTAGATTTTCCTCCCTTTAGGATTAGATCTACTAGTGGTAGAGTACGTTGTCCCCAGCACTATCCTAGTACCATTTCAAATTCATTTCCCTAGGGTTAGGTTTTCCCCTTAGAATCAAAATCCAGACTCGGTCCCCTGTAGCTAGAAGTTCCTTCTTTCTATATGACCACTCAACCTCCTTTCCTTAGGGTTAGATGTTTCTTCCCTTAGGACTAGATCTACTAGTGGTAGAGCACGCTATCCCCAGCACTACCCTAGTATCATTTCAAATTCAATTTTCTAAGGTTAGGATTTTCCTTTCCCTTAGAATCAAATCTAGACTCGATCCTCTGTAGTTAGGAACTCTTCCTTTCTATACGATAATCCAGACCTTCTTTGCCTTTAGGGTTAGGACTTCCCTTCCTTTAGGATTAGATCTACTAGTGGTAGAGTACGCTGCCTCAGCACTACCCTAGTATCATTTCAAGTTCAATCTTATAGGGTTAGGTTTTCCTTTCCCTTACAATCAAATCTAGATTCAATCCTTTATGGTTACGAGTTTCTTCTTCATATAGGATCACCTAGACTTTCTTCACCTTTAGGGATAAACTCTTCGTTTCCCTTAGGACCAGACCCACTAGTGGTAGAGTACGCTTTTCCTAGCACTGCCCTAGTATCAATTCAAACTTAATTCCCCAGGGATAGACTTTTCTTTCCCTTAGGATCAAAACTCTAGACTTGACCATTCTATTTGGTCAACGCCAATATGTGTAATAGAACTATATTCTATTACACATATTGGGGGTCCATTTGTTGACCTCATTTTGTATGAGGTCAGTAGGACCAATCTAGACCTTAGGATCTTTCTAATCCTTAGGATTAATCTTGACCCTAGGATCAATCTGATCTTAGATCAATCCAAACTTTAATTTTAATCCAGACCCCTGATCAATCCTGACCCCAGATCAACACAACTTAAGACCAATCTAGACTCTAGGATCCTCCTAGACTTCAGACCCTAGAATCTATTCTAGACCCTAAGATTCTGCCAGACTCTAGATCATATGATCTTCTTAGATCCTAGGATCTATTGTAGACCCTAGGATTCCTCTAGATCCTTCTAGACTTTAGGATCCTCCTAGAATCTAGACTTTAGGATCTATTCTAGATCCATAGATTCTTCTAGACCCTAAACCCTAGGACTTTTAGACTCCAGGATCTTCCTAAATTTCAATCCCTAGGATCTACCCTGGAGCCTAGGATTTCCCTAGATCAATTTAGGTCTTAGGATTCTCCTAGACCTTAGATCTATCCAGACCTCAAATCTATTCAAACTCCAGACCAACCTAGACTTTAAATCAATTTATTCAAGATTTAAATTAATCCAAACCCCAGACTTTAATCCAAACTTCTATCCATACTTTAATCCATATCCTCAATTCAAACCTTGATCAAAATCCAGAATTCAATCCAGTTCAAAATCCAAACTCTAGTTCAAACCTTGATTCTACCTTTGATCAAGCTTTAATCCTATCCTATCACTTGTGATATCTAAATGATCATAAATGATTTGGGTAATTTAAATCCAATCATTGAAACTCAAAATCCAGCTCAAAACTAGAAATCCAGATCAAATTCCAAGGGCACTTCTAAGTCCTGAAAGCCTTTTCCAGTGAATCTTTGAACATTTCAAAACCCTATCAAATGACATCTGATTCAAGATCTATTAGTTCCACACTGATGTGACATATCTCTAGAGGCAACCCTCCAAATTTGAGCTCATTCTGAGGTCTCTAACCCCAGAAACTGAATTGAAATCCAAAGGCTGTAAAACCTTCAAATATTTACAGTCTATGCCACTGGACCTGCCACCCAGTGGATTTTGATCCTGGAGCTTTCTCAAAAGCTCCAAATCACTTCCAGGCCCTTGATTATGACTCATTGAGTAATAAACTGCATTTTGTTGGATTCAATTTGACCCCAAGTTGACCAAGGGTCAAAATGACCAAAATATCCCTTAATGGTTCAAATGCACTTTTCAAACCATATGACCTCCAAATTGCTTGGAACCACTTCTAACAATTTTTAAACATCAAACCAAAACTCCTGGACCTAAAACCAGACTCTGGGACAATCTGGTTGACCAAGTCAACCAGGTTGACCAAGCAGGCCCTTTAGGGTTAAAATAGGTCATTTTGACCAAATGACCTCCTCTGACCTTGGAACCACCTCTATTAGTCTCCAAACATCAAATCAAACCTGTCAAGCCCAATTCATGGCCCTGGGTCAACTTGGTTGACCAAGTCAACCTAGGTTGACCACTTTAACCCTTAAGCTTTTACACATTGAATCAAACCCTTAACCAATTTCAAATTTATTCAAATTAATCTAATCACCTTCCTTAGGGATTTAAGTTTGATTGGACCTTTGACCTAGTTAATAGTTGACCTGGTTAACTAAGTCTAAGTCTAGTCAAAATTGATTTTGTTTGGGTCAAAATCATTTCAATCATCTAAACTTAAGTTCTCTAAATCTCCAAACCCTCAAACTCACCCTCTTGGATGTCTTGAACATTCCCAAGTTCACCATGAGTTAAGTTTTGGTCAAAGTTGACCAAGTCAACTAAAACCCAAGCTTGGTCAAACTTAACTCAATTGAATCAAATCAAGGTTTATGATTTAATCAAACCCTCTAAAATGTCAAAATCATTCTATTGCATACCTTGAGTCATCTTAAACTCATTGCAAGTCAAATCATGTATTATTTGGCTTGGTCAAACTCTCATACTTGGTCAAATCTTATTCTATTGATCAAACCTTTAATATTATTCAAGCTCTAGTCAATTTAAACTATCCAAATCTTTCTCAAGCTTCAAATTAACTTCAAATCATAGCCTAGATTTGTCCCAATCTCTGGCTAATTAAATTCATAAAAGGTTGACCAAGTCAACTCAATGTCTTTGGTCAAACCTTTACATTTTCCCTCAATTTCAAATCCTTAAGATTTAAACCCCTTCCAACATATCTAATTAGCATTTAAGACTTCTCTTAGGCCACCTCAACAGCCTATTGGACTGGTTGACTAGTCAACAAATCTTCAAATGGGAATTGGAGGGGTCAAAGTGGTCAAAAACCCCATTCAAACCTAAACCCATTTAATCACTCCAACTCCAGCAAGTTTAAGTATTCTCTAGAAGCTTCTTAAGTCATTTTTAATCCATGGATTAATCCTTAAACCAGCCATAATCAAAATCATGTGCCAAAAGGACAAAGACACCTTTCCACATCATTATCCTTTGGTACCTTTGATTCTCCTGCTCCCTAACAAACTTGGGACATTTGTCAAGCATCCAGGACCCCAATAAGTTAATCCTAGCCATCCATTTAGGCTGGGGAGGATTCAATAGGTTAAAAATCCAAAAATTAACATCATTCCTCTCCTAATCTTCTCTCACTTAAAATCTTCTCCTCCAGAACTCCTCCAGCCCTCTAGGCTTCTCTGAGAGCTTTCCCAATAATTACCATAGCTCTTCCAACTATTTCCCCATCAAATCTGGCCTCCAAAGCCCCATTAGTGAAGAGAGAAGGAGCTAGAGAGAGAAAGAGGATTTTTCAAGTTAACTCAAGATCCAGCCAGAACCAGGTCCTGAGCCCTTCATTAAAGTTGTAGGGGACTTCTCCAAGAGCAAAAGGAACCCAAAATCTCAAAAATTGAATGGCTAGATTGTGAGTTATTCCAATTTTAATTTTAAATTTAAATTTGAAACTGTAGCAAATAAACATTGCATGGAGTCTTCAAACTTTAGGCATTGTAAGATTATGCTACCATCAATCTATGTTTCAAATTTCATGAATTTTGGTCGAGTATTTTGGGAGATATGAGCATTTAAAGTTCATATTCAAAATGAACTGTAGAAATTGAGAAATCTGGACCATCTGATCAATCATCAGACGGTTCATATCAAATCTAAACCGCGCGACTATGTTTGATTGAAAAATATATTTTGAAAAAGATTAATTATCTTTGGGAATAATTCAAAATTGATTTTTAAGTTTGAATTATGTAATTGAACGTCCATTAGTGATAATATACTATCTCGAAAGGTAGAGATAAAATCTCCTAATGGGTTCAAATTTAGAATTTCAAACACGATCCTGAATATCGTAGCTTAATTTAGGAGAGAACTATATATGATCCCAAAGGATCAAAAATGAAGTTCAATCATATATCTGGCTACGATAATCGAGATAGAGTATCGTTGATTTCATATTCAAAATTATATCAACAAATGATATATCATCCCAAAGGAAGAAGATATCACTTATGGTTAATTATTTGAACATGACAATAACGATCGCCATTTTTTGTTTAATTTCCCAAAGGTAATTAATTAAAAGTTTTGAAAATTTGATTTTTGAAAATCTGGTCTGGGTTTCTAAATCTCTTACGAGCGCAAGCCCTCGTAATTAATTACATCGTAGGAAATTAAAAATTTTCTACGAAAACTTTCGATTAAAATAACTATACGAATTTTATTTATGAATTCAAAGCTTGATATCAAAAGAGGTAGGGACTGGAAATTCAACAGGGACTGGTTCAAGATTGAACAGTTCTTTTTGGAGTCAAAGGAAAAAGGGTAGGAGGTGTTTTAAGATTCTGAATTACTTCAGAAACACTTCAAACTATCCTAAGTGTTGGGCTTGAATTAGATTGAAAGAGATTTAATGTTTAAGTGGTCAATTTTATTAGAAAGTGGGAATTAGATTCCTGAAAGGTTGAGGTCTTAAGATTGAAAATCTACCTTAGATCCTAAGTCTAAAGTGGGTACTAAAAATTAGTGACCCAGAACCTAGCTAATGCAATGCAATCTGGACTTACCCCGGCCTGGATTGGGGAGCCAGCTAAACCACCTAAACGTTTTAAAACCATGAGTCAAGTCTTTTAAATGTAGAGTGGTTAGGGACGTTATTTAAGATTGAGTTTGAGGAGTTGGGGTCGACATCTAGAGCAGATTTCTAATTGACCCCTTAACTTATGTTGGGTGAAATGCTTAAGCTAAAAAATGCAATTAAAGATTTAGACTCAAATTTAATTTGTTACTAATGCGATGCATGCTAGTTGACTCGATTAGATGCTTGAAATCAAAATGAAGCAATTTTAAAATCAGGCTTAAAAATAGATTTTATCCTAGAGATTGCACATCCCCTTGGACAGAACTGCACCCTAATAGGTCAGGTGGTCTGCCAAAACCCGCAGGCGGGGAGGTGCCTAATATGGATGAGAAAAGTCAATATGAATGCATGAAAAACTCCCGACGAGTCCGGGCTTACTTCTTAAAAGCGTTAGAATTTCTATCTGAGCTTAAAGTTTTAAAATTTTGTTTAAGTAGAAATAGTTCATGACCGTACCCTCATGAGCCTCCGATCGGGTTCCAGGCTAAATCAAAATCGACATGCAAGAGCGCCAAATAAACTACTAAAAGCATGCAGGTCCATAATCTCAATCAACATCAAACAATCAACATTTAATTAAATTAATTAAATTAAAACTCAAATTGAAAGTCCATAGATAAGTGCCTTTTAATAATACAACCCAGGGTCTGCAGGAAAGGTAAAGTGACCGGGTACCACTGACTACAACCCGGATTCTACTCCTAAGACTCAAGTGACTTTGAGATTTGAGATTCTTCTCGTTCTTCACTTCTTTATCTTCTTGGAACTCCTTGGATCTCCAGGTCCGGATATCCAAATAAAAAGAAACTCCCCCTGAGTAGGGGTGTTATCTTTTCTCTTTGGATATTTGAAATTCATCCTAATTTGGATCTCCAAATGGATAGGAACTCTCCCCTAAGGGATGTTCTTTCCTCTTTGGATTCCAAATTGGATGTTTAAACATCTCAATCTCAAAGTACTTTAAACAATTTACAACTCAAATATCATCTCAAATTATATTAATTAAAATTGAAAAATCTAGACTCAACCACCTGCAGGGTTATCCTAATAATCAACAGTTTATATTTGACATCCCAAGCAGTTATATATTTGAAATTTAAAATACTCAAACCAGCCACACTTGGCCATGCTCTTTTTGATTTAAATGGGGACTTAAGCAAATTTCTGGAGCACCTATGCAATTTTAATATTAATGATTTTTGCCCCCTTTAATTTTAAATACCCTGTGCGAGCATGACCACCTGCATAAGATTGAATTAGTATAGATCGTTCCTAACCTAGGGGTAGATCTAACGTATAATCAATCACATCACAGAGTGTAATAAATAAATAAACAATCACATCAATATCAACTACTTAAATCTAGCAACCAGCATGCAATGAAAATCACGGAAAACTTGGCACACATAAATAGCAGAAAAGTAAACACCGGCCTAGCCTAAGACTAGAGTTGGTTATCCTAGCAAACCATCTAAAGTGTATGAGGTAGGCTGTTTGGTTTTGATATGTCCTAAGTAGGCACTTGATTGAAGTTGCTTAAAGTTCTGGTTGGTTGAAAGGCTTGAAGGAGATTTTAATTGAAGTTTAAGTCTTAATGATTTAAAATTGATTTTAAAATTAATTTAGATTATTTATTGGATACCACCTTTGTTGCACACTGAGGCCGTGAAGTTTATTTCACCTTCCTTGGGGCTAACTTAATAGCCTCGTAGGCCTGGGTTACCCAGTGGTACTCGATATAATTAAGTGCTTTAAGTTTAATTAAGGGTTTGAGAGTTGATAAATTTAATTCAAATTAATTAGTTGCTGGTTTTAAGTTTAAATTAATATTTTCTGGAATTTTGAATTATTTATTGAATTTTGGTATTTTATGGATTATTTTATTCATTTAATTCAAGGGTCGAATGTTGACTTTTTGATTTAAAGTGTTTTCTAGAAAGTTAATATTTTATTAAAATATTAGATCTTAATACGATCAGTTAGATAGTAAGTACGCTGAAATTAGATTTTTCTATATTTTATTATGAAGGTTTAAAGTTTTGACTTGATTTTAAACTAGGTTTGACCAAAAGTTGACTTTTTCAAATTTGATTTATTTCTAGAAACTTAATATTTTTAATAAATATTAGACCTTAAGATGAGTTGTATGTCTTTGAGTTTGCTCAATTTGGAGTTCATTTGAATTAGTTATGAATTTTTGAAGTTTTGAGTATTTATTGAATTTTTAAAATTAGTTTAATTAAGACCCTTTTTGTGATTTGAATCCAAATGACCTAAAAACTCCTTGAAATCAACTCCAAAGGTCAGGAATAACCTAAGGAGTGATCTCCAAGTGTTTGGAAAATTTTTGGAATTTTTAATTATTTTTAATTAATTAAATTAATTAAATATTAAATTTCAATTAAACTTAAATTAAACTTAATTTTGAAGTCAGTCAAGGGGCTTTTATTTTGCATTGATTAAGGGTTCAATTCTGGTCAATTTAAGGTATTATGTGTATTTTTTGGATTTAAACTTGATTTATTACATTTTCTAGAAGGTTTAAGGGCTTAATTAAGGGTCAATTTTGATTAAATTAACTAAGGGGCTTAATGATTTCAAAATTCAGTGAAAAATTTTCTTATGGCTGAGAATGTCACTAAGTTCAAGTGTTTAAAGTTTCAAGTCAATTTGAAGTGTATCCTAATTATTAGAATTAATCTAAGTTCTCTAAATAAAGTCCTTAATTATTGTCCTTAATGATGTCACTAAATTAGTGAGCTTCAAATCAATGTTTCTAACCCTTGATTCAACATGTGCATTCATACACAAACACAATCAAACCCTAAATCTAGGAGAACCCTAAGACTAGGTGGTGTGTGTATCCTAAACATGCAAATAAAAGAGCATAACTTGAAGATATGAAAATAAAGCTCAAGGCATAGATAATTAATAAATTAGTTATCCATTGAAAAATCCCCATTAAGTAGAATCAATCACATCCCATCTCTGATTGAAATCTCAAATCAAATTTTGAATATTTAAAATGATTTATATGTACATATAATTTTAAAATAATCCTCTTTTAAAATTATATATACATATAAGTAATTTTGGTAATAAAATTAAATTAAATTAAAATTATGGTTAAAATAATTTCAAAAGCTCTTTGAATGTTTAGAGATATTTTAAAATAAATTTTTTTAAATTTTGAAAGTATTTTGATTTATTTTTATTAAATAATAATTAAAATAATCAAATAATCTATATTTAAAATTACTTAAAGTACAGAGATTATTTTGAAATTATTTTAATTTTAAATTAAAACCCATAGAAATCCAAGCAGATCGATATATTATATGCAAATTTTGGATTTAAAATGAATTTTTAATAATTTTTTGAAGTTTCAGACAATTAAATGGTTTTAAAATTAATTTAAAACTATTTAATTATTTTTTACGGCGGCGACGGCGACAGGAGGACACGCGGCATACAGGGATTCGGCCAGCGCAAACAACGTGGCGGCAGAGCTCCGCGTCTCTCCACGCGTCAGCGCGTGGTTAATCACTTAACCACGTCAGCGGGTTGGAAACAGCCGTCGGATCCACATGGATTCAATCCGACGACGGGAATCAAATCCCACGGTTTGATCTCTGTTATGGGAGATCGAACGGTGGGAGATCCATCCCCGTAGTTGGATCAGATGGCTGAGATCGAGCCGAATAGAAGAATTGATCGCAGGATCAGATCCGCCTCCACTCAAACCACGGAATGGCCAGATCCAAGCCGTTGGCTGCTGGATCAACGGCTCTGAGAGCACGCAACCCATATATTACATTACTAAAGCCCTAAAAATGATAAACTAAGTTATTCTCTTAAACCAGATGATGATGACATTTAATAAAATTTTAAACAGAGATGGGATATATGAAGAGCATCAATGGGTAATTAAATACTTAACTTATGATGAGCTTAATGAAAATCTAATTAACCCTAAATGCTATGACCTAGGTCTAAGGATTTTGAGGAATCTAACCGTTGGATTTGGGAAGTTTTTGAATATCTAAGCTTGTGGACTGTCCACGCTAATATTTGATGAAGACTTCACGAGCTGGTAACGTCTGGATCAAATGGAATACGTCTTGGATGGAATTCACACTTGGTTCGCCGGAATCCGCTCACCGGCAAGCTTTGGCCGGTGTGTTTTAAGTTAGAATGGATGTAGAGGAAGAATGGAGCTCAAGGCTATTGAAGATTAAGTTTGGGACGGCTGGAAAAGGAGAGAGGAAAGCTAGGTTAGAATGAGAGCTCATTTTAGCCCTTTACCCTATTCAATCCATCCCAGGATGAATGAAGGGCTAAGATTAACTAGGAGTACCCTCAGATGGTTGACTATTTCTAGTATTTGTTGACCATTTGACTGGTCAAACAGTCAACTCATGCTTAGGTGGACATGGGAAAAGCATGGTTGAGTGTTTAGAATTAAATCTAAAAGACTTGATGGAATGCATTGAATGCATGATAAAATTAGAGAGGTTTGACCAGGTTTTGTGAATTGACTTGGTCAATCATGGCTTTGATTTGACTACCCAATGTCTAAGGCATGCTTAGGCTAGGGTTTAAAGTTGATTAAGGGTTTGATAGGGAATATGGAGTCATGGAGCTAAGGTTTAAAGGAATGCATAGGATTTGGAATGAATTTGACCAAGTCAAAATGGATTGACTTGGTCAAGTTAACCATAGCTTGACTCCAAATAATCTAAGGGATTTTCAAGGCATCAAATGGAATGATTTTGAAGGTTTGAAGGCATTGATTTGGTTAGATAGGTTAAATGGATCAAATTGACTCATGAGGATCAACTTTGACCAATCTTGGACCAAATTGACTTGGTCAACTGTTGACTGAGTCAGGAGTCCAATCATGCCTAAACCTTTGGTGGAAGTGATCATAAAAGTTTGACAGGGTTTTGAATGTGAACAAGATTTAACTTAGAGAGTAAAAGCTTAAGGGTTGATCTAGTCAACCTAGGTTGACTTGGTCAACCAGGTTGACCTAAGGATATGGGTTAAGCTCAAGAGGTTTGAAATGATGAATGGGGTCTAGTGGAGGTGGTTTCAGGGTTTAAATGGGTCATCTAGATCAAATGACCTGTTTAGGCCCTTAATGGGCCTAATGGGTCAACTAGGTTGACTTGGTCAACCAGGTTGACCCAGCCAGGGTCAGGGATTGGGTCCAACCAGTTCAGAATGACATTCTGAATCTACTGGTGGTGGTCTCAAAGTCTGGGGAGGTCATTTGGTCAAAATGACCTATTTGGGCCCTTAATGGGCCTTTTAGGTCAACCCTGATTGACTTGGTCAACCAGGTGGGTCCAGGGTCTGGAAATGGGTTCAACAGATTTGAAATGATATTTAGAGACCAATGGTGGTGGTCCCAAGATTTGAGGGGGTCATTTGGTCAAAATGACCTATTCTAACCCTAAAGGGCCTGTTTGGTCAACCAGATTGACCCAGGGGCTGGTTTTGGGTTCAATGTGTTTAGTTTGATATTTGAAACTTGTTGGAAGTGGTTCCAAGAAATTTGGAGGTTATTTGATTTGAAAAGTGCATTTGAACCCTTAAGGGGTATTTTGGTCATTTTGACCCTTGGTCAACTGGGGGTCAAATTGAATCCAAAAAAATGCAGTTTATTGCTCAATGGGTCATAATCAAGGGTCTGGAAGTGATTTGGAGCTTTGGAGAAAGCTCCAGGATTAAAATCCACTGGGTGGCAGGTCAAGTGGCATAGACTGTAAATATTTGAAGGTTTTACAGCCTTTGGATTTCAATTCAGTTTCTGGGGTTAGAGACCTCAGAATGAGCTCAAATTTGGAGGGTTGTCTCTAGAGACATATCACATCAGTGTGGAACTGATAGAACTTGAATCAGAGGTCATTTAATAGGGTTTTAAAATGTTCAAAGATTCACTAGAAAAGGCTTTCAGGACTTAGACCTTTAGCCTTTGAATTTGATCTGGATTTTTGATTTTGAGCTGAATTTTGATTTTGAATGATAGGGTTTGAACTATCTAAATCATTTACAATCATTTAAGTAATTGTAAATGATTAGATAGGATTAAAGTCAGGTCAGAGGCTGTGACAACTAAATCTGAGTTGTTTAAAGGTCAGGATTGGTCAGGGATTTGAATTGACTTGAGCTCTGGATTGATTTGAGTCTTGAACGGATTAATTTAAAGTCTGGTTTGGTCTGGAGTTTGAATAGATTTGAGGTCTGGATAGATCTAAGGTCTAGGAGGATTCTATCATCTAGAAGTCCTAAAGTATGGAATCTAGGGGCATCCTAGGATCTGGGTAGATTTAGGACATGGGTAGACCTTAAGACCTAAAGTCTAGAAAAATCCTAAGGTCTAGGATCTAGGAGATCTCTAGAATCTAAGAAATCCTAGGTTCTAGGATCTAGAAGATTCTTAGGACCTAGAGAAGATCCTAAAGTCTGGGTTCTAGGAAAATCCTAGGGTTTGGGAATCCCAGGATCTATAATCTAGAATGATCTCAGGATCATGGTAGATCTAGGATATATAGTCTATGAAGAATCCTAGGGGCTAGAATAATCCTAAGATTTTAAATGGATCTAGAAGAATCCTAGGGTCTAGAATAAATCCTAGGGTCTAAGAAGATCATGTGATCTAGTGTCTGGCAGAATCCTAGGATCTAAAATAGGTCATAGGGTTCATGGTCTAGAAGAGTCTTAGGATCTAGAAGAATCCTAGGCTCTAGGTTCTAGGAGGATCCTAAGGTTTAGAATGATCCTAAGATCTAAAATCTAAGAAAGATCCTAGGATCTAGAATAGTCTGGAAATTAGATTGATCTGAGATCAGGATTGATTTAAAATTGGATTGATCTAGGATCAGATTGATCATAGAGTTAGGATTGATCCTAAGGATTGGAAAGATCCTAAGGTCTTGATTGGTCCTACTAACCTCATACAAAAATGAGGTCAACAGGCTACTATGGGGATCGAACGCGGGTCGCTTGGCTCAATCATGCTGCAGACGTGGCATTTTGTGGTCGCTTAGATCTGATCAAATCAGACCAGATCAGATGGCTGGTATTTAAGCTGAGGTGTTTAAGTAATAACCTCAATGCTTGCCACATGTCTGAGCCGCGGCGCCGGGCCGCCGTTCATCCCAATCATTTCCAATGATTTGATTGGCGGCGCCAGCGGCCTGATTTGACTTAAATTGTTTTAAAAATTATTTAAATGGTCAGAATCTTCAAAATTTCATAGAAATTTCATTTTTAATCCAAATTGGGTGTTCTTGGGCTTGTTGGAAAGCCTTTGATGTCTACTTTATTTTAAAAATAATTTTAATCAATTTTGATCATTGATTTTAGAGAAAAAAAGAGATGATGATTTTCCATTTTCCTCGTATTTCTTAAAATCCAATGGTCAAATTGACCTCAAATTTGGATGGCATATATTAGGGGTAATCCTTAACCTACCCTAATTTTCTTGGGTCATATTTTGACCAAAATTTCTATGAATTGAATTTTCAAATGTATGGGTTCATTTTCGACCCATAAATTTAAAAATGCATAATTCTTTACATGCTTAGCATTAGGATACATGCTTGCTGTGGTATGATTGTTTAGTTGTATTCTATGGGTTAGTGAACAATGATTCAAGTCCTATAACCTAGTGACATTTAGGACCAATAATTAGGGATTGTGTCTTAGCTAACTTAGAAAAGCTAGGATGGACTACACACATACCTTTTGGAATGAAATTCAAATTTAGAAAACTAGTATCATGTACCCCTTGATCTAATATAACTCATTTGGACATTAATTGATCTCAAACAATTATTAATCTCAATTAACCCTTCTTTAAGGATTTAATTTCAATAAACCTTAATGAAATCAATTGAAACTTTGAGAAATTGAGAAATTACCTATGATTAACCTCAAAAATCATATATGCAATCATCAAACAAAAATTTAAGATTAAGCTCAAATCCTCATTAAGCTCTAATTAATTTTTAAACGCCCTTAATCAAGCTTTAATTAAATAAATCATGATAATTCAAATAAAATCAATTAAAACATAGAATTAACTCTAATCAACCCTAAATCAGATATATAATCATTAAAGATCAAAATTTTAAGTTCAAATCCTTCAAATCTTAATTAATTCATAAAATACCCTTAATTAAACCTTAATTAAATAAATACCATTAAATTCATTAAAATTTGAATAAATTTCAAATAATATCAAAAAAAATATTAAGTTAATTCAATTAAAATCAAATTAAGGTCAGAAATATATAAATTTCAATTTTAAATATTTTTCTAATTAAAAAAATTCAATTAATAATCCAGTAATTAAATAACCCCATTAATAATTAATTAAATAATTAAGATTGACCCACTATTGACTTGAAACTCAAACCATTTAAACTTAGTGACACTCTAAGCCCTAGGAAAATTTCTCACTGAATTTTGAAATCATTAAGCCTCTTAATTAATTTAATTAAAATTTACCCTTAATTAAACCCTTAAACCTTCCAGAAAATATAATAAATCAAGTTTAAATCCAAAAATTATAAATAATACCTCAAACTGACCAGGATTGAACCCTTAATCAATGAAAAATAAAAGCCCCTTGCTGGACTTCAAAATTAAGTTTAATTTAAGTTTAATTGAAATTTAATATTTAATTAATTTAATTAATTAAAAAAATTAAAATTAAAAAAAATTCATAAACACTTGGGAATCTATCCTTGGGTCATTTTTGACCTTTGGAGATGATTTCAAGGAGTTTGGAGGTCATTTGGATTCAAATCACAAAAAGGGCCTTAATTAAACCAATTTTAAAAATTCAATAATTGTCAAAACTTCAAAAATTCATAACTAATTCAAATGAACTCCAAATTGAGCAAACTCAAAGGCATACAACTCATAATAAGGTCTAATATTTATCAAAAATATCAAATTTCTAGAAATCAATCAAATTTGAGAAAGTCAACTTTTGGTCAAACCTAGTTCAAAATCAAGTCAAAACTTCAAACCTTCATAATAAAATCTAGAAAAATCCAATTTCAGCGTACTTACTGTCTAACTGATCGTATTAAAGTTTAGTATTTTATAAAAATACTAACATTCCAGAATTTAAGCTTAATTAAAAAGTTAACTTTTGACCCTTGAATTAAATCATTAAAATAATCCAGAAAATGCTAAAATTCAATAAATCTTCAAAAATTCCAGAAAATATGAAATTAACTTTAAAATCAGCAATCAACCAACCTTAATTAAAATTAATTAAACTTTAAATCTTAATAAAATTCAAATCATTTAATCATATCGGGTACCACTAGGTAACCCAGGCCTACGAGGCTATTAAATTAGCCCTATGGAAGGTGAAATAAACTTCACGGCCTCAGTGTGCAACAAAGGTGATATCAAACAAACAATCAAAATTAAATTCAAATTATTAAGATTTAAATTTTAATTAAAATACCCTTAAGCCTTCAACCAACTAGAACATCAAGCAACTTCAATCAAGTGTCTATTTAGGACATATCAAAACCACACAGCCTACCTCACACACTTTAAATGGTTTGCTAGGACAACCAACTCTAGTCTTAGGCTAGGCCGGTATTTACGTTTTTGCTACTTACGTGTGTCGGGTCTTTCGTGGTTTTTATTGCATGCTGGTTGCTAGATCTAAGTAATTAATATTGATGTGATTGTTTATTTATATACTGCATTCTGTGTTGATTTGATTGTACGTTAGACCTACCCTTAGAGTAAGAAATAATTTATACTAATTCAATCTTATGCAGGTGGCCATGCTCAATAGGGCTTAAATTAAAGGGGGCAAAAATCATTAATATTAAAATTACACAAGTGCTCCAGAAATTTGCTTAAGTCCCCCTTTAATAATTAAAAGAGCATGGCCAAGTGTGGCTGGTTTGAGTATTTTAAATTTTAAATATATTAATTGCTTGGGATGTTTCTATAACTGTCGATTATTAGGATAACCCTGTACGATCGAGTTTAGATTTTTTTTAATTTTAATTGATGTAATTTGAATGTAAATTGAGTTGTAAATTATTTAAAGTGATTTGAGAATGGGATGTTTAAACATCCAATTTGAAGTTCAAAGAGGAAGAGACATCCCTTAGGGGAGAGTCTCTTTTCATTTGGAGATCCAAATTTGGATGATTCCAAATATCCAAAGAGAAAAGATAACCCCCATTTCAAGGGAGAGTTTCTTTTTATTTGGATATCCGGACCCGACGATCCAAGGAGTTACAAGAAGATGAAGAAGTGAAGAAAGAGAAGACCCATTCTCAAAGTCACTTGAGTCTTAGGAGTAGAATCCGGGTTGTAGTCAGTGGTACCTGGCCACTTTACTTTTCCTACAGACCCTAGGTTGTATAATTAAAAGGCACTTGCCTATGGACTTTCAATTTGAATTTTAATTTAATTGATTTAATTAAATGTTGATTGTTTGATATTGATTGTGATTAAGGACCCACATGCTTTTAGTAGTTTATTTGGTGATCTTGCATGTCGTATTTGATTTAGCCTGAAATCCGATCGGAGGCTTGTGAGGGTACGGTCATAAACTATTTTTACTTAAATAAAATTTAAAACTTTAGGCTTAGATAGTAACTCTAACACTTTTAAGAAGTAAGCCCGGACTCGCCGGGAGTTTTTCATGCATTCATATTAACTTTTTACTACCTTGTTAGGCACCTCCCGCATGCTGGTTTTGGCAGACCACCTGACCTATTAGGGTGCAGTTTTGTCCAAGGGGATGTTGTGCAATCTCTAGGATAAAACCTATTTTAAGCCTGATTTTAAAACTGCTACATATTGATTTAAGCATTTAATCGAATCAACTAGCATGCATTGCATTAGATACAAATTAAATTTGAGTCTAAATCTTTAATTACATTTTTAGCTTAATCATTTCACCCAACATAAGTTAAGGGGTCAATTAAGAATCTACTCTAAATGTCGACCCCAACTCCTCAAACTCAATCTTAAATAACACCCCTAACCACTCTACATTTAAAAGACTTGACTCATGGTTTTAAAGCGCTTAGGTGGTTTAGCTAGCTCCCCAATCCAGGCCGGGGTAAGTTCAGGATTGCATTGCATTAGCTAGGTTCCGGGTCACTGATTTTCAGTACCCATTTTAGACTTAGGATCTGAGGCAAATTTTCAATCCTAAGACCTCAATCTTCCGGGAATCTAATTCCCATTTTCTAATAAAATTAACCACTCAAACATTAAATCTCTTTCAATCTAATTCAAGCCCAACACTTAGGATAGGTCAGGGTATTTCGGGAGTAATTTAGAATCTCAAAACACCTCCTACCATTCTTCTTTTGACTCCAGAAATAAGTGTTCAATTTTGAACCAATCCCAGTTGAAAATTCAAGTCCCTGAACCTTCTTTGATATCAAGCTTTGAATTCTAAAATGAAATTCGTATCGCTATTTTAATCGAGAGTTTTCGTAGGAAATTTTCTGGTTTCCTACGATGTAATTAACTACAAGGGCTTGTGCTCGTAGGAGATTTAGAAACTCAGACCAAATTTTCAAAATTAAGTTTTCTAAACCTTTAATTGATTATCTTTAGGAAAATTAAATACAACGATCATTATCATCATTTTCAAATGATTAATAATGAGCGATATTTTCTTTCTCCGGATAGATATGTCGTTCTATTATTGTAACTTTGATTATAAAATTAATGATCTCTTTACTAGATTATTATAGTTAAACATTGGATTAAACATCATTCTGACTCTTCAGGATCATATGTTGTTTCTCCTTGAGTTTGAGTACGATAATCAGGGTAAATCAAGATTTGTAATCTGAACCTGTTAGAGAATGATATGTTCACCTTTCAAGGTGATATATCATTCATAATAAGTGTTCGATTATAAAATTTAAATTCTAGAAATTAAACATTTCCCAAAGAAAATTAAACACTTTTTCAAAACTATATTTTTCAACCAAAGACCCTAATCTAATCTGTCTTGAGGTCTTCGATAGTATGGAGTATAGTTTTTTGAAACATTAATACACACAAGCAACATAAATAATATTTCTAATATATGTTAGGAGAAACAGTAATCAACACAATAAGATTTTGGAATCGTCAAAAACACATATGATATAAAAAAATAGTTATGAAAACTAAGTTGCAATAATCTCCCCTTTTTATGATGGCAAAATAATTATTATTTGAGTAAACAATTAAAGAAAATTTTCTCCTTAGCTCCCCCTAAATGAACGATCAATTTAAAACAAGGGGTTCCCATGAAGATCAAAACACAAACCTAAGTCCTAAAATTAAAAAGAAACAAATCACAAAAACTACTAAAATAAAAATAACCCAAACAGAAATACGAACACAAACAAACAAAATACGTACACACATAATACACAAACATCGAACAAATAATAAAAAATATCAATCATCAAATAATATTATGAATCTACATACATACACACAACACACAAATATCTAACAAAAAACATCTAACAAAAAATCAAAAATATCAATCATCAAACAATATTATGAATCTACATACATACACAGAACACACAAACATATAATAAAAAACATCTAACAAATAATCAAAAATATCAATCATCAAACAATATTATGACTCCCTCTTTTGACAACAACAAAAAGGAAAGCATACCTTGAAATGAAAAGTTTCTATGAAAAAATCAAAATAGTTGGAGAAAAAAAATTTAAACAAATTGTAAATATAAAGTTAACCTCCAAATGTAAAAAATTTTAAATTAAAGGACAACTAAGATAAGAAAAGTCAATCAGGTTTACTATTCATGTTAGACAAACTATATATTAAAAATAATTATTGCAAAAAGGATGAAATAAAGATTAAGTAGTTTCTAATTCAAAAGTGAAGATGATTATCGATTAAATAGATTTGGATTAGAGATATAATGATAATGGAAAGAACAATACTAATTTTTTAATTGGCGATATTACGCATCTTTTTAAATGTTAGTGGCACACTTTATGCATCTTTTCTATTTGGGTAAATTTTATGCCTATTTTCACATTATGAACCATTGCGCATCTTTTCTATTTTTGCACGCTTTGTGCATCCTTTTTTTTTACTTTTTCGATCTTTCCAATATCAATAATCTTAATTCAAATTCCACTAATAACAAAAATAATCACATTAAAAAAGAAAATAAAAAAATAAGACATCTATTTTCTAACTATTATCTCAAAGTAATACTTATCTATACGAATATGAAATTAATCTCCTGATCTACATCCAGTTATAATTTAATTTAATTTTGAAAGATTAAATTTTGCAAGGAGATTAATTTATAGAATAAAATAATTCAAAATTTTATTCAAGAGATCAACCACAATTGATTTGTCTAAAGAAAAATAACCATTTCAAAATATGAGATTTTAATGCATGTCAACAAAATATTTCATCATTTCATTTAGAATTCAAAAGCACATACACACATTTTTTCTTTCATCATAATCACACATAACATAATCCCAGAAACAACACCTGAACTTACTAACACAAAAGATCACAGGAATACATCTCAAGAACAAACACAAATACTCATAAGCAATAACAACAACATAGAAGTACATTTATTAATCAAAGGGGCGTTGATCTGGAGGAGGTGGTTGGTTGAACACAGAAAAGTAACTATTCATTATAACTACATTGGTGTTAATCGAGCCTAATGCCCTCAGATCCAACCAATGTCTTCATTATATCTAGCATCCTACTGATTTAGGTGATTCTCAATTTGATCAAAGCGTTAATCAAAATGAGTTTTCATTCTATTGAAGCGCTGGACCATTTCTTGGTTGAAATTTTGGTTAGGTCCAGGTGCATGTGCAGGAGCTCCCCCTTCTTCCTTAGAATCATCTCCATCAGAGCTTTGATCCAACCCAAAAAGTGCTTGAAAAGAGGCATCAGTAAAGTAAATATGAAGTTCAGTGGGAGGATCAGGATGGATAAGATTATACATTTTTTTTCTAAGATATAGGTAACTAGATGTCCTAAAGCCACATTTTTATTTCTCTTATTATGAGGAAGTCCAATATCGAAAAGTTTATAAATATAATCCATGATAAGTTGGGCTTCATCAAAAAGTTTTTCAATCATTATCAAATAAATGGCTGTGGATAAAAGAGGAGTCATGTTTATGCGATCACCAGCTTTTGGAATAATTGAGGTTCTCAAAACGTGCTAGATAATCCGGGCATTTTGATTGAGAATGTAAACACGAGACAAATGACTCACTTGGGAAACACCTCTAAGAACCTGATTTACTTCTGACCAGTCATAATCTACTCTAGAAGTTAACGTATGTGCTATAACTCCTTGGGTTCTCAAGTGAAGGAAGTTGCCTAGATCTTCCTTAGTTATTTCTACATATTACTTGAAGACATAAGAGGTAATCCTTGTGTGGTCTTGATTTACCTTCATGTTAGCTAGAAAAGTTTGGAAGGTTTCTTTATGAAAGGCATAGATGACGGTCAAGATAAATGAAAGTTGGGTTGAAGCAAATAGGGGCATGACAAAAAAATGAATGTCACTTTGGATTAGGAGCCTAGAAGGGGTAATCTTGGCTCTAACATACCTAAAGAAGGCTTCCTCATTTTCTTTGGATAGAAAATTATCATCCCTATCAGATCTAGAAGAAGATCCCTTCGAGGTGCGTGGTCGTTTTCTACTGCTTTCCATTCCAAAGATGTGGGCTCTAGAAGGTTTGGAACGGATATGAAAGTGATGAAAATCTTATCCAAAGACCCTTCTATTTAAAGAAAAAATGACCTATCGTATAGTACAAAATTTAGATCGTACGTACGATTATAAAATTGTACTGTATAAAAAGATTTTTGTACGTACAAATGGATAAGGCCAAAAATGAAATGACTTTTCATAAAATGCCATTTCTGAGGCATTCTTATGTACAGAATTTTTGACCAAACGATCGTACATGAAAGTTCGAAAGGGATGTTAAGCCCTAGTGAACTAGTCCCGAGGCTAACCAAGAGGGAGGGTGAATTGGTTATTTAAAAATTTCACAACAACAATGAAAAATCTTTTCGATATTTAGCAGCGGAAACAAATAAACATAAACAAAAAGATCAATCTCAGATATTCACCCACGCAGTTAATATCAAAAAGTAAAGTGCAGAACTGAATCAGAAAAGCAAACCAGATTTTATAGTGGTTCGGTCAACTTGACCTACGTCCACTCCCCGGAGCCTCTCCTCCGGGTATTGCACTAAACAAAAAGTGTCTCTCCTTTTGCTCCCATAGCAAGGCGGAGAAGCCTGTAAAAGACCTCCTTTTCACCACACGGTGGGGCAGAGAACCCGACCTCCTTTTGCTTCCTCCTGAAGCAGGCAGAGAACCTTCGAACTCCTTTTGCTTCCACCTGAAGCAGGTAGAGAACCCTGGATCTTCTTGCGAACGATCCTCCCACGACGAACACCGACTAGACGAAAGACGACGAGCGGAGAAGACGACTTTGATCCGTGCTTGGAGCAACCTTAGTGAATCCCTCACTAACTCCCCCTCACAAGATCCTCTCTCTCTCCCAACTCTCTCTCTCTCTAGGGTTTCTCAGGGAAGGAAGGTGGCAAAAGATTTTTCTTGTTTCAAGAAAAAATTCTTTTATAGGAGGGCTTAAAATTTGCCATAAATCTCAACTGGTCGGCAAGATCGTCCAGGACGATCTATAGATCGTCCTGTACGATCAGTTCAAATTCAGCTGTTTCAGCCTGGACGATCTGGCTCTTCTGGACGATCAGTAAAAAAAATTATTCATATCGTCCCGTACGATCCTGAGATCGTCCGGGATGATTAGTGCAAATCGAGGAATATCGTCCAGAAGACAGTTCGGGTCGTCCAGAGAAATCTGTGCTGGACGACCAAAAAATGACTTGATCGTCAGGACGATAGGGATATCATCCTGTATGATTAGTTCAAAAAGTGCCCAAATCATCCTGAACACAGTTCAGGTCGTACAGTTGAAATGCACTAGACGATCATGATCGTCCGGGATGATCCTGCGATCGTCTAGGACGATATGATCGTATCAATAAAAAATAAATTGCTTTCCTTAATTACCAGATTAAATTAGGCATGATTATACTGAATCGTCCAGGACGATTCACGTATCGTCCAGGACGATCAGACTAAATAACTAAAAATAAAAACTTGCCTAACTTGATCTGGCGGCTGAGAATTTTTGATTTGACCATATCGTCCCGTACAATCCAAAGATTGTCCAGGACAATCTGCTTAATTATACCCTCTTAACTTAGTCGCCCTAATTAGGGTTTCTATTTTTACCTGATCGTCCAGGACGATCTAAACAAAAACTGAACATAAACTCTAATTCACTCAAGCTCTCCCCCTGAGTGTGTGTGTGCAAGGTTACTTAGCTAGGGTATCAGTTACATTACAATTGACTCAATAAAATGAAAAATAGTACATTGGACACACTTGGACCCGATCTTGAGTTGGCTTGAGTGGCTCGTGGTCTTTTGTGCCTGAAACAGATTAGCCAAGCAAAACACACTGGAAACATGTTTGTCATCATCAAAACCAAATTTGCAACAATCTTCCCCTTTTTGATGATGGCAAATATTTGTACAGTAGTTTGAAAATAAACCTAAACAGGAGATCCAAAAATATATATTTTTTCTAAATTTTCATTTAACAATCAAACTAATACAGAAAACATAACACATAACAAAGACTGAAATGACTACAACTGACTCCCCCTTTTGACATCACAAAAAGGAGAAGGGTAAAACAGAAAACGGAAATACAAGTACAAAACATAAAAGAGAACAACTACAAAATAGGAAACTAAAACTGAGGCGGATCCTGATCGAAAGAAGGAGGTGGCGGTGGAGGGTTGAAGTAATGGTGAATGGCCTGAAAGTGGGCTCCAATCTAGGCGATGTCCTGGTTATGCTGCTGTTGCTACTGCGCAGCAAAGTCAGTGAAGCGCTGGATGTCCTCAGCGTGCCGCTGCTCCTGGATAACCACGTAGGAGTCAAATCTGGCCTCCCACTGATCGAAACGCTGCACTAGGTGGTCAAAGGGAGAGGCAATGTGAAGGGGAGCAGGTGCCTCGGGTGCAGCAGGAGCTGGAATGTCCGCTTCCTCCTCTTCCTTAACATCCGGGGCGGGCTCCGGATGTAGTCGGGTGCTGTGTAGGACATGGAAGGCATTATTGGTGAGGAAGGAAGGAGGAACATCTGGAGCTGCGGGATATTGCAGGTCATATTTGGTTTCAAGGGCATAGGCAATGATGTGTCCTAAGGCTAGATTTGGACGACGGCGATGACCTGGATCCCGAATGGTGGTGAGGTGCTCTAGGTACCGGATAATGAGGTCTATGGCATTAAATTCCCTATTGGCCAGGATGTAGTAGGTAGTCAAGGACAGGAGTGGGGTGATGTGAATTCGATCCCCCGCCTTTGGAATGACGGAGGAACGAAGAACATGCTGAATAGTCCGGGCGTCCTTAAGAAGTATGGAGCAGGCATTGTCATGATAAGGGGTATTTGTATTTCGAAGGAAATGATTGGTGACACTCCAATCATAGTCTGGGTCGGTGATAAGGGTGTGGAGTTTGTCGCCGGTAATGGAAAGTTGGAGAATGTTATGAAAGTCCTGGTAGGTAAGTTCAACGGGGCGTTGATTTACATAAGATCGGAGGGTGGAATAATCAGCGGAAATCCACAAGTTCGCAAAGAAAACGCAAAGAAGTTCTGAGCTAAAGGGAAAAGTGAGAGTCAGGATGAAGGTGAGGGAGGTGTGTGCGAAGAGGTCAAGGACAGGATAAGTGAGAGTGCGGGGATTTAAGATTTTTGATGGCGTGATCCCCACTTCGTAGTATCGCTCGTAGGCAGCCTGATCGGCTGCATTGGGGAAGCGAGGATCAACCGGTCGCCGGGAGGAACTGGCACCCTTTTTACGAGACCTTTTGCCACCAGCCATTAGGAATCCAAAGTGTAAGGAAGTAGAAGGAGAGTGGAAGAAAAAAGGTGTGGAAAAATCTAAAGAAAAATTGCTGTTTATATAGAAAACGGCCTGATCGTCCCGTACGATCGCGACATCGTCCGGGATGATATGGCCATTTATGACATCCTGGACGATTGGTCAAAAAGGCGGTCCGATCGTCCAGGACGATTAGACACAGGCGATCGCCCCGAGGAGTCGGGCTGGACGACCGTTGACGAAAAGTATCGTCCCGTACGATTAGGTGGATCGTCCGGGATGATATGCAATAAAAATGTCGGACGGGCCGAATTCCAATCGTCCAGCGGCTGACATGTGGATCGTCCAGGACAATGATGTGGATCATCCCGGATGATGGACAATAATTGGTGCAATATCAGCCGTTTGATCAGATCAGGAAGATATGGATCATATCGTCTAGGACGATGTAAGGATCGTCCAGGACGATCACCAATAATTGGCATTTTTCAGCAGCAGGAGCAGTGTGGGGACGATTTTGAATGAATCGTCCAGGATGATGTTTGGATTGTCCAGGATGAAGAGGATCGTCCAGGACGATGTGAAGAAAATAGAAAAAGATGAATGATGAAGATGATCGATCAGGATCCTAAAAACACAACCATGAAATCAAAATAAAACAAAAAAGAATAAATCTTACAGCAAAAACCCATAAAAGCAACATTTTTTTTGATCAAGCTGCTCGAGTAACTCAGAATGCTTCCTTGATTTTGGATCCAAAAACCAATATGAAGACAATTGACAGCGCTGAAATCCAGAAAAGGTTGGAAAAAATTAACTTTTGTAACTCCGACCCCGGGCACCTTATCGATGCAAACCTCTTTCAAAACAAAAATCCGATTCAGAAGAAAAGATATTAGATTTGAAAAGAGATCCTTTCAAGCTTTATTCCAGAAAAATATCTGATATAATAGTGTCACAAAGTAAAAATCAAAAATCAAGATTTTCAAACTTAAGCTTTTAAAAATATTAAGTGGCGCACGGATTTTTCTAAGATATTTAACAATCTGAAATGGAGGAAAGCTTGGTTTGGGCTCATTTTGTGCCTCTTTTTCAAATTGGTTGGCGCTTTGCGCATCTTTTTATTTTTGATACACTTTGTGTATCTAATTTGGTAATTTCACATCTTTTTAATTTTGGGCTCATTTTATGCCTCTTTTTGCAAATTATTTGGCGCACTGCGCATCTTTTGTAAGCTTTCTCCTTTTCATAATCATTAAAGAGTCTCAGCTGTGAGATTATCTTCCAGACATAGGAGATGACTCTCCACAGTAAGGAAGAATGATTCACAAAACAAAAGCCATACAGCATATGATAAATGCAATCACTTGGTTTAAAAAATCAAACTAATGACTCAAGACTTTGAAAAACACTATTGATATGAGACAGATTATTGTAGGAAGATAAAATAATCTCTTTTTTAAAAACTAACATTTTAATTTTGAAGAGAATTTTTATCTAAAAGAAACTATACACCAGTAAAGGAGTTAGAGGAAGAGAAACAATCATCAATGTTTCTTCCCTTTAATAGATTCAGTGGAATCAATCACTGCTTACCAGCTTTCAAACCAAAACAAGGTAAAGACTCCCAGTCATAAATTCAGATTATCAGAAGTGGTGAGCGGTGATCAGATTTTGAAAAGCATAAAACAATAAGTGCAGGAGTTGAACCAGTGAATAGAAAACAGGTAGAAAATCACATCAAAGTAAATGCTCAAATCAAACTAATAGTAAAGCTAAAAACCGAAATCAGCAGAAGAAATAAAATCAACTGAAAGCAAATAATCAAACCAAAAACTAACTAACAGAAAATAGAATACCAATCAGAAATCAGCAGTCATCAGAATCAAGCATTTATATCAATCACTCCTAATCTGGTTCTCAAAATGCTGAATGAGTCAAAGGCCAGTGGTTTAGTGAATATGTCAGCCAGCTGATTTTCAGTTGCTACATGATGTAGCTCAATATCCCCTTTTGTAACGTGGTCCCTAATGAAGTGATGCCTTATATCAATGTGTTTGGTCTTAGAATGTTGGATTGGATTTTTAGAGATATAGATGGCACTAGTATTATCACACATAAAAGAAATTATGCCAACAGGTACCCCTAAATCCAAGACTTGTTGCTTCAACCAAAGAACTTGGGCCACACAACTCCCTAAGGCAATGTACTTAGCTTCAGTAGTGGAAAGTGCAACTGAGTTCTATTTTCTACTGGACCAGGAGACTAACGACTGTCCTATGAACTGACAAGTCCCAGAAGTGCTCTTTCTATCCACCCTACACCCCGCAAAGTCAGAATCAGAATATCCAATGATCTCAAAAGAGGTGTGGTGCCTAGGGTACCAGATTCCTAGGTTTGGGGTCCCTAAAAGATATCTAAGAATTCTCTTAACAGCAGTCAGGTGGGACTCTTTAGGATCAGCCTGAAACCTAGCACAAAGATAGACACTAAACATGATATCAGGTCGGCTAGTAGTCAGGTAAAGCAGTGATCCTATTATCCCTCTATACTTCTTCTGATCAACAGATTTTCCACTTGAGTCCTTATCTAACTGAACTGAGGAGGGCATGGGAGTATTGATTGGCTTGGCTTTGTCCATTTCATATTTCTTCAAAATGTCCTTAGTGTATTTTGATTGATTGAGAAAGGTTCTATCATCTGTTTGCCTTATGCTAAACCCCAAAAAATAGGATAATTCTCCCATCATACTCATCTCAAACTCCTTACTCATTGTTTTAGAAAACTCATCACATAAATATTTATCAGAAGATCCAAAAATTATATCATCAACATAGATCTGGACAATGAGTAAGTCATCCCCTAATCTCCTCAGAAAAAGGGTGGTGTCTACGCTCCCCTTAACAAACTCTCTTTCTAACAGGAATGTGCTAAGCCTCTCATATCACGCTCTGGGTGCCTGTTTCAATCCATATAAGGCCTTTTTTAATTTATAGACATAACTTGGATATTGGGAACTCTCAAAACCTGGGAGTTGTTCTACAAAAACATCTTCTTTAATTACCCCATTTAAGAAGACACTCTTGACATCCATTTGAAACAGCTTAAATCCCTTATAACAGGAAAGGCTAGTAGCACTCTAATGGCTTCCAATCTAGCTACAGGGGCAAAAGTCTCCTCAAAATCAATCCCTTCTATCTAATTATACCCCTTAGCCACCAATCTTGCCTTATTTCTCACCACCACACCAGAATCATTCATCTTATTCTTAAAGACCCACTTGGTTCCCACAATACTTTAATTTTTAGGTCTTTCTACTAACTCTCAAACATCATTCCTTACAAATTGATTTAATTCTTTCTGCATAGCTAAAATCCAAAACTCATCCGATAAGGCTTGATTGATGTTGGTGGGTTCAGTCAATGAGATAAAGGCAGAATGGTTTACTTCCTTCCTAAGTCCATGCCTAGTCCTAACACCTTCAGAAGGGTCTCCTAAGATCAATTCTTTAGGATGACTCAAAGAATATCTCCAATCTCTAGGCAATGTGGTTTGAGGTTCTACCCTTTCCTCCAGATTTGTATTTCCAACCCCTTGGGTAACCTCAATAATCTCTTCATCTTCTACTTTAGATCTAGACTCCTTAGGATCAGATTCATCAAACACTACATGGGTTGTTTCTTCCACCACCAAAGTCATCCTATTGAACACCCTAAAGGATTTCCCCACACTTGAATATCCTAAGAACACTCCTTCATCAGATTTAGGGTCAAATTTTCCTAAGAGTGATTTCCCGTTGTTCAGAATGAAAACCTTACAGCCAAAGACATGGAGGTGGGATAGATTTGGAGTTCTACCCTTAATGATCTCATAAGGTGTCTTGTTCAGTTTGACTCTCACATTCACCCTATTCAGCACATAACAGGCAGCGTTCACCGCTTCAGTCCAAAAGTATTTTGGAAGTGAATACTCGGCAAGCATGGCTCTAGCGGCTTCCACTAAGGTCCTGTTCTTCCTTTCAGCTACCCCGTTCTGCTGAGGGGTCCTAGGAGCTGAAAAATTGTGACTAATCCCATGATCCTCACAAAAACTTCCAAATCTTTCATTTTTAAACTCCCCTCCGTGATCACTATGGATGGTAATAATCTCACATCCTAACTTCTTCTGAATCCAAGTAGAGAAAGATCTAAACTCATCAAATGACTCAGATATATGTGACAAAAACTTAACCCACGTGAACCTTGAATAATCATCTACAATCACAAACCCATAGACTCTCCCCCCTAAGCTGGCAGTGCTAATGGGTCCAAAGAGGTCCATGTGAAGAACTTCTAAAGGTCTAGAGGTGCTAATATCCTTAACAGAATGAAAGGAGAACTGGACTTACTTCCCTAACTGACAGGCATCACACAGGTGATCATTAGTGAACTTAAGCTTGGGCACACCTCTAACTAAGTCCTTTTGGGTGACACTCCTAAGGGTTTTCATACTGGCATGACACAATCTCTTATGCCATAACCAAGACTCATCAGTAGCAGTTTTTAAGCAAATTGAATTATCAGATTTAATGCAACTTACATCCAGCTTGTAGACGTTGTTGATCCTTTGCCCCTGCAAAATAACTTCATCATTTAAGCTTAAAATGCAGCCAGTGGGTAGGAATTTGATGATGTATCCCTTGTCACAGAGTTGATTGATGCTCAGCAAGTTGTGTTTCAGTCCATCTACAAGCAAAATATTATCAATCATAAAATTCTTTGAATCACCAATTATACCTGTACCTACCACCTTCCTGGTGGTGTTATCTCCAAGTGTAACCTTGCCTCCAACTCTGGCCTCCAGTGAAATGAACTGATTTGCATCTCCAGTCATATGTCTTGAACATCCACTGTCCAGGTACCACATGCTCTCACAAGGTCTTGTGTGAGAGCACACCTACAAAATTATCAAACGTCAGTCTTAGGAACCCAAACAGGTTTGGGTTCCTTCTTATGAAAAGAAGAATGCAATGCATGCATGCTGTGCTATGAAACAGGCAGTTTGGGTCTCCACACCCAATGTGTACTACGGTGAACAGTGCAGGTGTGGGAAATGTGCTCTAACATGCCACATGAAAAATATCTAACACCAGGAAAAGGGTTAACTAATCTACGTGGGTGATAGTGCCTCTTCCTAGATGTATATGAAACATGCTTTGATGAACTTGCAATAGATTTTTCAAAAGGTGGCGGTGCATAAAACTGTTCAAAAGTAGGCGGTGTTTTGTTCTTTTCAAAAGCACTGATTTTCACTTTCAAAAACTCAATATGTTTATTTAAACTTGCAATTTCAAAAGTTCTTGCACTTTCATTACTTTCTAACTCACATGTCATATCATTCACTTTCTTAAAAGCAACTTCTAATTCAACATGCGATATTTTTAACAAATCATGCTCAACAGTTAAATCAAAATATTTTTTGTTCAAATCATCGAATTCATCAAGCAAGGACATGTGATTGGAATCAAGTGTGGAATGATCTTTAACTACAGAATCATGCTCTTTTTGCAAGGTCAAATAATCTAATTTCAGACTAGCATGAGTTTTCTTAAGCTTCCTATACGATGTATGAATTTTTTCAGAAACTTCAAATAATTGATCATAAGTAAGCTCACATACCTCTTCCTGGTCTGACTAACCAGGGTGATCATCAGCCATCAGACACAAGTTTGTTTCCTCCTCTTCAGCTTCAGTCTCAGAAGAGTCGGATGCAGAGTCTGCCCAAAATGCCTTCTGAATCCGCTTCTTGTCCTTTCTGAACTTTGGTTTCTCCTCACCCTTCTCCTTGCTTGGGTGAGCCTTAAGTGTAGGACAATCAGCCTTAATGTGTCCAGGTTTCCTGCATTCAAAACAAACAGATTCAGATGAACCCTTAAAATTTTTACTGGACTTACCCTTGTTCCACTTCTGATAGTTCTTATGTTTCTTCCTTAGAAAGCTTTTGAATTGCCTTGTGATTAAGGCAACATCATCGCTATCAGGCCCGGAAGTGCTAGCATCTGAATCTTTGGCCTTTAGTGCCACTGTCTTCTCTTTCTTGCGTTCACCTGCATCAAGTTGCCTTTGGTTCACCCCTTGCTCGTAAGCAATGAGTGATCCAAGTAAGCTGTTAATAGAGTAAGTATTTAAATCTTTAGATTCAGTGATAGCAGTAATCTTAGCATCATAAGAAGCAGACAAACATCTAAAAATTTTGTTCACTCTTTCGTAGTTAGTAAGTTCTCTACCTAAAGCATGCAAAGAGGTAATAATCTGAGTGAACCTTGTGTACATTTCTGAAATAGTCTCACTAGGTTTCATGCAAAAAAGTTCGTAATCATGTAACAGGATGTTTAACCTAGACTGTTTGACTTCAGTTGTACCTTCGTATGTTATACATAATCTATCCCAAATTTCCTTTCCCGTTGTACAAGTAGAAACACGCATATAGTCTTCAGATTTTAAAGCACAAAAGAAATAGTTCAAGCATTTTACATTTAACTGTGCTAAATCACGATCATCAAACGTCCAATTAGCAAAAGGCAATTCAGTTCTCACATTGTTAATCAATCTAAAAGGTGGTTCGTATCCGTCCTTAACTAACATCCATATGCGATAATCAATAGATTGCAGAAAAGTAGACATGCATGCTTTCCAAAAATCAAAAGGAATATTGTCAAACAACGGTGGTCTTGTAATAGAATAACCTTCAATAGTATTACGATTGTTACAGTTAGCCATGGATCAAATTCAAAAGTTTTTAAACCTAAATTTTGAATCTCGCTCTGATACCACTTGAAAGTTTGAAAGGGATGTTAAGCCCTAGTGAACTAGTCCCGAGGCTAACTAAGAGGGGGGGGTGAATTGGTTATTTAAAAATTTCACAACAACAATGAAATTTTTTTTCGATATTTAGCAGCGAAAATAAATAAACATAAACGAAAAGATCAATCTCAGATATTCACCCACGCAGTTAATATCAAAAAATAAAGTGCAGAACTGAATCAGAAAAGCAAACTAGATTTTATAGTGGTTCGGTCAACTTGACCTACGTCCACTCCCCGGAGCCTCTCCTCCAGGTATTGCACTAAATAAAAAGTGTCTCTCCTTTTGCTCCCACAGCAAGGCGGAGAAGCCTGTACAAGACCTCCTTTTCACCACACGGTGGGGCAGAGAACCCGACCTCCTTTTGCTTCCTCCTGAAGCAGGAAGAGAACCTTCAAACTCCTTTTGCTTCCACCTGAAGCGGGCAGAGAACCCTAGATCTTCTTGCGAACGATCCTCTCACGACGAACACCGACTAGACGAAAGATGACAAGCGGAGAAGACGACCCTGATCCATGCTTGGAGCAACTAGTGAATCCCTCACTAACTCCCCCTCACAAGATCCTCTCTCTCTCTCTCCCAACTCTCTCTCTCTCTAGGGTTTCTCAGGGAAGGAAGGTGGCAAAAGATTTTTCTTGTTTCAAGAAAAAATTCTTTTATAGGAGGGCTAAAAATTTACCCTAAATCTCAACTGGTCGGCCAAGATCGTCCAGGACGATCTATAGATCGTCTTGTACGATCAGTTCAAATTCAGCTATTTCAGCCTGGACGATCTGGCTCTTCTGGACAATCAGTAGAAAAAATTATTCATATCGTCCCGTACGATCCTGAGATCGTCCGGGACGATTAGTGCAAATCGAGGAATATCGTTCAGAACACAGTTCGGGTCGTCCAGAGAAATCTGTGCTGGACGACCAAAAAATGACTTGATTGTCCAGGACGATAGGGATATCATCCTGTACGATTAGTTCAAAAAGTGCCCAAATCATCCTGAACACAGTTCGGGACGTACAGCTGAAATGCACTAGACGATTATGATCATCCGGGACGATCCTGTGATCGTCCAGGACGATATGATCGTATCAATCAAAAATAAATTGCTTTCCTTAATTACTAAATTAAATTCGGCATGATTGTACTGAATCGTCCAGGACGATACAGTATCGTCCAGGACGATCAGACCAAATAACTAAAAATAAAAACTTGCCTAACTTGATCTCGCGATTGAGCATTTTTTATTTGAGCATATCGTCCCGTACGATCCAAAGATCATCCAGGACGATCTGCTTAATCAGACCCTCTTAACTTAGTCGCCCTAATTAGGGTTTCTATTTTTACCTGATCGTCCAGGACGATGTGAATATCGTCCCGGACGATCTGAGCAAAAACTGAATAGAAACTCTAATTCACTCAAGCTCTCCCCCTGAGTGTGTGTGTGTAAGGTTACATAGCTAGGGGATCAGTTACATTACAATTGACTCAATAAAATAAAAAACAGTACATTGGACACACTTGGACCCGATCTTGAGTTGGCTTGAGTGGCTCGTGGTCTTTTGTGCCTGAAACAGATTAGCCAAGCAAAACACACTGGAAACATGTTTGTCATCATCAAAACCAAATTTACAATAGTACAGATGAACACGTATTCATCCGGGATGATAAAAAAAATAAAGATTATTTTAATGATGATTAGGTTCGTCCCCCACAAGGAGCTGACAATAGGATGATTTTCGTATGTACGATCTATAATCAATAATTGACATTTTCTAGAATTCTCCCCTAATCGTATAGATGAAATAATATATATCGTACAATATGATGATGCCATCGTATAGTACGAGATCCTATAAGAAAACTAAGTTTTGTGTTCTTAACTTAGAAACCTATCATGTACATGCTACATAATTCGTACGGTACAAAAAAAATTTCGTATAGTATGAAAGAATAGTTAGAAAATAATACATGATAAACAAATAATCTCATTAAATAATATGATATGCTTCCAGTAAAATCAAAAATAAAGCAAACACAAAAATAACAAAAGAGAAAATAATCATGAAATAAACAAACCAACAAAAACAAAATACAAACAATAAAACTTTATAATCAACCTAAGAAAATAAACAAACATATAATTACACAACAAATCAAATTTATAGAATTTCAATTTAAGCATTAAGATCAATCACACCTAATTTGGTCCTTAAAGTGCTAAATGTGTCAAAAGTAATTGATTTTGTGAAAATGTCAGCAAGTTGATTTTTCATAGCAACATGATGCAATTCAATCTCTCCCTTAGCTACATGATCTCTAATGAATTGAAGCCTTATGTCTATTTGCTTGGTTCTAGAATATTGAATAGGATTCTTTGAAATGCATATGGCACTAGTATTATAAAAAAAAATTGAAATTGTGCCAATAGAAAATCCTAAGTCAATTAATTATTATTTTAACCAAAGAACTTGTGCCACATAACTACCTAAGGTAATATATTCTGCTTCAACAGTAGAAAGGGCTACTGAATTCTGTTTCCTACTGGACCAAGAAACTAAAGAATTTCCAATAAATTGATAAGTTCTAGAAGTACTTTTCTGATTAACCCTATATCGTGCAAAATCTGAATCAGAATATCCAATGATTTCAAAAGAAGAGCTATGCCTTGGATACCAAATCTCTAAGTTTTAAGTTCCCAAAAGATATCTCAGAATTCTCTTAATAGAAGTCAGATGTGATTCCTTTAGATCAGCTTGAAATCTAGCACACAAACAAACACTAAAGATTATATCTGGTCTGCTAACAGTCAAGTAAAGCAATGATCCAATTATTCCTCTTAATTTCTTTTGATCAACAGATTTTTTCTTAGGGTCCTTATCTAACTGTATTGAAAAACTCATTGGTGTAGTTACTGGTTTAGCATTATCCATTTCATATTTCTTGAGGATGTCCTTAATATACTTCGATTGACTAAGAAAAGTTTCTTCCTCATTTTGCTTTATGCTAAAACTAAGAAAATAACTCAAATCTCCCATCAAACTCATTTCAAATTCACTACTCATTATTTTTGAAAACTCATCACAAAGATTTTTATTGATAGATCCAAGTAAAATGTCATCAACATATATTTAAACAATGAGTATATCTGCTCCTATCCTTTTTAAAAAGAGAGTGGTGTCTATACTTCCTTTAATAAATAATCTCTCTAATAGGAAAGTGCTTAACCTCTCATAATAAGCCCTAGGTGCATGTTTCAGTCCATACAATACCTTTTTCAATTTAAAAATATGATTATGAAATTTAAAATTTTCAAAACCTAGAGGTTACTCAACATAAATATTCTCTTGTATCACCCCACTTATAAAGGTACTCTTAACATCCATTTGATGTAATTTAAAACCTTTAAAATATACAGAGGTTATTGAAACCCTAATTGCTTCAAGTCTGACTACAGGGATAAAAGTTTCTTCAAAATCAATCCCTTCTTTTTAATTATACCCCTTGGCCACCAATCTAGCCTTGTTTCTAATCACAACTCCCAAATCATTTATTTTATTTTTGAACACCCACTTAGTTCTAACAACACTTTGATCCTTAGGTCTTTTAATTAATTCTCAAATATTATTTCTTACAAATTAATTCAATTCTTCTTCCATGGCCAAAATCCAAAATTTATCCAAAAGTGCTTGATTTATATTAGTGGGTTCAATCATTGATATAAAGATAGAATGATTCACCTCTTTGCTAAGTCTATGTCTAGTCCTAACACCCTCACTAGGTTCATCTAAAATCAATTCCTTAGGATGATTCTTAGAAAATCTCCATTCTCTAGGCATAGGGTTTTCTTTTTCTATATTCTCTTCCAAATTTGTCTTTTTTTAATTTCGAGGGAGATATTTTCAATATGATCTTCTTCTAACCTTGGCTCTTCTGATATGCTAGATTCATCAATAATAACTTGTATGGTCTCCTCAACTACCAATGCTCTTTTATTAAAAACTCTATAAGAATTTCCAACACTAGAATATCCAAGAAAAATTCCTTCATCATATTTTGGATCAAATTTTGCTAAAAAAGTTTTACCCTTATTATGAATGGACACCTTACATCTAAAAATATGCAAATGTGAAAGATTTGGTGTTCTACCCTTAAGAAGTTCATAGGGTATTTTGTTCAACTTGGATCTAATGTTCACCATATTCATAATATAATAAGCCGTACTAACCACTTCAGCCCAAAAATATTTTGGAAGTGAGTATTCTGCCAACAAGACTTTAGCAGATTCCATTAATGTTGTGTTCTTTCTTTCAACAACTCCATTCTGCTGAGGGATTCTAGGTGCTAAAAAGTTGTGATCAATTTCTTGTTCTTTACAAAAATATTCAAAGTTCTTATTTTTAAGCTCTCCTCCATGATCACTTTGAATTGATAAAATTTTACACCCTAGTTTTCTTTGAATCCAAGTAGAAAAGCTTCTAAATTCATCAAATGATTCACTCTTGTGAAATAAAAATTCCACCCAAGTGAATCTTGAAAAGTCATCAACTATCACAAATCTAAAAATTTTACCTCCTAGACTTACAGTGCTAACCAGTCCAAAAAGATCCATATGAATGATTTCTAATGGTTTGCTAGTTCTAAGATCCTTAATGGAATGAAAGGATGACTTCACCTATTTTCCTAATTGAAATGCATCATACAGGTAATCCTTAGTAAAGTCTAGCTTGGATATCCCTCTAACAAACTCTTTCTGGGTAATCTTCTTAAGATTTTTCATGCTTGCATGATAAAATCCTCTATGTCATAACCATGAGTTATCAGTGATTATTTTGAGATAAAAAGCATTCAAAAATTTTACAAAATTTAAATCAAGCATGCATACATTATTTATCCTATTATCATGTAACATATCAATTCCATTTTGGCTTATAATGTAGCTTGTTGGAAAAATTTAACACTATAACCTTTATCATAAAGCTGACTAATACTCAACAAGTTATGTATTAAGCCTTCAACCAATAATACATTTTCAATGAAAAAATTATTTTTATTTCTAATCATACATGTACCTACCGCTCTCTTAATGGTATTATCTCCAAATATTATCTTGCCTCCATTCCTGGCTTCCAGCATTATATATTGATTTGCATCTCCAGTCATATACTTTGAACATCTATTATCCAAGTACCAAATGCTCTCATGAGGTCTTATATGAGAGTGTTTCTATAAAATGATCAAATGTTAGACTTGGGAACCCAAATAAGTTTGGGTTCACCTCTTGGTAATGATAAACTAGAAGCATGTGTTATATTCTGTGATTTATGCATCTTTGGTCTCCACACTAGGTGTGTTCTACTATGAATTATGCAAGTGTGGGATATGTGTCCTAACATTCCATATGAAAAATATTTCACTCCAGAAAAAGGATTTCTTAATCCATATGAGTTATCATGTCTCTTCCTAGGTTTTGCTCTTATCTGCTTTTGTTTAGGCTCATAAAATTATTCAAGTGTGGGAGTATGTATATTCTCCATAATAGCTTTTATATTCATTTCTAGATAAGAGTACTTTCTACTTTTTAAAATTAAAATATCAAGTTTTATGTCAGTTTCCCTATGTTTAGATTCCTCCATAAAATCTTTAAAATTATTTTCAAGTTTTGTGTGTTATAATTTTAATAGTTCATACTGTTTATTTAAATCATCAAAGTCATCCAATAAAGTCATGTGGTTACTATCAATTAATGTGTGATCGTTCCTAAGAATTTTATGCTCTTTTTATAAAATCAAAAATTTTATGCTCTTTTTAGCATACAACTTTTTGAGTTTCCTATATACAGTATGAATTTTCTAAGAAACTTTAAATAATTCATCATATGATGAATCACATACCTCCTCTTAATCTGAGTGATCAAGATTGTCTTCCATTAAGCACAAGTTGTTACAAACCTGAATTTAAGGATTATAATTTTGATGATAATAAATATTTCTGTTTTCTGCTTTGATTAGCTAATATTTCAAGTACAAAAGATCAAATGCAATTCAAGCCAACTTCAGATCAGATCTGTGTATGTTTAATTATAATTTTTCCCTTTCTTGAGTCAAATATAATGTAATTGATCCCCTAGCTAAGTAACCTAGCATATACACGCTCAGGGGGAGAGTTTTAGTGAGTTAGAGTTTCTATTTCAAATTTTATTCATATCGTCCTGGACGATATTCCTATCGTCTTGGACAATCCAGTGAAAATAAAAACCCTAATTAGGATGACCATGTTAAGTCTATTTAATTAAGTAGATCATCCTAGATGATATACCCATCGTATAGGATGATAGGCTAAAATTAGAAATTATTAGCTACAAGATTAAGTTAGACAAGTTTTTATTTTTAGAGATTTCGTCTGATCGTCCCGGATGATCCATGTATCGTCCTAGACGATCCTTTACAATCATGCCTAAATTAGTCTGATGATTAAGGAAAGTAATTAATTTTTGATTGATACGATCATATCATCTTGGATGATACATGTAAAATCCTGACCGTCGAGAGCACTTCACCTGGACGACCTGAGAAATGTGCTAGATGATATTCCCGATTTTGAACTAATCGTACGGGACTATCACGATATTGTCCCGGGCCATCAAGTCATTTTTTAATCATACAGTATGTTTGTGCAGGACAACCCGAGCTGTGTGTAGGATGATTTTGCCATTTTTTGAACTAATCGTATATAATGATATAGATATTGTCCTGGATGATCAACTCATTTTGAGATCATCCAGGACAAGTTTCCTGATTTACACTAATCATCCCGGATGATCGCAGAATCATACGAGACGATCAAACCAAATTTTGTTTATTAATCATCCAGAGAAACTAGATCGTCCAGGCTGATACATGTGATTTTATACTGATTGTATAGGACGATCGACTGATCTTCCTGGACGAGCTTTGACAACCAGTTAAAATTTAGGGCAATTTTTGAGCCCTCCAATTTAAAATCTTTTTCTTTCAATAAGAAAGATCTTTTGCCACCTTCTTTTTTAGAGAAAACCTTGAAAGAGAGAGAGAGAAAGAAAGCTTGGAAGAGAGAGAGAGGATCTTGTGAGGGAGAGTTTGTGAGGGACTCACAAAGGTTGCTCCAAGCAAGGATCTAAGTCGTCTTCTCCAATTGTCGTCTCTTGTCTTGTTGGTGTCTCTGTGGGAGGAACATTCGCAAGAAGATCCAGGTTCTCTGCCTGCTTCAGGAGGAAGTGAAAGGAGTCCAGGCTGTCTGCCTCACCGGGTTGGTGGAAAGAAGTTTTGTACAAGCTTCTCCACCTTACTGTGGGAGCAGAAGGACAGTCTCTTAGTGTTAGTGCAAAACCCAGAGGGGAGGCTCTGGGGAGTGGATGTAGGTCAAGTTGATCGAACCACTATAAAATCTGGTGTGTTCTTTTTGATTATTTTTTACACTTTATTTTTCTGTTGTTATCTGCTTGGGTAAAATATATGATTGATCTTTTATTATTATTTTTATTCATTTTTGCTGTAAATTATAAAAAGAACTTTCTTCTGGTTAAAGATATTTTTAAAACATCCAAAAGATTTTTCTAAATTATTTTTTACTCACGAGTTTTTTTTAAAATAACCAATTCACCCCCCTCTTGGTTAACTTCGGGACTACTTCACAAGGGCTTAACATCCCTAACAAACTTTCAAGTGGTGTCAGAGCGGGATTCATAAAATCTAGTTTTGAAAAACTTTTAAATTTGATCCATGGCTAACTTTGATAATAGAAATACTGCTGAAGGTTATTCCATCACTCGTCTACCTTTGTTTGATAACATACATTTTGATTTTTGGAAAACTCGCATGTTCAACTTTTTACAATCAATTGATTATCGCATGTGGTTACTTTTTAAAGATGGTTATGAAGCACCATTTAGACTTCTTAATGGCATTAAAATTGAACTTCCTTTTACTGAATGGACATTTGATGATCGTGATTTAGCACAATTGAATGCAAAATGCTTGAACTATTTTTTTTGTGCACTGAAATATGAGGATTACATGTGTGTCTCTATTTGTACTACTGGTAAAGAAATCTAGGATAGATTATGCATTACTTATTAGGGTACATCTGAGGTTAAGCAATCTAGATTGAATATCTTGCTTCACGATTATAAACTTTTTTGCATGAAACCTACTAAATTAATTTTTGAAATGTATACTAGGTTCACTCAAATTGTCACCTCCCTGCATACCTTAGGAAAAGAGCTTACTAATTATGAGAAAGTTAACAAGATTTTGAGATGCTTGCCTTCTTCCTATGATACTAAGATAACTGTAATTACTGAATCTAAGGATTTGAATGCCTATTCTATTGATAACTTACTTGGATCACTCATTGCTTACGAGCAAGGGGTAAACCAAAGACAGCTTGATGCATATGAGAAGAAGAAGGAAAAAATTATGGCGCTAAAGGCCAATGATACTGACACTGATTCTTTTGGGTTTGATAACGATGATGTTGCCTTAATCAATAGGCAATTCAAAAGTTTTTTAAGGAAGAAACATAAGAACTTTTAGAAGTGGAACAAAGGTAAGAGTAGCAAAAATTTTAAAGGTTCATCTAATACTGTTTATTTTGAATGCAGGAAGCCTGGACATATAAAGGTTGATTATCCTACACTTAAGCCTCACCCAAGCAAGGAGAAGGGTGAGGAGAAACCCAAGTTCAGAAAGAACTAGAAGAAGATTCAAAAGGCTTTCTGGGCGGATTCAGCATCCGACTCCTTTGAGACTGAAGCTGAAGAGGAGACTACAAACTTGTGTTTGATGGCAGATGATCATCCTGGTCAGTCTAACCAAGAAGAGGTATGTGAGCTAACCTACGATCAATTACTTAGAGTTTCTAAAAAAATCTATTCATCATATAAGAAACTTAAGAAATTATATGCTAGCCTGAAATTAGAATTCTTAAACTTGGAAAAAGAGCATAAAATTTTGATTAAGGATCATTCTACTCTTTATAGCAATCACATGTCATTACTTGATGAATTTGATGGGTTGAATAAAAAATATTCTGATTTGATTATTGAGCATAATTCATTAAAAGCATCACATGTTGAATTAGAAACTGCATTTAAGGAATTAGAAACTCATGCATCTGATTTAGATAGTAGTGAGCATCATTTCAAATTTGAAATTGCAAGTCTCAAGAAAGAAAATGAATTTCTAAGTATGAAAATTAGTGCATATGAGAATAATGAAACACCTCATACTTTTGCACAATTCTATGCACCTCTATCTTTTGAAGAATCACATTCAAAATCATCAAAGCATGTTTCATTCAAACCTAGGAAGAGGCACTATCACCAATATAGATTAGTTAACCCTTTTCCTGGCGTTAGATATTTTTCTTGTGGCATGTTAGGACATATCTCTAACACCTACACTGTTCACCATAGTACACATTGGATATGGAGGCCCAAATTATATGCTTCACAGCACAGCACACATGCATTGCATTCTTCTTTTCATAAGAAGGAACCTAAATTTGTTTAGGTTCCTAAATCTGACATTTGATGATTTTGTAGGGGTGCTCTCACATATGACCTCGTGAGAGCATATGGTACCTGGGTAGCAGATGTTCAAGCCACATGACTAGAGATGCAAATCAGTTTATTTCATTGGAGAACAGGGCTGGAGGCAAGGTTACACTTGGAGACAACACCAATAGGAGGGTGGTAGGAGCAGGTATAATTGGTGATTCAAAAAATTTTATTATTGATAATGTTTTGCTTGTAGATGGACTGAAACACAATTTGCTCAACATCAATCAACTCTGTGACAAAGGATACAACATAAAATTCTTGCCAACTTGCTGTATTATAAGCTTAAATAACAAAATTATTTTGCAAGAAAAAAGGATCAATAAAGTCTACATACTGGATGTAAGCTGCTTTAAAGCTGATGTTTCAATTTGCTTAAAAATTGCTGCTGATGAGTCTTGGCTGTGGCATAAGAGGTTATGTCATGCCAGTATGAAAACCCTTAGAAGAGTCACCCAAAATGACTTAGTTAGAGGTGTTCCCAAGCTTAAGTTCACTAAGGACCATCTGTGTGATGCCTGTCAATTAGGGAAGCAAGTCTAATCCTCCTTTCTCTCCATTAAGGATATCAGCACCTTTAGACCTTTAAAAGTCCTTCACATGAATCTCTTTGGACCAATTAGCACTGCTAGCTTAGGGGGGAAAGTTTATGGATTTGTGATTGTTGCTGATTACTCGAGGTTCACTTAGATTAAAATTCTATCACATAAATCTGAGTTATTTGATGAATTTTAATCTTTTTCCACTTGGATTCAGAGAAAGTTAGGTTGTGAGATCTTGACTATTCATAGTAATCATGGAGGAGAGTTTAAAAATATGAGATTTGGAACATTCTATGAGGAACAAGGGATTAACCACAACTTTTTAGCTCCTAGGACCCCTCAGCAGAACGGGGTAGCTGAAAGAAAGAATAGGACCCTGGTGGAAGCCGTTAGAGCCATGCTTGCTAACTATTCACTTTCAAAATACTTTTGGGCAGAAGCAGTGAATATAGCCTATTATGTGTTGAATAGGGTGAATGTTAGATCCAAACTGAATAAGACACCCTATGAGATCATTAAGGGTAAAACTCTAAACATGTCCCACCTCCAGGTCTTTGGTTGTAAGGTTTTCATTTTGAATAATAGGAAATTATCCTTAGAAAAATTTGACCCCAAATTTGATGAAGGAGTATTTTTAGGCTATTCTAGTGTGGGGAAATCCTTTAGGGTGTTTAATAAGAGGACTTTGGTGGTGGAGGAGATAACTCATGTGGTGTTTGATGAATCTGATCCTAAGGAGACTAGAGTTGAGAAAGAAGAAGATGTAGGAGAGATTACCCAAGAAGTTAAAAATACAAATCTGAAGGAAAGGGTAGAACCTCAAAACACTTTGCCTAGAGATTGGAGATATGCTTCGAGTCATCCTAAAGAACTGATCTTAGGAGACCCTTCTGAAGGTGTTAAAACTAGGCATGGACTTAGGAATGAAGTAAACCATTCTACCTTTATCTCAATGACTGAACCCACCAACATCAATCAAGCCCTTTCTGATGAATTTTGGATCTTAACTATGTAAGAGGAATTAAACCAATTTATAAGAAATGATGTTTGGGAGTTAGTGGGAAGACCTAGGAATCAAAGTGTAGTGGGAACCAAGTAGGTCTTTAAGAATAAGATGAATGATTATGGTGTGGTGGTTAGGAATAAGGAAAGATTGGTGGCTAGGGGTACAATCAAATTGAAGGGATTGATTTTGAGGAGACCTTTGCCCTTATAGCTAGATTGGAAGCTATTAGGGTGCTACTAGCCTTTGCATGTTATAAGAGATTTAAGCTGTTTCAAATGGATGTCAAGAGTGCCTTTTTAAATGGGGTAATAAAAGAGGATGTCTTTATAGAGAAACTCCCAGGTTTTAAGGGTTCCCAATATCCAAATCATATTTACAAATTAAAAAAGGTCTAATATGGATTGAAACAGGTACCCAGAGTTTGGTATGAGAGGCATAACACATTCCTACTAGAAAGAGAGTTTGTTAAGGGGAACGTAGACACCACCCTTTTCTTAGGAAAGTAGGAGATGATATACTCATTATCCAAATCTATGTTGATGATATACTTTTTAGATCTTCTGATAAAAATTTATGTGATGATTTTTCTAAGATAATAAGAAAGGAGTTTAAGATGAGTATGATGAGAGAATTATCCTACTTTTTAGGTTTTAGCATAAGGAAAATGGATTATGGAACCTTTCTAAATTAATCAAAATACACTAAGGATATCTTGAAGAAATATGAAATAGAAAAGTTAAGCCAATCAACACTCCCATGAGTTCCACTGTTCAGTTAGATAAAGATTCAAATAGAAAATCTGTTGATCAGAAGAAGTTTAGAGGAATAATTTGATCACTGCTTTACCTGACTGCTAGACGACCTGATATTATATTTAGTGTTTATCTTTGTGCTAGATTTCAAGCTGATCCTAAGGAATCCCACCTAACTACAGTTAAGAGAATCCTTAGATATCTCTTAGGGACCCCAAACCTAAAAATTTGGTATCCTAGGCACATCACTTCTTTTGAGATTATTGGATATTTTAATTCTGATTTTACAGGTGTAGGGTAGATAAAAAGAGCACTTCTGGAACTTGTCAATTTATAGGACAATCTTTAGTCTCCTGGTCCAGTAGAAAAATGAACTCAGTTGTACTTTTCACTGCTGAAGCTGAGTACATTGCCTTAGGAAGTTGTGTGGCCCAAGCCCTTTGGTTGAAGCAACAAGTTTTAGATTTAGGATTACCTATTAGCACAATTTTAGTTCTATGTGATAACACTAGCGCCATCTGCATCTCTAAGAATCCTATCCAATATTCAAGAACTAAACATATTGACATAAGGCATCACTTCATTAGGGACCATGTTACAAAAGGGGACATTGAGCTACATCATGTAGCAACTAAAAATCAAATGGCTAACATCTTTATTAAACTACTAGCCTTTGACGCATTCAGTATTTTGAGGACCAAATTGGGTGTGATTGACATAAATGCATGATTCTGATGACTGATAATTTCTGAGTTTTCATTTTTCATTTTGTTTCTGTTAGTTTTTTTTTATTATTTGATTATCTATTTCTTGTTATTTTTTTATTCTCTGCTGATTTTCTTTTTAATATTGTTGTTTTTTTTTATTTGAGTATTTATTTTGATGTGATTTCCTACTTATTTTTTATTTACTATTTTATTCCTTTCACAATTAGATCACTGCTCACTACTGCTGCTAAACTGGATTTCTAACTCAGAGTTTTGCCTTATTTTTATTTGAAAGCTTGTAAGCAGTGATTGACTCCACTGAATCTATTAAAGGGAAGAAACATTGATGATTGTTTCTCTTCCTCTAACTCCTTTAATGGTGTATTATTTCTTTTGGATAAAAATCTTCTTCAAAATTAAAAAGTTGATTTTTGAAATAGAGATTTATTTTATCTTCCTATAGTAATCTACCTCATAGGAATAGTGTTGTCAAAGTTCTAGATCATTATTATGTTTTTTTTAATCAGGTGATTGCACTTATCATATATAATTTTTATTCTATGAATTACTCCTCCTTATTGTAGAGAGTGAGTTTTGTCCTCTCTTATGTGTGGAAGGTAATTTCACAACTGAGATTCTTTAACGATAATGAAAGGAAGCAAGATTGTAAAAGATGCGCCACTTAAAAAAGAGGCACAAAATGAGCCCACAAAGAAACAAGCTTTTTTCTCTTTCAAATCTTTAAATGTCTTAGAAAAATCCATGCGCCACTTAATATTTTCAAAAGCTTAAGACAAAAAATCATGATTTCTGATTCCTTACTTTGTAATACTATTCTATCAGATATTTTTCTGGAACGAGGCTTGAAAGGATCTCTTTTCAAATCTAATTTCTTTTCTTCTGAATTAGACTTTTGTTTAAAAGGAATTTGAACATGTAAGGTGTCCGAGGTATAAGTTACGAAAGTCGAGTTTCCAACTTTTTCTGGATTTCAGTGTGGTCGATTTTCTTCTTATTAGCTTTTGAATTAAAAATCAAAGAAAATTTTGTTTCACTGGAGCTGATCGATTAAAAAAAATAAAAAAAATTTATTGTTTTTACTATTATTTTTCTCGTTTATATTTTTATTTGATTTAATTTTGAATTTTTCTTTTTTTTGTATATTTTTGAGATCCCCAATCTTTCCTCTCTATCCTTCATCTTTTTCATTTTTTCTTCACATCATCCTGAATGATCCCACATTATCCTAGATGATCCATACATTGTCCTGGATGATCCATTCAAATCATCCCCACCATGATCCAACGGCTGGTATGCACCAATTATTGGTGATCATCTTGGACGATCCACCTTATCGTCCAAGACCATCCATGTGTCTGTAGCTGGATGATTTAAATTCGGCCCGTCTGATTCATTTATTGCCTATCATCTTGGATGATCCACCTAATTATCCTGGACGATACCTTTAGTTAAAAGTCATCCAGCCTGTCTCCTCGGGATGATCGTTTGTGTCTAATCGTCCTGAACGATATCTGATCATCCTGGATAATCTGACCACCTTTTTTGACCAATCGTCCTGGACGTCATAATTGCTCCTATCATTCTGGATGATCCTACGATTGTCCTGGATGATCTGGACGATTTTTATTTAAACAGCCATTTTCTTCATCATTTTTCACCATTCTTCCCTCGATCCTTCATCCTCTCATCTTCTTATGGCTGGTGGTAAGAGATCCAGGCAACATGGTGCTAATTCCTCCCGGGGAAATACCGATCCCCACTTTTCTGATGCAGCAGATCAAGCTGCATTTCAAAGATATCTTGATGTTGGGATCACTATCTCCAAAACTATGAACCCATAGACCCTCACCTATCCGGTACTTGATCTGTTCACTCACACATCCCTCACCTTCATTCTTACTCTGGCTTTTCCTTTCAGCACTGAACTCCTTAGGGTTTTCTTTGAAATCTTCGCATTACCTCTGATTACTCTGCCCTTCAGTCCTTTGTTAATCAACGACTTGTAGAATTAACCCTCCAGGAGTTTCATAACATTCTTCAACTGTCCACTTCTGGCGATAAGCTTCATATTTTCGCATCTGACCCTGACTTTGATTGGAGTGTCCCCAACCATTTTCTTAGAAACATAAATGCCCAATACCTTGACTAGGCCTGTTCCTCCCTAGTCAAGGATGCTAGGATAATCAAACATATCCTTCACTCCTCCATCATTCCTAAGGCTGAGGACCGCATCCACATCACTCTTTTGCTCTCCATAACTACCTACTACATCATGGCTAGTCGTGACATTAATGTCACTAATTTAATGTTTTGCTACATTGAACAACTAACTACCATTAGGGATCTAGGCCACATGAGATGCCACAATCTAGCTTTAGGACATCTCATCCACTATGCCCTTGAAATAAAATATAATTTTCAATATCCAGATCTAGCCAGAATCTCACCTATCTTCTTCTCCAACTGTTCCTTTCATACTCTCCACAGTACTAGACTTCATCCAGAGCCCGCAGTGGATGTTGAGGGAGAAGAGGGGGAGGCTGCTCCTGAGCCAGCTGCACCTGCTGCACCTACCCCTCTCCACATAACATCACCCTTAGATCACTTGGTGCAGTATTTTAACCAGTGGGAGGCCCGCTTTGACTCCTACATGGTTTCCCAGGAGCAGCAGCACACTGAGGATGTTGCTCGCTTCAATTCATTTATGACTCACCAACAACAGCAGCACGATCAGGACATGGCCTGGTTTGGTGAGCAGTTTGCCACCATTCATAGCTACTTTCATCCACCACTACTTCCTTCATCTGATCATGATCTGCCTCTCTATTAGTTTGGTGTGTTGTGATGTTTTAGTTTGTTGTTATTTTATCTTTTTTTTTCTCCTTTTTTGTGATGTCAAAAGGGGGAGTTATTTTTTTGGTACTAGTAGTTTCTTTTGTTATTTTTGTGTTATAGTAGTTTCCTTTGTATATTAAATATCACTATTTGTCAATGATTAGTAAACATTATAATAACCAATCTTCTCTCGTCTGTACTTTAATTATTGTAATCTGCTTGATTTGAAACTTCTAAATAAATGTTTACCATCATCAAAAAGGGAGAGATTGTTGCAAACATGGATTTAAGGATTATAATTTTGATGAAAATAAATATTTTTGTGTTCTGCTTTGATTGGCTAATATTTCAGGTATAAAAGATCAAATGCAATTCAAGCTAACTCAAGATCAAGTTCGTGTGTGCTTAATTATAATTTTTCCCTTTCTTGAGTCAAATGTAATATAATTGATCCCCTAGCTAAGTAACCTTACACACACCACTCAGGGGGAGAGTTTTAGCGAGTTAGAATTTCTATTTTAAATTTTTTTCATGTCGTCCTAGACGATATTCCTATCATCCTAGACGATTCAGTGAAAATAGAAACCCTAATTAGGGCGACCATGTTAAGTCAATTTGATTAAGCAGATCGTCTTGGACGATATACCCATCGTATAGGATGATAGGCTCAAATCAAAAATTCTCAGCCGCTAGATTAAGTTAGACAAGTTTTTATGTTTAGAGATTTGGTCTAATTATCCCGGATGATACGTGTATCATCCTGGATGATCCTTTATAATCATGCCTAAATTAGTCTGGTTATTAAGAAAAATAATTAATTTTTGATTGATACGATCATATCATCTTGGATGATACATGCAAAATCTTGATCGTCCAAAGCACTTCACCTGGACGACCCGAGAAATGTGCTGGATGATATTCCCAATTTTGAACTAATCGTACAGGACGATCGCGATATCGTCCCGGACGATCAAGTCATTTTTCAATCATACAGTATGTTTGTGCAGGATGACCCGAGCTGTATGTAGGATGATTTTGTTATTTTTGAACTAATCATACATGACGATATAAATATCGTCTTAGACGATCAAGCCATTTTGAGATCGTCCAGGACAAGTTTCCCTGGATGACCCGAGCTGTCTTCTGGATAAAAGTCCTAATTTACACTAATCATCCCGGACGATCACAAAATCGTACGGGACGATCAGAATAAATTTTGTCTACTAATCGTCCAGAGAAACCAGATCGTCCAGGCTGATACATGTGATTTTGTACTGATCATATAGGACGATCGACCGATCGTCCTGGACAATCTTTGACGACCAGTTGAGATTTAGAGAAATTTTTGAGCCCTTCTATTTAAGATCTCTTTCTTTCAATAAGAAAGATCTTTTGTCACCTTCCTTTCTAGAGAAAATCTTGAGAGAGAGAGAGAGAGCTTGGGAGAGAGAGAGAGGATCTTGTGAGGGGGAGTTTATGAGGGATTCATAAAGGTTGCTCCAAGCAAGGATCTGAGTCATCTTCTCTGGTCGTCGTCTCTTGTCTTGTTGGTGTCTCTGTGGGAGGATAGTTTGCAAGAAGATCTAGGTTCTCTGCTTACTTCAAGAGGAAGCGGAAGGAGTCTAGGTTCTCTGCCTGCTTTAGGAGGAAGCAAAATGAGTTCAGGTTCTCTGCCTCACCAGGTTGGTGGAAAGGAGTTTTGTATAGGCTTCTCTACCTTGCTGTGGGAGCAAAAGGAGAGTCACTTAGTGTTAGTGCAATACCTGGAGGGGAGGCTCCGGGGAGTGAACGTAGGTCAAGTTGACCGAATCACTATAAAATCTGGTGTATTCTTTTTGATTATTTTTCACACTATTTTTTTGTTGTTATCTACTTGGGTGAAATCTGTGATTGATCTTTTAATTATTATTTTTATTCATTTCTGCTGTAAATTATAAAAAGATCTTTCTTGTGGTTAAAGTTGTTTTTAAAACATCCAAAAGATTTTTCTAAATCATTTTTTGCTCATGAGTTTTTAAAATAATCAATTTACCCCCCCCCTCTTGGTTAGCCTCGGGACTACTTCACAAGGGCTTAACATTCCTAATGAACTTTCACAAGTTAGTGACTTCTTCCTCTACTTTAGTTTTTGAGGTATCTGATGTTGAGTTCGCCCAGAATGCTCTTTGTAGTCTCTCCTTGCCCTTCTTCATATTGGTTTTCTCCTCAACCTTCTCCTTGCTAGGATTGGCTTTGAGATTCCGGCAATCAGATTTGATATGTCCAAGCTACCTACATTCATAACAAATTACATCAATAAAAGCTTTTATATTTTTATGGAACTTACCTTTGTTCCACTATTTACGTCTCTTTTACTTTCTTCTTAGGAAACTTTTGAATTACCTGGTCTTGAGTGTAATATCATCTTCATCCTCAGGCTGTGATTGATCACTCTCCTAGTGATCCACTTTCAATGTGATATTCTTCTCCCTCCGCTTATCATGTGTATCAATCTGTCTTTGGGTCACTCCTTGCTCGTAAGTAATCAGTGATCCAAGAAGATTGTCAATAGAATAAATATTTAAGTCTTTTAACTCTGTTATAGAAGTTATCTTTGCATTATAAGCAGTAGAAAAACAATGAAGAATTTTATTTACTTCTTCAGCATTCATTAATTTCTTACCTAAAATATGCAATGAGGTGACTATTTATGTGAAACGAGTATACGTGTCAGTGATTGATTCATTCGGTTTCATGCGAAACATTTCATAATCATGTAGTATAATATTCAATCTAGATTGTTTCACCTCATTAGATCCTTCATAAGTAATGCAAATTCTATACTAAATTTTTTTTCTAGTTCTACAAGTTGAGATGCGTATATAGTCCTTAGATTTAAGTGCATAAAAAAATTGTTTAAACATTTAACGTTTAACTGAGCTAGGTCTTTTTCTTCTATTATCCAGTCAATAAATGGTGTTTCAATTATAACGCCATCTAAAGTCTAGTTGGTCTACTGTAGCCTTCATGTATTAAAATACATATGTGATAGTCAAGCGATTGAAGAAAAGTAGACATACATATTTTCCAAAAATCGAAAGGGATGTTATGAAACAATGGGGGTCTTGTGATCAAATATCCTTCGGGTGTGTTATGATTTCTAAAAGTAGCCATGATCATTTTAAAAAGTTTTCTAAACCTTAATTTTTGAAAGTAGGCTCTGATACCACTTGAAAATTTGAATAGGTTGTTAGACCTAATAGATATGTCCCAAGACTAACCAAGAGGGGGGTGAATTGGTAATTTAAAAATTCTTGGTAATTTAGAAAATTGATTTAAGATTTCACTCATAATGAATACTTTTCTTAAAATAAAATTTTTCACCACATTTAGCAAAAGTGTAGAAAAATAAAAAAGCATTAAAAATAAAGACAGAAGAACTTAGAATTTTATAGTGGTTTGGTCCAACTAGACCTATGTCCATTCCCTGAAGACTCCCTCTTCAGGGATTGCACTATACCAAAGTGACTCTCCTTTTACTCCCACAGCAAGGCGAAGAAGCCCTTATAATAACCTCTCTTCCACCAAACCCGATGCGATAGAGTACCGTCGTCCTTTCTCACCCTCCTGGTGATGGCAGAGTACCAGCATCCCTTCACACTCTCACGGTATTGGCAGAGTACTGTCATCCTTTCTCACCCTCCTAGTGATGATAACATACCAGCATCCTTTCACACTCTCACGATGTCGGCAGAGTACCATCATCCTTTCTCACCCTCCTGGTAATGGCAGAGTATCGGATCTCTTCCAAAGATCTTCTCTCAAGATTCTTCAAAGAGGTAGGGCAGAGATTTGAAGTATATACAAAAAGATCCTTACCTTTGGGCAACCTTGTGAACCCTTCATAATTTCTACTTGTAAGATCTCATATTTTTTACTCCCAAACATTCTCCCAAAATACACTCTCTATCACTCTCAAGAAGTGATTCTCAGAAGGATTGAAGATAGTCAGTTTTTAAGACCCTTATATACAAAGGACAAGAAAAATTATCTTAAAAATTAAAAATTTTAAGTTGAACGGACATGGATCATACAGTATGATCGTACTTCATACGTACGAACAGTTCAAAAAATATTGTACGATGCTGTACGAACCTAATTTTGTACTCTGATCGACGTCAGTACCAACCAACATCATATAGTATGATCAGTTAAAATATTATTGAGTTTGTACGGGACGAATGAGTATGAACCTGATTTCATACTCTGTCCGGCGTCTAGGATGAACCAACTACATATAGTACGAATAGTTCAATCAAATCATATTTTTCTTGGTACGAAAGTGGACAACACCATTTCGTACTCTCTGAATCGTCTATACGAAACTAAATCGTATAGGACGAACTTGAATTCGTATAGTATGAATAGTACTTAAATATTTTCATGGCATAATTTGATTAACTTCATTTTGAGAAGAACTACCAAGACAAATCATCCAATATGATTTGAAAATCATACAGTATGATTAGTTTTAAAATTTATGTTTTTAAAATCACTCTCCCAGTGTGTGTGTGCGGTTACCCACTTACAATCACACTCTCTCAGACTCAAGAAAAAATAGAAAAAATTATAGATTTTAATTACAAGAACCCTAATCTAATCTATCTTGAGGTCTTTGGCAGTCTGGTTTATGATTTTCTTGAAACGTTAGTACACACAAGCAACATAAATAATATTTCCAATATATGTTAGGAGAAATAATAATCAATACAATAAGATTTTAGAATCATCAAAAACACACATGATATAAAAATATAGTTATGAAAACTAAGTTGCAACAATAGTATTGTGATAATAATGTGTGTAAAAGATAAGTTAAGACTGGTTGACCCATTTTGGAGACTGATTGACCTATAAAAGATGGTGGGCTGACGGGATTTTCTTTAAATACTATAGTTTGTTGTTAACCTTTACTAATTCATGTGATACACTGATTGGGAGAGGAGATGATTAATGATCTACGGGCAAAGAATGATGATTCTTTTTACTAATCTAATGATTTACTAATATTGTTACGATACTAAAAACATCGTATAGCAAGAATTCCTACTTGTTTAGTGTGACTACTGAAATGAATATTATTGAGGTATTATTCATATTACTGTATAGATTTATTATTAACACTATTACTGATTTATTTATAAAAGAGCGTGATATATTCATTGAGCACATAATATACAAGATATATTGAGCATGCGATTAAGATATTGATTTAATACTAATATAAAATAACTAGATAACATGTGTAAATTCCTACATTATTTTATTATATTGATTTGATTTCAACAATATTTATTGATGTTCTGATTCAATGCTTTATCCAATTTGTGTACTAATTGATATTACGAATATGATGATTACTTTATAAAATTAACACTCATACTAGTTTACTGCTTTGCTGGCTTCCATACCATAGTATTTTACTATTTATAGATTTTATTACTACCGCATATAAATTTTATTATTTATGTATTGATACAATGATCATATGAATGCTACAGCCATGATTTGATCCATGACATGCATATTGCTCATTTATCATGCTTTGAATTTAGTAGTAGGTTTTGGTGACCTGCTGGGCTTTTTAGCTTATTATATGTGGTTAAATAATTTCAGATCATGATAGAGGATCAGGAGTGTGAGGCTATTATGATTCTTCAGTTTCTATTTCTTTTTATTTTAGTTATTCTTTTATACTCAGGACAGAGTGGTTATGACATGATTGTATAGATTCTTAGTAGTGTATATGATTTTTAAGAATTGAATACAGATGTATATATAGATATTTTGATCGATAGTTTTATTTTTGCTTCTATTGATATTGATAAAAAGAAGTTGGTAACTCTGGTTGTTGTTTATTAAAAGATAAAAGAATAATTCTTCCAAAGTAGATTTTATGGCAGCACATTGCGTATCAGATAAGCTTCCAAAATCCTCATGTTTGAATGCTTTGTGCCTTCAGTCCTGCCGTGTGAGGGGTTTTTATCAAGAGGAGTGGGAGCCAATTTGAGGTTGTGCCGTGTGATCGTAGTATCCTAGGTGAGGTTGTTCGGTTGAGTCGTGGGGTGGTTTCAAGTCTACGGTCAACACTTATGAGTTCCTCAACCTCAACTTCCCATCAAAACCTATAGAATGACCAAACCACCTCCCAAGCTCACTGAAGCTTTTGTCTATGCATTAATCCATACCACTCCAATCCTATATGAAGCTGGTTGCTACTTCTTGATCTGAATGTGAAAGCGTAAGATCAAAATAAGGCTCCAAGGCCTTTTAAATTAGGTATACAACTCAAACCCTAAGCCTTCTCTATCATGGTGGTCGCAAGGCACACATAGTGCAAGATTACTTAATTTCTTAAATAGTTTGGTAGCTCTCCTCTTTCCACCCCATTTTGCTCTTGAAATCAAATGATTTCATAAAATATAAGAGGAGATATAATTATTAGTAACTTTGTGCTTAATATATGACCCAGAGCTATTCGATCTTTGATCAATAGTTCTATATTAGTTGTTTTTGTATTTTGTGCTTATATTCATGTATCTAATTTATTTAAGCCAATTAAAAAATAAAATCCTAAGAAATTCTTGAACCATGTGCACTGAGCTACATGCAATGAATACTATCATAAAAAATTGAACACACTTAAGGATATGTTTGAGACAACTTTTTTCTTGCTTGGCTTTTTCAGACTTCAGCCAAAATTTCATTTGGCTATTATTTTTTGTTGTTTTTTAAAAATTATGTACCAGGACTTTGCTTTTTTATAACAACTTTAAAAAAATTACTTTCACCACATCAGTTTTAAAATCACATTTACAAAAAGCTGCATCTGTCCCAAATGGATCTTAAGTTTTATCAATTATAAAGGTCTTGTATGTTAATTATTATTAATACTTATTTCTTTCCCTATCATAATTACTAAAATAGAAAAATATTTTAGGCAATAATATTTTAATAATATGCTCACCTTTTAACTAGATTTTATTCATCACTTTAGCCTGTCTGATTGAATCAAAATAGCACTCAAATTCAATTTCTATAGTTAATTGTCATTATTTTCATAAATAATTAAGTAGAAAACTGTCTTAATGGGTGCAAATAAAATAGTGAAAATAGCCCTCTTTATGCTCGTTGTTCCAATCACTCAAAGTACACCATAGATCACCTTATATTATACAACTTGAGTCAATATTAGACAAGATAGAACATTTAAAGAATCCTTGGGAATCCTATTTATTATAATATATATGTGTGATTCACCATGCCTACCTATATCCTACCAAACCTCAACATTAGTATAACATACATATAGTCAAAAGACAAGGATATGTGGCAAGCCTTATTTGGTCAAATCCATTTGATTAGGTAGCTGCAATTAGTGCCATACCAACATGCCTTTGATGAAATCAAGAATTTTGTGAAAAAAATTCTAGGCATCATATAAATTTAAAAAATCTAAAAAAAATGCAAAAGTTAAAAATATAAAAATAACAATAATAATAAAAGAAATATAAGTATCTTTTAGATAATATTTAATTGACACTATAACATCGACGGTTAATTTATTTTTCCAATATATATCTGAAATTTTTAAATATAAATTAAAAAAAAAGTCATAATTATATCATCTTCCATACTAGTAATAACTTCATATATGACCAAGATACTTCCTGCTTTATAAAGTAATTTTTTAATACAAAATATTTTAATATAAAAAATCTATATACTAAAAAATTATTTTAGAAAACAACAAAAAAATTATCTCAAACAAAACTTTACCCTCATGTAGAGCATATCATACATCATATCTCCCACTTGTGTATCTATTTACAGCTTCCTTTTCCCTACGCAACATAATCCTATATATTATTACATGATCAAATATCTCATTTCAATATGTTGTAGGATTCCCACTAAATCAAGTGCACACATGCAATACATAAGGTCTCCATGTCGATTATGACTAATACTACATCATTAAGATATGACATACTTCAAGGTGCCAAAATGAAAGAAAGCCATTATCAATAATTTTAAAATCAAAATCTTTCATAAATAATCACCTGAATTTCTATAATATATATATATATATATATATATGTATATATTCTAAGAAAAACACCATAATTATATTGCTACAAACAAAAGATTAGTGCAAATCAATATAAAGAATGACACATCCCCTTTCATGCCATTATTTATCTTAAATAATGTAATTCATAATTCCATACTACATAGTCACCAAATAAAAGAAATAATAGTAAGGTAAAAGTATGCTAAACTCAATTAATATGATAGAACTTTGATCTCTTCATAAAAAATGAAAGTGAATCAGATTTTCTCTCTCATTCTCTCCTCTTCCAAAACAATCCAGCTCTTACCCTCCAAAATATCATTAAAAAAACATCCATTTTCATCATTGTTTTAATAAATATTCACCTTAAGCCTAATTACTAAAATATCCTTCAAGATTTGGTCATGAATAAAATATGATGAGGGTAATAATGTAATTAATTCCAAAATCATTAACTAAATTTCCATACATGCCATCCAAGTGTAAAGCAAAGGAAGATATAAATAAGTAGTAAAAAATAAGCCAAAATCCCCTTTATGCTTAATATGTGACAATAATTGAGGGTGTTATTGTCATGTATTCAATATGTACAATACACTTCATGCATGTGAAAATGACTTATTTACCCTTTAAAAGTTTTTATTTAAATGGTAAAGCACTTAATGATAAAATTTTCATTTTTCATACTTTTAAGGGAAAATAAAAAGATAATGCTATTTAGGTAAGTTTTGAAAATGAAATTTAAGTATAATAAGTGCCATGCAAGTATAAAATGGAGCATGGGGGACTACTTAGTTTTTAATTTTAATATTAATATTAATATTTATTCTTTATTAAAATAAAAACTTAATTAATATATATTTACAAATAGTTGTCATTATAATAATATTTAAATATAATAAGTATTTATTATGTCATCTAGTTCAACTCCGGTTCGACCCTAATCGAACCATCGAACCGCTATCTTCTCTTCTTCTGATTCATTATCCAGTCCAATTTTCAAAGCTTTGATAAAAACCTAGTTAATATTTTTTACCCTTTCATTTATCTCATTATAACTGATAGCTCTAACTTTTATTTCTAAATAAATTATTTTTGAATATTATAATTAATCATGATAAAATTAAAATTTTAAAATTTATTTTAAGATAAATATAACATAAATTTAAAGATCTTTTTTGCTATGATTATTATAATAAATTAACTACACAATATAATTGAAGATCAATAGATGAATGATTCTTTAATCACTTATTAAAAAAAATATTTGATTATACAGAGGTATCTCTTCCTAATCTCTAACTTCTCCAATGTTAGCCTCTTTCTCAGATCTATGTTTCAAACAAACCTAAACAAATTATTTGCACTACAAACTCGTTGTTTATGTTCCACACAAACATAATAAATATCCCTTCCCAAAATATGATTTGTGAAGTTTATGAAAAGCCCCTCAAAACTTCCATTATTACATTGATGTGGAACATCTTAGCTAAAGTTCTCATTAGGAATAGCTTATCTAGTTGTTAAATATTTGTTACATAAAAACTCTAGAATGTTCTTTGGCTAGTTTATATATGCTAATATTGTAGTAGGAAAGGATGATGAATTATATACTCTTTTGAAGTTTTCCATCTTAGTTTGTTCCTCAATTTGGGTGTTCTTTTTAGCAGTCAATTTCTTCCGCTGATCCACTACATCATATATCAAGGCTTTATTTGAAATAGCTTTTAACTACTACTTTTTCACAGTTTTTAAAAAAATTTTGTACTAAAAAACTGCTTTAGAAAACAGTAAAAAAACTGTCCCAAACAAAGCGTAAGTATCAAAAGTCATAGGGGTTCCTTGATAAACTAAGTATTTGCAGAACAACATATAGAAAAAAGTAACATAAAAATCATGGCAAATGATAAAAGTCGCAGAAAATATAACTTATTGTTTATTTTTCCTAAGTAAAAATAAAATAAAAGGCAAGGAACTTGAGTTAATAAGCCCATGTGTTCAACCCTTGCCATTAAACTAAAAAAACTAAAAGCCAAGTTGTTTAAATACACAGACCGTTATCTGAAGGATGATACTGATATGATCTTAAAGCTAGCGCCTCAGAAAATATGCATGCTGGAGAAACAGCAAGGAAGAATAGAAGCCGCCTGCGAATATTGTCAGAGAAACAGGAAAAAATTAAGAGATGAATGAAAAATATTTGCTAACTGCTGATTCACAAGAGTTAATTTCACAGTTGAGGCACAATGCTTACCTAATATAAAGCTAAATCATTCACAAGTCAACCGCATATTGAGAAAGAAAAACAGAATCGCAGAAAAGCTGCCACAATTTATGATTTCTCCAGCAGCAGGCTTCTAGACTTAAGATCTAAACTGGATTATTCAAATGAAAGTAAGAAGACAAGTCAGAGTATGGTCATATATATATTTGACTTGATAAGAAACATTAACCTTTAACTGAGGCTCCAAGTAATTGAGATTTTGTGCTCAAAGACTTACAGATGAAATTTACAGTACTACACAGAAGCTGCGCACTCTGTTGCCTTAGGTTGTGGATCTTTTGAACCCACAGCTATTTAATATATCTATATGTTATGGCAATGTAATATGTGATTTGAATAGACATAAGTATATCCCATTATGCTAATAACACTATATAAAGTTTAATGTGGGGCACAGAATATAAGCTGAAGGAACTGCCAGACCTTGTCAATCATGAAACATCTTTACAGAGTTTGTGCAAATTAGTTTTTTATGGTCACATTTACAGTACATTTCATCTTTTCTACGGCCCAAGGGTTGATGGTATGTTTTGATAAATGTAGATCAAGTTCTGTTGGCCCTTGACAAATCACATGATGCTGAGACATGCTTTTTGCCATCTAATAGAGTTCGAGTCACCTTCATTTTGAGTTTGATCATACATTAAGAATACCTTTGAACGTTTGTAAAGCATGTATGTCTTTGAACTTTCATTTAACGTTGTCATGGGTTCATCTGCTGAGGCCAAGGCTTGGTGGTATAGTTTTGTGTCCGTTATCTATATCCAATCTCTCTTTGAATTGAATTTTACTTTAATTCCTTTCATCTCCACCTATAGTTTACTAACTCTCAATACAAGGAAGAGCATATGTACATGTGAAGCTAACGTAAATCAAGAAATCCGATTGCTGAGATCATACAAAATTATCAATGAGCGAAAAAAGTGAGGGCTAAGTATACATGGAGAGAGAGGCTGGAATCGAATGATAATTTCATTCGAATGACAAGTGATGACAAAAAGAAATACAAAAAATGACTAATTTACAGAAGAAATGAATAATGTAATAATGCCTAAAAGAAATAGGTAAGAGCTAATCCCTCCTTATTTTGTGCACAATTAATAAAATGAGCAAACTTGATAATCATCCCTCCTTATTGGAATAAGCAAGCAGGAAGTACATCTTCTGTCTCATCTTATACTTGTCGGGGGAGAGAATTTTGGACTTCTTAAAAATATCTCCATCTCTCTCTCTTTAATTTGTTTGTACCACATCATGTTACCTTTATGTAGTTTTATGTACTTCATTCTCCCATCTGGACTTTGGGCTTCACCTTGAAGGCATAATGAGTGGTGACTGTTCCATCCAACAATAACAGCACGCAATCTCCCAACATAAATAGGAGGAATGGAAAAATGAATCCAAGAGAACCGATTAGGAGAAACAGAAAAACAAGCCTCCTTGCCAAACCAACAATAGCAGCAGCAGACCTCTTGCCAACTAAGCAGTTGCAAAAGAAGCCAAATCATATGGTCTCCACACCAAATCCTTAGATCAACGACTGCTTCATTCAGGTTGTTGCCGCCAATGATTGGAATGAAGGCAAAGCAGGAGGCGAGGAGATGCGAGGGTTTATCTCACCTTGCTTTCCTTTTTCTTCAACGACTTTGCTTGTGGTTCTCTTTCTCTTAGGCTCACCCCGAGGACCCCCTAGTTTTTACAATCAAATATGAGAAATCTCCCAAACTATTTCACTTAAAGGGGTGTATCTCATTCGTTCGCAGATACAATAGGAGGTCAAGGATCCCCAATGATCTTGGCTCAATTTATTAAAAAAAAAAATTTTTTGTTCACCCAATCTAACTAATCATAACATATTGTCGTAGGATACATTTGCATTTTACATGGACCGTATTTTGCGCTCTTAATATAACATAAAATACTTCAATATGTATGTATACACCAAACATTCAACATATTGTTTTATGTTACCTTTGTGAAATGTTTGATGCATCTAAGTCATTTGATCAAAGTATTGTAGCATATAATACAACAAGCGGACCTAAAGATATGTTTGTTATGAACATAAGATACATTAAATTCAAATTCTGTTTTTTTTTTTCAAGAAATTAGACGAACATTGTTTGATTTCTGTCTTAGTTCTTTGAGTTACAGTAAATTGGACTAGGAATTTGGTGGGCATCCATAGGGGGAACTAGAATGTAGTCAACGTGTATTTCAGATAGTCTCTTTTTGCATATTTTGGCTGAGTTACTCAGAATGATACCAGAAATGATTAAGGCATCTTGTTTTGATTCACCTGTTCTTTTTCTCTGAGCATGGTGCACTTTGTTCATACTTTCTAAAGAATGTGGAGGGGTTATAATGTTAGTAAATTTTGAATCTTCAAAATGTTGTCATTAGTTCTTGACATAACTATTCATATTACAAAATATAACCAACAAGTAAATAAAATTGAGGCAATATAGGAAATAGAGTTAATAGCATACGTAATGGAGCATGAACTGATTAAATTTGGAAGCAGAAAACAATATTTATATAATTTACTAAGCATAATTTAACAAACTAGAAAGTAGGCATGCCTTATATGACATTCCCAGGAAAGAAAACCATGAACGCATTGGTTCGAGTTGAAAATGTTTTTCCCTTAGAAGAATGAATCGACATACCTGCCTGAGTGCTGCATGAAGATCATCTTCATACGCAACATCATTTAAACATGCAATAATTTCAGGGGAAGAATTCCTTGCAGGAACAGTTGTCAAATTTAAAGGGCTTCTTTGATTGAGATTTTCATTGAAATTGCTGTAAGCATCCACCAAAGAAGTGTCATTTATTGCTCCCATTTCTACATCTATCCCAGAGCAAGAACTAAACTGCTGCTGTTTTTGTTCCGCTGCATGAAGAAGAGATGGTTATCCGCAAAGAAAAAAATCAAAGTTGATGGTTGCATCGAACATTATAGAGAAGAATGAACTCAACAACTTAATGTTCTGGCCTTAAATTACTTACAGGGAAGCATTGTATTCAACTCCATCGACAAGGTGTCATCCGAACCACATCCTTCCAAGTGGATATTGCTGAAAAATGTGCCAGTTTTTGGACTTTCTTCTGCATATCCGAGTTGGTTGGCTGAACTTAGACAAGAGTTTAGATCAGCGGGCAAAGGAAGTTGACAAGTCTGTGTATAAGAATTCAGTTGATTTGACCTTCGAAGGAAAGACTGGAAGCCTAAGTCATTAGATGCTTGAGTTGGTGCATTCATCACTAAGGAATTTCGTATAAGACCTGGGTTTTCAGTTACCAATTGGTCTGTTTGTGGATTAATTGAATGTTGTCGTCCAGTTATCACTTCGCTTGACTCTGTATTATTTGCATATTTTCGACTCAAATCATTCTGACAGCTAAAAGGACGAGTAAACCATGTTGGTTGCATGGTAGCATGGCCACTATGAAATTGCTGAGAAGGATAGTACGTGGAAGGTCCAGGCATAGTTTTGCATCCACTGACACCAAAATTTTCGAAGCTGATAGCTGAACATCGACTGTTAAGAGTCATGAAATCTGAGCTCCCAGCATATACACTTGTGCCAGCATAAGTATTGAAGTGTTCGCTAAGTCCCATTCCATTCCTTTTAAGACCTCTCCTATACTTCTGCCAAAAAAAAGTTTCTTTAATTTGACGAGGTAACTAGATTATGAATAATCAGGAAAGGCAAAGCTACATCAGTGAGAGCTGGAATGAACAAATTTTACCCAGATAGACTCAGCAAAACACCATGTTTAGATTTATAGCACTCAAGAAAAGTTGGTATTTTGCCTAACCTGTAAATGACTGGCTACATTCTCACGGCTAAGCCCTGGGATATTCATGATATCAAGTATTTTCTTTGGTACCGCCCCTGAGAGAAAGAAGAATGGTTTTAAGATTACAAAAAATAACCATGGAAAATATAAAATGCATGAATGTGTACTAACGATCAAGCCCTAGTTGGTTGACAGCATTGATGAATTCAGTATGCAACTCAGCGGTCCATGTAACTCTAGGTTTCTTTTGTGCAGTGGCTTCATCATCAGAGTCGTCACTGTCATCATGATCTCTTTCCTTTCCATGGCTCTTGAAATTTTTTATCGGAACATCTTGTGCTGTCCTTGCATGATCCAGTTTGTTCCAAAGATCATAAGAACCCTTCTTTTCCTTTAATGATTTCCTGACCACATGCTTCCAGATGACCTTAATTTCCTCTAGCCGTATAGGTTTAACAAGGTAGTCAACCGCTCCATGCATTATTCCTTTCATCACACTCTTAAAATCACAATCTACTGATAGCACTGCAAAAGAAATTGGTACTAGGATATACAGTGATAAAAAACAAGAGAATGAAATTATTTAGGAGGGTTATTTGCATACTAATTACAGGCAAGTCCATCTCAAGGCCCAAAATCTCCAAAAGCTTAAACCCATCCATGTCCGGCATATTAACGTCACTAATCACAAGATCATATATATCTTTGTTCTCTCTTAGCAGTTTCAAAGCATCATGTGCATGCTGGGCAATAGTAACTGCAAAAGAATTAAGATTGTTTATGAAGACTTGAGCAATGTTATGATTAGGGGAAAGAAACGGAAGTGAAATGAATTACAAGTAATTTATGAGTTGATTCTGAATCAATGTTCATTGATTTGAGATTTTCAGCAGTTTTTTCAATTTATTTTACTCAAATTCTTAATGCCCAAAAGAACCTTCAAAATATTCAATTTACCTGACATTCATATCAAAGAAAATAAACTGTCACCTTAAATCATTTCTAGAAAATATTATCACACATGCTCACCACTTCAAACAAATATATCCAAGCACAATTATGGGATCAACAAGCTTTTTATCATTCTTTTTCTTGCGTGTTTTGTGATCTCAGTAGCATCAAGTTTGTTTCATCATCCTTTTATTGAAAATATTTAGATTGTTTAGATTGAATTAAATGGTAAGAACTTGCAGCCAATATCAGTAGAGTTGTGGTGGAATTTATAGTGAAATGGTGGTGGTGGATTTTATAGTTTGATCTTGCTTCTAAAGATAGAAGATCATTGAGGACACACTTGAGGTCTTGGAATGAGGCTAGGGCTAGATTTGGGTGGGTTAATTGTGGAGGCCTAGAGGTTACCTTGATGGAGGAAGTTAATTATGAAACTAAGGTAGATGTGGGGCTCGGGTAATGATTGGAAAAGGGGCTAGATCAAGAGGCATGATAAAGGTTCAGCGTAAATAATGCCTTGTAGATGGAGAAGGAAGGCTACTGGAGTCTGGAGGCTTGTGGAGGTAGTGGTGTTGGCTTAGGGTTTGTGTAAGGATGAAACCTGAGAGCTCGGAAGCTTAGGATTTAGGATCTATGGCGAGGCCAAGAGCTTTCAGGTGTTTTCTGGATTTATTTATTTCTTTAGGGTTTAGGCAAGGAGGGGAGAGAAATAAGAATAGGATAAGAAGAAGAAAACCTCATTACAAAGATTATTCAAGTGCTTGACCACAAAGTTTCACACAAAAACAAACATTTGTTGTAACCTTGCTTGGATCTAGCATAAAATTTGTTGAAACCTTCTTTGATTCATGTGAGTTTGGACTTGATTTATTGGAGAAGCCTTAAACAATAACTTGAATGGTTCAACCTCTTTAGTTTAAAATTGTTTAAACTTGAATAGGCCAGCCACAATGAGCTTGGATGAGGGTGCTCAGAATGGTCAACTAGCCATATCCTAATCACCTTCCAACTTACAGCCACCTTTCAATTAACTTTCAACCATCATAGGACTTTGCTTATGAATGATTTGACGCGTTGCATCAAATAATTTATCACATTCAAAAACATTTAACTTTTTTAATTCATTGCAGTTAATTTATTAAAGTACTTGAAGGTTATTGTGGGAAAATTTTCAAAATTCAATTATGTCTTGCCTTATCATATGGTTTGAATTTAAGATATCTCATGTTTACATCATCAATGGACCTATAATTAGCATAACCAAGAGTCGGTAATCTTTTCATGCACACCAAATAAATCATGCAAATCAGGTAAAGCAAGCAATGAAAATTGATAGAGTAGGGCGCCTAGTGGTGGGATAAATGAGGTGCAAATGATGGTTTTATGATGGTGGTGAGTTGATGTGGAAAAATATGAGGCTTATGGAGTTCGTCTTAAGGGTGGCAAAGGATTATGGGTTAGTTGAAGAGAGAGATCTGGCTTGGGACAACTATGGTGAAGACTAGGGCTCAATTAAGAATAGTTCAAGAGGCTGTAAAGTATTCTAAATGCAGGGGTTTGAAGAATATTGGTGTTTGGTTTGAAGTAAACCAAATACAGTATAAAGTTTTGGTGTACTTGGAATTCACCCTCTAATTTATTTTTGGTGTATTTGAAATTCATCAGATTTGGGCGATTTCTAAATATACTAGAACTTCATTACCAGCTGCCGGCCGCCGCCAACTGCCACCACTGCCTACTGCCACCACCTTCGTCGCCGAACGCTACTACTGTTGCCACAGCCACCACCACGGATGGCCGCCACCGCCGCCACAACCACCATCACTGCCTGCCACCGCCACTGACCACCATATCTTTAGACTTTACACTATATTTATTTTACTTCAAGCCAAACAAAAAAAAAGTAACTCCCCGTATTTATTTTGCACTCATCCAAACTACATCAAGGTATTTCAAATACATTGCATTATTTTTACATTGCATTCCTTTTTCAGCAAACCAAATAACCCCTAAGATGTGGAATAAGGTATAGGGATTGTGGTTAGGTGGCGAGAGGAGTGATGGAAAGAAGGTGATTGACTAAGAGAGCTCAATTTTGTGTGGGAGGTTGGGGCCAAGAGCTTCGAAAGTGAAGAGAAGTTTTGCTTGGGCTATTTGTTATAACTCGGGCTCCTGAGTTTATATTTTTGATGATAATAAACATTACTGATTGCATCTTTATGTCTCCTAGTATTTGTAGTGCATATTTATTTTTTTGTGTACTAACATTTCATGTACATCATGCACCATTCAATAAAGATTCAGGGTTCAAGATTGGGTAAAATAGGGTATGTGGAAAGAGTTTGTAATATTCATTTAATTATTTTTTTATTTCTTAAGTCAAGTCCTGTAAGGGTGTATGCTAGCCTGGTGACCCTGCACACACACACTCATGTGAGTGAGATAATGAGAAAAAGTAGAAGTGCAATTTTCTGAACTAATAGTACTGTACGATCAGCTATTCAGAAAATCATTAAAACAGCTAATTAGGATAATTAAAGCTATTTGAACTAATCGTATTGTACGATACAGATCGTATAGGAAGATAAGTTGAAATCAAGATCTCAACCGCCAATCATAATTTAGGCAATATTTTAAAGTACAAATTATGTATTAATCGTACTGTATGATATAATCAAATCTTGCCTAAATTAATCATGTAATTATGGATCGAATTTGGATTAATTGGTTTAGTCAAATCGTATTGTACGATTGGACAAATCGTACTGTACGACCCGATCTTTGCATGGGACGATATTTATTCGTCACAAATTTTACGGGACGATAATCCTATTCGATTGAACTAATCGTAATGGATGATGCTTATAATGTATTGGACGATTAGCTCAAATACGTGAATTGATTGCACAGTGTCTTACTCTTTGTACAGTACTAATAGGGATATTATGAACTAATCGTACTGTACGATCAGAGTCGACAGAATTGAGTTTTTAGGATTTTTTAAAGCCCTCAATTTAAGCTTTCTCATAAGACTTTGTAAGAGTATTTTAGGAATTCATTGAGTTGTTTTCCTCTGAAGAAAGCTTGAAGAGAGAGCCTACAACTTGGGAGAGAAAGGTTGTAGTTTTTGAAGGAGAGAGAAGATCCTTATTGGTTTCAAGGGAGTGTAAGAGGGAGTTCCACACGGTTGCTCCAGCGAACCTGCACCTGCATTTCTTCATATATCAAAGTTTGTCTTGAGAGAAGTTTTGGGAAGAAGACCTCTTTGGTGTCAAAAGACCCAACTACTCCACCGCACCAGAGAAGATGAAAGTGATTCCAGGTTCTCTGCCTTCACCGGGAGGGTAAAAAAGGATTTCAGGTTCTCTACCTTCACCAGGAGGGTGAAAAAGGATTCCAGGTTTTTTGGCTCACTAGGAGGGTGAAAAAGGATTCCAGGTTCTCTGCCTTCACAAGGACTCCGGGGAGTGGACGTAGGTCATTGTTTGACCGAACCACTATAAAATTCTGGTGTGCTCATTCTAATTTTTTATTTTTCGCACTTTACTTTTTTCTGCGATTTAATTTCGTGAAAATTGCAAGTTGGAAATCTGTGATTGATATTATGTTGTGTTGATTAAATTATCATCCCCATTATTGTAACTTTTGACAAGTTTATTAGCTTCAGCATTGAGTGATAGTATTGCTTCCACATTGGTGTGCCTAGGGATAGTTCACTTAGGCTTAACATCCTATATCGAACTTTCACTATTGGGGTGGGTTGTGGAGAGAGTGAGGATGCTTGGGAGAGGAAGAAAACAACAGCTAATGCTAATATGAGTATAACAAAAGAAAACACAAGATAATTTGGAAACTTGCCAAATGGAAGAAAAGGCTAGTCACCAAGTCAAACTAAGTGAAGTTTCAACTTCTTTGCAACAGATTTATTCTGGAATAATCCTCTTCATAACCACTACCCTCACGTATAACTTTCATACTCCATTACAATGAAAACTTAAAGAGAAACCTTGTTATTTGCACAGATGGTGGAAAGAGTCTCAAATCGCACAATCATAACACCAGCAAGCAAGTTTGGTTAAAGAAAATTTAAATTAATTATTATAACTTTAAATCCATTGAAGTATTAAGATAATGAGGTGTGATTGTAATTGTAAGGGATGCACATGGTGTTGCTTGATATGCGCGGTGTTTGCCCATTAGATCAGTTTCTCTATATGTTGGAGAGTAATTGATATTCACTTTTACCTCATTTCTGATTTGATAAATTTCTTCTCTCAACATACTTAGAGTATCTCTCATCTATTTGTAGGATTTATTTGTTATCAGGCATATGCGGCATCATTCTCTACAGAAAGCTGTTCCTCTAACGCCTGCTCGTCAACAGACTTGACCTGCTTTAACGACAACTGTTAGATGCCTGCTTTAAATCTTAGCCATTAATCTCTTCATGTTACTCTATTATTATAAATACCATGTACACAGTAACTATAGTTGTAACAACTACAATTTCAATTCTCCAGATTATACCTGTTATGTATTTGCCTTTATCTTTGCTATAGTTGCAGCTCTTTATTATTCATATAATCTTGAAAGCTTTTGAGGTTGCATTTAACTTAATTAGTATCATAATGGATAATACTTAAATGAACAAAGGAAAGGGAAAAAATTAAGGAAATATTATGCCTTATAAAAAACTAATAATAATAACATGCAAAAATTTTCACACTAACCTAAAAGAGATTGATTTCTTGCCCTAAGGGCTAGATTAGGTGAGTTCAAGTTTGGTTTTGGGTTAAGGCCAAGAGCTTCTTAAGTGTTTAGATCCTTTGCATGGGCTATCTGGGACATATAAGTGGTTGTGGAGAGGGTAAGGATGCTCCAAAGAGGAAGAAAACGACAACTAATTGTGGGCTCCTAATCCACAATTGGCTTTCCTAAGAGAATTAAGATCGTATGACTCTGTCTCCCCAAGTTGTCATGGACCTCGGTTTACTGTGTCAAAAAAGATAGTTCACCCAACCTAACTAAAAAATCTTTATTAGTAGCTATGGGTTGTATCGTCTAAGGAGACTTTATAGACCTGAGGTGAATATTTTTCTAAGGGGATAATTTTAAGTCAATTATAGTTAACAGAAAGCTTTGTTCCCTATCAAATGCATTCTATGATTCACAACTCAAAGGTTTTTAAGCCATTAGAGAGCTTACGGGCTCTGGCCATAACCATAATTTAACGATACAATTTTATAACAAAATCATTGAGTCAGAGGGCCCCGATCATAACTATTTTTCTGTAGTGTCATTTGGCTATAGAATAATCAATTAGAGGACTCGTAGTATGTCCTATTAAATAGAGATTATTTGAGAGCAAACACAATGATACGTTTGACAATATATAAGCTCTTAATAAGCTAAAAGTTATTCTTAAATTTGTCACCCTCAAAAACAATTGCGAAGGGTGAATGATTGTTACTTAAAATTTGAGGTGGTTAATTTTCACCTTTTTTTTTAGATTTTTGTAATTATATTTGATTTTAAATTTTTACCATAATTTAAGCCTGAAATGATTAGCTATGGAATTTGGGGGCATTATGAAAATAAGATTCCCTCTAATTGATATTTACTTTCAACATGACAATTAGTGGGGTGTGAGTGTCTAAATCATTTGTATTTAAAAATGAGATTAATTTTTTTGAAGTTGACCCCTTCGATTATGATGCACGATGACTGCGCACGTCATGGGGGTGTTTGAATGTTTTCATTTTATTGATTTTGACTGATGCAGGACTAAGTATGCTTTAGATGAATGCGATAAGAGCTTGCACGATTTAGATAAGAGCAAATAACAATTAAGACTATTAGCCACTAAATGATAATAGAAAACGTAAGAGGGGTAGCTACGCTTAGGCCAAATCACATGCTAAGAACTTGAATTATCAAAACAATTTAGAATTTCAACAACATACGAATTAAGTAGTCATTCAACAAAAATCCCTACGCTAACAATGAGATTAGAAACATAGAAAGTAAAATTCAATTCCTACGATTACTAAGCTTGGCAGAGATAGATTAGCAAGACCTGCATGAATCAAGTCCAAACCACAATAGAGAATTAAACCACAAAGATACAAGAGTAGGGAGATTGGAAGACCTTTGTCACGGTTTAGAAGTAATCCACCATTGAACGGCACCAAGCTACTCCTCTATGGCTTCGGAGAGAGTGAATAAGATGCACTCCACGTATTTCTCAACTGTATTATCGATCTCCGGATTGATGTCAAAGAAAGTTGAGTGAAGGATGTGGACAAAACCTTGCTCGTCGTAGACAATGCCGAAGTCAAGATCGGGATCGGCCATTCATTGGTTCGAAGGATTGAGGTGTTGACGACGATCGTTGTTGCTTCCCTTGAAGACTCCTATTGAGAGGGAGGAGCTTATCTTGATGATTCGAGAGGGAGAGAAGGAGAGATGTGGCCGGCCAAGGGGTATGGGTGTGGAGCAAGACATAGCTTCAGATTTTAGAAGAAAAGAGATGGAGGGAAATCAAACAATTGTTTCCCCAATTAATCCTTAGAGTTTGGAAAGGATTTTGGGGTATTTAGGAAAGGGTGGGGGCGGCTAAGAGGGAAGGAAAGTGGATTTGAATTCTTCCCAAAGAGGAGTAGCTTGAAGTTGGAAAGTAATTAGGAGGTGGGGACCCAAGGAGGGGGCCGGCGGCATGGAGAAAGAGAGAGAGGGGTTTGGGAAAATAAATTAAGCCTTCTTTAATTGGATTATTAAATTAGGAAGGCCCTAATTCATTCCCAATTAATTTGAAAATTCAAAGGGCTGAAATTTGGTAACTTTCCTAAAATAAGATTGGTATTTTAGGTAACTTTTCAAATTCAAATAGATTTGAATTTGTAAAGTAATTGAGCTACCAAAAATATTAAAACCCAATTAGGAAGGAGGTAATTGCAAGCATTAATGGAGGGGAAACCCCAAAGGGGGCCGGCGGCTTTGGGCTAGGGGTTTGGTTGGGAAAGGGCTGGATGGTGGGGTGGGAATTTGGGTAAGTGGGCCGGTGGTTATGTGGGGAGGAGGGTGGTTGTTTGAGTTGGTGGTGGTGGGATGAGCTTACGGGTAGGAAAGTGGTGGAGGGCCGGCGGGTTAGGGTGGAGAAAGGGAAGAAGACGAGATACGACGAACTAGCCACGAGCCCGGACTCTTCCAAGGCTAGTGGGTGATATGATTCCCTCTCCAAGGGTTCTCTCTCCCAAACGCTCTCAAGCTCTCGCAAGAACTCACAATGCAGGAAATTTTATTATTCATTCATTAAACCATAAAAAAGAACATAAAGGCTATATATAGCCTCATATAATGGACTCAAAATAAAAAACGACGATGCCCTTTGGGCTTACACATGACCATCCTTAAGTAAGGGGTAAAAGGGGAAAACAACTAAAGCAAATACAAACATAAATAAATAAAAGACAAATACATATGACAACTTAAAAATAAAACGGCGCGATCGTGACCGTAGATCGGCGGCCACGCCTCTGATAGACTTTCCAAGCTCCGATGTCCCCATCATTGACCTTATCAACTTGCTAGTTTGTTTGTAGAGGATTGGATATGTGATTAAGACTTGCAATTGCATTTGTAAGATAAAATATCATTGTGAGTATCAAGATCAAATATTTGATTGCAAACTTGCTTGTTTAGAAAATTCTGTTTCAATTTTTATTGCGGTAATTAGCACAAGGTGGAAGTCTTGTCAACCCCAGCCTTGAGGACATGGAGAGTCTGACTTCAAAAGTGGAACTTGCGAGTTCAATAAGATAGATGTTGCCTGCAGTGCTTTGGGCATTACAAGTAACTCCATCATCTTCAATAAAATAGATGCATTTCATATTCTCTCATGGAGTATACGCCTTGCTAACAATCAAGTATAACTTACACAACCAAAGAGTAGCCATCACTAAAAAGGAAAAGTCATCATCTAACAAGAAGCAAATAAAGAAATCATATATGGGACATTAGCATTGCAAGAAGAATTGTGAATCCAATCGACTATAAATCAAGAGGAATAAAGAGTAAATCAAAACTGTCCACATGAACTTATAGAGCAATCCAAGGAAAATTTCCAAAGGCAAGGAAAACACCAATTGTTAAGTATTAATTGATAGAGCACCACAAGCCAATTCAATATTAGTAGTTGATGACTATTAAAGAAGTTGTTATAGTCATCTCTCTTAACAAAGTTGATCACAAAATACCAAGATAAGGATCATCAAGAGACTTAAGCTACCAAAGAAAAGCAAGTCACATATAAATGCACATATAAAGATAACATAATGAAGTATTAAAAGCATTTTTTTCTCACACAATTACTAAAACAAATTCACAAGTAGAGGTAAAGGGATAATTTTTAAGATAGATTTCTTTTTGGGTAAGCCCATGGGCAGGCGAACCTATATGATTGCCTCCTCACTAAGGCAAGCCTTTGGCCCTCTAGAAAGGTGCATCCTTTATTTGTTGACATTATTATCTCTTTGTTGAAACTAAAATCTTTATATCCACAAGAATCATACATTAACCAATATTCAATTAACTTATAAAAGAACTTCTTATGTTTGCTACAAAAAACACATGGTTCAACACCCTCACTAAGGGTTGTTTGGTGGCAAGTTTTTAGAGTTCGGGAGTATTTTAAATAATGTAAAGTAAATATAGTATATTTGGATACTTACTTCTAACCCTATGAGTCTAGAGTATGTTTATAGTGCTTAATGATCACAAACATAATTGATAAACCTGTTTTTAATTAATATATATTTGTTGTAAATGTTTAGTACTAACATTGTAGGTATACATTGGTAGAGAATTCACAATATTAAGTACATTTCTTGGAAGACACAAGATTTGAAGATTATTTGTAGCTAAAGTTAACAAATCAAGTGAAACTTCAATTAAGTTGGGGAAATCAAGTTGGCCAGAATAATTCAAGCATAGGAGTTACAAGAGTCAAAATTTTATTTTTTTATTTTTTATTGAATCTTTATTATATGTGTTCAGGTTTAAATATTACAAGATAATGTGCGCATACACACATGCAAAAGGTTTAAGTTGAAATAAGTTTTTTTTTTTAAAATATTAATACAAATCATAATGGATCCTTCTATATGATTATATCATAATGTACAAATATATAATATGTCTTAATCTGTATTTCTAAATCAGATAAATTTGTATTAATTACAAACTTTCAAAAATTGAACTAATCATGGTATACAATATAAATCATATTATATGATCAGTGCTATTTCAAATGGCTAAACCACCAAATTAATTACTTTAATTAAATTAATTCAAATTTTAAAATGATCGACTAAATAATGCACATCATATTATGTGATAGGTTTTCTTAATTAATCTAAGTAAACAACTGAAAGTAAGGGCCGATGAGATATAATTTAGATTGAACTAATCATACTGTATGATATAAATCTTATTGTACAATCACATAGAACTTTATTTTTATTATTGTATTAGGGTTTTTTCTAGAGGCACTAAATATAAAAATATTTTTTCTCATCTTAAAAAGAGCGCGAGAAAGGAGAAAGTCAACAAATTAGTAAGAGAGGTGGGAGAAAAAAGTTTTCTTTGGAGAGATAAGTTGTTCCTTGATTTATAAAACCGTTGTGAGATTTCTCCTTGCGATGGTGCACTTGATATTGTCTTCTTGTTTCTCTAATACCTTATATTGTTTGGATTTGTATTTGTGGCTATTGAGAGAGCTTGTAAGGGATCATTGGGATCTCAAGGAGCATGATTGAAGTAGTTGGCCAGTTGGATATGTTTCTTTTATTAAAAAAGGAATGCAGAATAAAATGAATACATTATAAAGTAAATATAATACATTAAAAATATTTTTGAATTATTTGGTTAAGTTATTATAAATGCAAGAGTTTATTTTTTGTGTTTATTTTAAAGTAAAATTAATTCAATATAAAATTTGGTGACAAGGCGGGCAGGCAGTAGCGATGGCGGCTGTGGTGGTAGGCCATAGGTGGTTGTGGTGGCGGACAACAAATGGGAGTGACTCAAGGCAACAACTGGCAATAGATACGGACAACGACAACGATGGAGTACGACGCTTTACACTAGCGGTGTATGTAGCATTTGCCTAAATTAGATGGATTTCAAGTACAATGAAAATGGACTACATAGTGAATTCCAAATAAATTAAAATTTTACTTTGCATTTTATTTACTTCCACTTAAGCAGCAAAATTTTCAGAAGTCATATATTTGACTTACTTTAGAATAGGATTACTTGCAACCACATAGCCCTAAGTGAGATTCTTAACTCTGCCAAGTGCCACCTAAGTCTCATTAGTCCCTACTAAAGTAATTCACCCGATGTCAACAAACCCATATACGATAATTTACCAACAAACTAGACAAACCAGCAAAGATTAAGAGAAAACTACTAAGCCAATCAATCAGCAAACATAAGATGATTGAAAAATCCGGACCTTTGTATCCGCACTCAAGGAGGAGCCGCTCAAGCATTTTGAGCGAAAAGGCGTCGTCATCGACAGCAAGCACCCGCAACTCATTGGGAAACCCGCGGGCAATCATGGAGTCTTCGCATTTATCCATGAGAGGGAGTACGACATCAGAAAACTAAGAGAAATATAAAAAACCCTAGAAAACCGCAATCTTTCACCCTTTACTATCTCTCTCTCTACCACTCCCTCACTCCCACTCTCTGGCTCATTCCCCTTCTCTCTATCTCTCATCACGGGGTTTGGTAAGTGAATGCTGTTGCTTCCATTTCTGGAAACAGGGGGCGGGGGGAAGAACCGCGGGTGGGGGGAGAAGAACATTGCTGTGGCGCGCTAACGTTACGGATGCTGCCCCTCGAGCCAGGTGGCTTATTTAACTCATGTAGAACACGTGGCTTGTGCTCCATTTATGCGGCGGGAGTGAATTTTTCACGTGGAAATAAATTTTAGAGGCTATTTAACGGCTATTTTTTCCGAAATAAAATGGCTATATTATATGTTATTTTTATAAATTACATATTTTTAATATTTAATTAAAAGTAAATGAAATATAAAGTATTATACATTATTTTTTTTAATATTTAATAAAAAATAAATAGTATATAAAGTAAATTTTTGATGTGACATTATTTTCAATGAGTATCCAAAGAAGTCTACCTTTGTTATAAGTAAAAATAGTATTGTTCTTGTCATGATTGAGGGGCCCATCAACAATAAAAAAAATATAAATTTAACTTTCAGACATCTTATCTAATAATAAAATTCATGAAGGCATTTTAAAAAGTCTACAATTTTAAAGTTATCATCACCATTTACTATAGGAAAGTCAGATTTTTTTACGGAAAAATTTGTCGCAAAGCAAGCCAAATTCATCGCAAATTTCAGTTTGTGGCGAACTCAATTCTAACGGTAAAAGTCATGTCGCAAAAATATTTGCAACGGAAGGTATTCGTCGCAAATAATTTGTGACAGATTTACGATGGAATTATATTGAGGAAATTGATGCCTTCCTTTTGAAAATGCCGCAAATTCCATCACAAATTATAATGGATTTGTAGCAGAAATGCCGTCATAAATTGTGGCGGAAATTCTCGCCGCAAATCCATCGCAATTTTACGATGGATTGTTCCGTCACAAAATACGATACTCCTTCGTCGTTTCGACGTTTGCGACAAAATTTCCGCAGCAAATCCTGTCGGAAACCTATAACAGAAATAAAAGAAATAGCTCCTATAATCAGTTATTAAGCTTTTCAACAATAACTATCCAAGCAGTTTAAAAGTCAGTTAATAATGCTAATATTTCAATAAATAATGCTAAAATAAACATAAGAAACACACTTTTGTACAATCACATTCCAACTGCTCAAATAGATAATCACATTTTATAGAATTCTACAATTACTACAATATTGTTGACGTATCAATAGTTCTTATTCATCAAAAGAAATAAAATGCATCAAAAACTCCTACATAGACAATATAAGCGGAATATGTATCCTCACTCCCCTTCTTGGCCAATGCTGTCACAACCCAACTCGATATGACCCGTTACCACACTGGTCGCACCGTGTCTTATTGTAGCAAGGCTGGCCCCAAGATTTGATTGGAGAAGTACTGAAATAAAACTTTCGATTTATATACTACACAGAGCCACTATTAACTGCAATATAAAGTGAAATACTATTGAATCTCAACATAATTTTTTATATATCATCCAAAAGATATATAATCTGAAATCTATCTACAATAGCGATTGGCAATAGAGAGCATAACAAAAATAAAAGACAAGCTTATAAAATCAAAACTAATCAAAATATACCTACAGTATAGATCAGAGCCTGCTATCCAAATTACTCAGCTCGCTTCTTACCCTTGCTCAGGCCTAAAAACAAAAGTAAAAATAGAGATGAACTAATATGGCTCAGTAAGCTATCATGGCTTAAAATTTAAATCAATAACTAAAACCAAAAGAGCTGAGAACATTGTACTGAATCATATACTGAAATTAAATACAATTAAATAAATATTGAAATGAACTGAATTATAAGCAAAAACTTCATAATAGAATCCCGCCTCAATAGCCCATTGGCTTTGGCATAACAACACTTCGGTAACAGAATCCCATCGGCATAACAAAATCCCACCTCAATAACCCACTGGCGCCAGCATAACAGAATCTCGTCTCGCCCGCCCACTAGCGCTGGCATAACATAATCCCACCTTAGTCGCCAACTGGTGCTGGCATAATAGAATCCCACATTGGTCGTCCACTGGCATCGGCATCACATCACAACACTTTATAATATATTTTTCAATACATTTCATTAATTAAAGCATAATTGGACTCATTTTTGAATTTTCAAAATACCGTAACTATAGACAATAAAAATACTAATGAGCAAAATTTATAATTTTTAAGCATAACCAAATTACTAGAGATTATGTAAAATATCATTATGAAGCTTTAATTGAACTGAAGCACTATTTTTAAATGTCAAAATAAATTTTTGAGTATGTGAAAATCGATATTTTTTGTGAAATCAATCAGCAAAAAATTTTTAGAACATACTCAAAATATTCGTAATCATAATTTCTAAACACATAAAAAGTTACGCAGTGAAATTTTACCAAAATAAAGTTATCCTAATTTTTTTATAATGAAAATACAAATTTGATTGAAAAAATATCAAAAACCTGAAATTATTGAAATTTGAAATAGACAAAACATAACATACCTCGAGACGAGCAAATTTTTCAACTTGGCCAACAGACGAAACCACTCTACGGCTGTCAAACCTAGCGTCTTTCCTTCTCACTCTATTTCTTCTTAATTTCCTAAAAACCTTCTCGGTTAAACGCATGAAATGAATTAAAAGGAATTTAAATGACTTTAAACTTAAGTTACTTTAGATATTTTATAAAATAATAATATTCTAATAAATTTTTAGTATAGAATTCATAAAAATTCTTTTAAAGAGTTCAAAAATTATAAAAAAATATTCATAAAATAGCTTATTTTATTTAAAAAATAATGATAAAATTAGTTTATAAAATAGACACTTGACAATCCCAAAACCCCCATTTGTACCAATAGATGCTAATTTCTTAAGGAAATTCACTAGTGCTAAAAAATCATGAAAAATTAGGAAAACTAAAATACAATAATAGAGATGTTATGGAGAAGACGATTTATTATTTGGGCTTATAATAACTCTTGAATAAATTCTTAATTATTATTGGTAAAAAAATACAATTTTCAAACTTTTGACTTATAACAGATACAAGCACATGCTGATCTCCACCAATGTGCTCTCTTAATCTCTGGAGCTTATTTAATATCTAAATGTTAATGTCCACTTGTGATTTTTGGATATTTTCTAGCTATATTGTCAAGTTATCCACTTATTGGCTATACAAACTCTCTTAATAGTTTGTAGAGCAATTAGAGAGGCAAAAGAGGACTGTCTCTTATATGCGTAGGCCTGTGAGCCTAATCCATAAGCTCGTTCCTTCTGCATTCCACCTATTACTTATGACTAAGTGCGATAGTAAGAAATATCTATGAAACCCTCAGAGGATCCCTCTCCAACTGTAACCTGGCTCTTCCGAAGTTGTGTATACTCATCCTATAAAATATAATATAAGATTAATTATCATATAATCGTCACTTATAATATTTCTATAAGTATTATAATCTTATATACTTACATATGCCCTCCTCACTTGCTCATCCACCAATTATTGGTCCTCCCACCACTTACAAGTGTGACTGTATAACTCAACTATAGTGGGTTCTTTATCAAGTATCTAATTCTACAATATACTTAGATTAGCTTTCATAACAACAAATATAATTAAAATCTATTAAAATTCTTACCAATCATCATATGTGCTCAATGTGCAGAACTGAGCTTCTAGTATGAAGGGAGCTACCAAGGCCCCTGACATCAGAAGCTTGATTCTATCTATTTTGCTCTCTCCTCGCTATATAATTTGGGCTGCCCCATGCACTACTGAGCTTGGCCCATACACCCTCTCTGATCCAAAGCGGTCGATCGTCTAACCTCCTAATATATGTGAATATATTTCAGTGGTGAGTTTCTCCATATTTCTCAAAATTATTTTGATTCAAATACCATGCTTAGACAACTAATACAAATCTCCTTGTATATACCAAATTAGAATAAAAATTATTCTTTATTAGCTTAATAAAATATGGATAGATGTTAATAATATTACAAATTACTAATCTCAAACTTTCTAAACTACATGTTCTGCACTTCCTTCGGGATTTTCTTCTAAGAGATATATGGAGTATCAAATCTACTCCATGTGATATCCCGTATCATGTGCATGGACTACTTTGACAGGTAAAATCTGCATATTATATTTAGTTAAAAAATATTATTTCTCAATATATATATATATATATATATATATATATATATAATATAATATAATATAATATAATATATACACATTTACGTATGTGTCACCTAGGGGCTGAATTAACATAAGTCCTTCTATAGTCGATGCGCGGCAATCTGTGTGGAGGGTCTAGCTACAGTCGGAGTGGAAGGTCCAACTGCAAAGGGTTGAGGGGGTGGTATGTAGTAAAATGGTAGAATGTATGGCGTATAGCGATAATTAGCAGGGACTTCTTAAGAAGATAGTGGGGGGTAGTACGGGTAAAAGGAGTTGTCTGCATAGGGTCTGGTGACGGAAAGTGGGGGTCTAGGGAGTAAAATTGAGGACTCCTTATAAGAGTTGTAGGCAAATGAGGGCTAGGCTAGGCATAAGTGGTAGGCTGTGAAGAGGAGGTCCCCTAAGTACCTCTACCCCTACCGGATCGTCCACCGGTATTCTTCTTGCACTTGAAAATATTTGTGATCGATCGCACTCATCACCTTCAAAAGCCATTTGTAAAAAATACAAGAAATATATAGTTATAATTTATATGTTTATGAAAATATAATAAATAAGTAAATTAAATGCAGAAAATAATATTACAATAAGTAGTAACTACTATGATATAACAAAAAAATGAACTATTATATGTATTCTAATATGTTGTAGAAAAGAATTACTAAATGATTCATATTTACCTCATAACTATTAATCAGTAGGTGATTCACTTCCATCTGATGAGACCACATCCTCACTACTAACATCTTTAATATTTCTCTCAATGTCTAAGTCTACCTCCTCTAACTATAACTCTCATCTCCTTATCTGTCAAATAGCACACAGTACAAGTGCCTACTACCTCGCCACATCTGTTAAATATTGATATGTTACTGATAGACTGATATATATCTGGATTACCAAATTTTTGAGGTATAATATTCCTTATTAATTATAACTCTGTGTCCAAGTAGTACATTGAGTAGTTTCATACGTCAAGTATGCTTCACATATTGATCATTCGGGATGTGCTTTGTTCTTTACAATCTTCTTAAGTTTATTTAAATACCTAAATGATGTATGGTTATAAATAATAACTTGCTAATAATATTTGATATGTTATATTTGCATAAAATTATCTCTTAAAAGGATACATCCACTAATATTGAATAGGTCCACAAACTCTAGTCTCATATGATAAATGTACAGGCAGATGCTCTATAGAGTCAAAATACTCTGGAGGAAATATCTTCTAAAGTTTGCATAGAATGAAATGAATGTTATGTGCAATATGAACCAAAGTTTTTTCATTTATTCTTGATGAGCATAAGTCCTTGAATAAAATACTTAGTTCGATCAATAGATTTAAGATTGAATCAGAAAAAGAGCTGAAAGTAATGGGTAGCAAATATTCCATGAAGATGTGATAGTCATGAATTTTTAATCCAAATAATCTCCCCGATCTCATATCAGCACATCTAATGAGATTGGAAGCATATCCATCAGATAGCTTTAGGCTCTACACCTATTTACAAATTGCTCTCCTCTGCTCTAAAGTGAAGGTAAATGAAGCTTTTAGTTTTAGAAGTTTGACATTCTTACCTTCCTTCAACTCAAGTGTGTTTTTCTCCTATAGATATCCTTCAAGTCCATCTTAGCTTTTACATTATCTTTAGATTTACTCTTGATGTCCATCACTCTATTGAACACATTGTCAAGAATATTCTTCTATATATGCATCACATCTAAATTATATTTGATCAAGTTTGTTCTCCAATATACAAAGATAAGAAAATACTCTTCTTTGTCCAATTGTGAGTAACTCCATACCCGGGCACTTTATAAACAGCTAATGATAGAGAATTAATTATTATAGGTGCAAAATTCACTCTTTTAAATATTTCCTCACTACTTAACCTTGGTGGAGGCTATGTCATCTCCATTTTATTTTTAGTGAAAGCATCTTATTTCGCCTGAAAGGATGATTTATAGGTAAGAATATATGATGACAATCAAACTAAGTATTTTTTCCCCATGCTTCAATGTGAAAGATTTAGTATTATTCATGTAATATGGGTAAGCTAGCTTACCTATAGTGCTCAACTGAAAAGCATATCGTATGTCAGAAAGTCACCAATTGTCTAAAGTAACACTTCTCTCATTGTAAAATTTTATTTGGTGGAGATATCATATGTAGTAACTTTTTCATTCCATAATAATTTAAATTATTGATTAAAGGTTACAAGAACACATCTATCTTTGCCTTTAAATTATGTGGGCATGGAATGATAAGTGTCAGAAACATATAGGGTATAATCATACACAATTTTGAAGAAAGATTATAGGGGGTGAGTATCACGTGCCAGCATGAGTAAGGTGAGGCAGATTGGCTAAATAGAGTAAAATCATCTACAATTAAATCTAAACTTATATTTTTTTATTCTGCAATAAAGGTAGGATGTGTACAGTCAAAGTGTTTCCAGGCTTCTGCTTCTAACAAATGTGTTAGAACACCTACTTGTGAAATGTGTTCTTTATGCTATCCCATATATGCAGCATAACTCATAGATGCATATAAACATTACAAACTAGAAATGATGGGTAAGTTAAATAATCGACTGACTAACACATCCTTTTGTTTTCCTTTTTTTCTAGAATTTGATTTAAACCTTGGCGCGTTACAATGATGACATAAAATCTCTAATAAAATATTCCCATAGTATAACATGTATCCTTTAACACAGCAATCTATTTTTATAAGTGTCAAACCAACTTTAAAAACTAATTTTAAAAATCAAATTTTTATCTGGTATAAATCTATTAGAATTATATTATCTACAAGGTTGGTCTCCTTACATAGGCCAATAAATTAATTAAATTATTCTCCGGATACATTATATTTTATCTTTATGCTTAACATCTTCACAATAACAAATAATTCTGAATGAGTAGTGTACCCATTCCAAATTGGTTGTTGCGTAGCATGCAACAAATCATAGAAATTTTATGCCTCATTATTTGGAGACTCTTCTGTATATTATTGAAATTATGGGCAAGTTGCATTATAAATTAAGTTCTCAAATGTCATAACTCTATCTTTCTCAACTATATTGGAACTTATAGACGGGCCACACTGAGAATTGAAATGAGGCTCGTACTCACCATGTGAATTCTAATATCAATATTATGGCAAGCCAATTCTCTATGATATAGATCAACGATAATCTTATTTGGTGTGAGGTAGGCTTAATTTTTATATTTGAAATATATACAACAAATATTTCTCCCTGATATAAAGGAAGGTAATTGATAGCTTGCCTGAATGAAATAATTCTCTCTGTTCAAAAATTCATTTGTTGATGTCTTGTGTCTAAGCAACAGTCGGTTATACATCTAACTTCTATAATTTTGAATATATATAAAACACACTTGGGCTATAAATTCCTACAACCAAATAATGAGATTTATATTAATTTTAAAAAAAATTAAATAATGTTACTTCACATGTAAGAATATCATCATCTCTACAACACTTAACTTAATATTATACTTCTTTTTGAATGGCTAACATTCTGCCCCTTAATGTAGTGTAGGTTTCACCACATCTTATAGAATTTTTGCTTAAGTTTGAGGTAGGCTTTTCTATCACACAACAAGCCCAATGCTTTCCTCCACTTCAACCATACAAAATGAGCATATATATGACCAAATCATCTAAGATGACTCTCTTTAATCTTATCTTCCACTAGAGCTACTCCAACCTTTTCATGTATATGCTCATTTCGTATCATGTCTCAAAGAGTCTTGCCACTCATCCACCTAAGCACCGTCATCTCTGCAACACTTAACTTAATATTATGCTTCTTTTTGAATGGCCAACATTCTGCACCATAAAGCAGTGCAGGTCTCACCACATCTTATAGAATTTTTCCTTAAGTTTGAGGGAGACTTTTCTATCACACAACAAGCTAGATGCACTCCTCCACTTGAACCATACAAAATCATCATACATGTGACCAAACTATCTAAGGTGACTCTCTCTAATCTTATCTCTTCCATTGGAGCTAATCTAACCATTTCATGAATATGCTCATTTTGTATCTTGTCTCTAAGAGTAAAACCACTCATCCACCTGAGCATCCTCATCTCTGCAACACTTAACTTAATATTATGCTTCTCTTTTAATGGCCAATATTCCGTACCATAAAAGCATTGTAGGTCTCACCACATCTTATAGAATTTTCTCTTAAGTTTGAGGGGGACTTTTCTATCATATAACAAGCCCAATGCAATCCACCACTTTACCCATCCAACATGAATTATGCTAATAATATCTCTATTTATTACAACATCACTATGAATAATAAACTCCAAGATATCTAAAATGTGTACTCTTATTAGTGAATTATTTTCCCAAAGTCATTGTCCCTCTCATTACACTCTAAGATTAACCTCTATAAATAAAGTTTACATTAAACTCCTTCTCTAGTCTTAGCAAAAAAGAAGTAATCATTAGCAAAATGCATACATTGCGGCGGTAGTGAATTTAGGGTTTGGACGAAGATGCACGTGAAAGGAAGAAAGATGAATACCTTTGCAATGATCAAGCTCCCAGCCATCTCCTCAATTTCAGTTGCTCTAGAAGAACGATGAGGATGTGTGAGCTCGGATGCAACATTTTGGATGAAGGATGCAAAAGAAAGAAAGATGGATACCTTCTCAATGAGCAAGCTCTGTCTTCGACTTCAGTTATGAAGAAGAATAAGAAGGAGGTGCGACGGTTGCAAAGAAGAATGAGAAGAAGCTGAAATGGTGGTTACGAAGAAGAACGATGAGGAAGCATGACTTTGGATGCAATAGGAACGAACATCATCGAAGGAGGTAATGTCATCGGGAGGGAACGTAATCGAAGGAGCCTAGCGAAGTCCAATACAAAGGAGAGTGGACGAGAACAGAACAAACAATTGAAATGAATGCCTAACCAGTAGGTTAGATATGATAGCTTGCATCAGATTTGCAGCGGACTTGTGGTGAAAAATTTATCATAATTTTGTAGCAGAATTTTCACCGTAAATCCGCTGCAAAAGAAATAGCGTATATTTCAGTCACAAATCCATCACAATTTTTGAGAATAGAATTTTCACTTCAAATCCATTGTAAATTGCTAACTTTCCTATAGTGATTCAAATAATTCCCAATAAGCCTTTTCCTCCTCATCTTCTCCTTTAATTTTCTCATTACTTGGATTTTCATCAAATCCTTATATACTCTTCCCTACATGACATTTCATAGTTTAATGTGGCATATGTAGTGGAGACATAGGGGAAATAAAGATATGTAGTTTGGTACTTCCAAAAAAAGTACAAGTAATTTAATAGAAGGGTGCTAAAAACTTGCAGATGTTAACCATTTTTTCCCACTCAGAACTTGAAGGACAAGACTTATAGTTGGAATCACCCAACTCCAAATGCATGAAAGCACATCTGAAGTATACTGCACTGTCTATCATAACAAAAGTAGAATTCCATCTAGTTGGTACGTCTTACCTCAAGCCTCTATTAGTTTCAAGCAAACTTTACCTGACAAATTCAATAAACTTTTGTTTTCTTGATTGAGAGCCTTTAACATATTTTATACTCTCACAAACCTTCACAACATCTGAATCAATCTCCTTAAAACCTTCCCGAATAATAAGATTTACTATATGTGCGCAACATCTCATATTGAAGAATTCACCATTGCATAAAAGACTATTTTTCAAATTCAAATGATGTCGTAGAAAATCAACAAAAGTAATAGTAGCTGAAGCATTATTAAGAGTAATGCTGAAAAGCTTGCTATCAAGTTTCTAGTCAAACAAAAGTTGTTGGGGTTTCTCAAATAATGCTAACCCATTATGGAGGGGGGTGACATGAAACTAAAATTTATAATCTTTTTCTGTAACTGTCAATTATTGTCAATAAAATGTGTAGTTAAGAAAATAAATCCATCTATATTGATGGAAGTCCACAAATTAGAAGTTAAAGAAACTCTACTCTTACAACTTGATAAAAGGGCTTGTATTTGAACTTTTTCCTTAGTAAATAATTTCTTACAGTCATTTCATACAATATTTCTAGAAATAAATTATAAATTAGGACACATGTAATGAAGTAATGCTCTAACACCGACCCATTCCACACACTGAAATGGTTGATCATAGATAACTATGCATGCAGTAAATAAGCTATGAAATTCATGATAATCAAACTTATTTTCAACCATAGAAATAGAAGTGCTTGAGTTACTTTGAAGAATAAGCTGTCTAATATCATGGGAGTCCCATTTTTTATAGTTTTGAAGATGATGTATAATATTACTTGTACCATTTTTACTATCACATAGGTAAATTGCCCCATATTTATTACATTTACAATGTTGTTTGCCATCGTTTGCGAGTGGCAACATTTCATAATGTCCCAAGATAGTAGAGGTCAACCTCTTCTTTTTTTTTTTTTTTTAATTCTTTCTTCATTTCTAACTGTATTATCATCACCAATTTCCCATGCATCCATATTGTTATAGTCATCACTATCAAATTCTACATCATTATCAATAGGCACATGCTCATTATGCTTAGAAAGATTACTTGCAACAACTGTATTAGAATCCTCCATCTAAACGCAAAGAATGTATATTTTTAAAAACATTATGTATGAAAAACTTGATAATTCATACTCAATTATGAATTTAATCTACTAAACGAGTATTAGCATTAGTACAGGAACACTACAATAGCCATCAAACCTAAAACTCAATAGCAACACTGCACCACACTATAAGTTTACAACTATGCAACAGAGTAGCTCAGTATAAACATAACATAGCCATCACGATTTAACAAGAGCAAAAGTGCAAAACATAATAGGAAAACATAATAGCAGACCCAAATCTCTAGAGTCCATACCAACATAACAAGTTCACAAGTCACAACTATAAATTGCAAAACATAACAGCAAACAACGAAACCCTAGTCTCTAGACTAACATAACAACTTCACAACAGCTTTGTGCCATGATAAAAAGCCCTAATCTCCAGAGTCTAGACCAATATAATAAGGTCACAACGAAAAACCATAATCTCTAGACTGACATGTTACATGTCAACAATATCTTAAACAGAAAGATAACAAACTAGGAAACTCCCTATTAATAGATTAAATAAAGTCTGAAACATCTTAAATAGTAAAATTATAAAACCCTAATCTCCAAAAGTATTTCAACTTCACTTTCAAATCCCAAAATCCAAATGGGTAAAGTGTGGCAAACCAAAAGAATAAATCTTAGATCAAAAATCCATTTTCAAAATCTTAAAGAAAATCATTCACGTGTTCAATGGAAATCGCTAAATCGGCAACATCCAAAATACCAAAGTTATTCATGAGATTATAGACTGTAGGGAAACCGGACTGCTAGAGGAATCATGAATGAGACACAGACGGCAGACGCTAAGTGGTATTAACAACTTAACATGGGTCGGTCGGGTCACCTTTGGGTTATCGGGTTGACCTGAACCCGACCTGACCCGAATTCTAAACTAGTCCACAAATTAGGCCCAAACCCGACCCGTTCCTTTTACGGGTTGATCCTAACCCGATTTTTTTGGGTCGGGTTTTCGGATCGTGTCAGTTATTGACACCCCTATTACCAATGTTGACATGAATGATGAATACATTCAAATCTTAATAAAAAAATACATTAACACAATCCCTTCCGAGCATTAAAAGGGATAAGAAGAGATTGGTTATTAAAAGCTTTGACACAGGTCATATGGAGATGAGTGTAAGTCTGATCTAACGAGCTTGAGAACCACTAGAGAAGATGCTTGAAAGAGAGAAGTTTTAGCTATTTGTGCAGATGTTAAAATTAGCATGACAGAATATTCCTCATATTTTAACATAATAATATTTTCATCTGAAATGAACTTTGGACATATTAATCCAAATAAAAATACAAAGAACATATTTGTTCAAATATGTACATTATGTGGTATAAGTCACACTACAGAAAAACCAGGTAATACCGGGGAAATTTTTGGTGAAAATAACTATGCTTGAAACAACGATGGCATTACCGGCAGAATTATCCGCCGGTCTGTTTACGGTAGATTTTGCGGCGGAAATAGCGTCGGTAACTTACCGGCAGCGAAACCGTTGGGATTGCGCCGGTGTTAGCAATTTACCGATGCATATTCCACCGGTAATGTCCGGTTAATTAAAACCCAACGAAGTATTACCGATGACTATGCCGCCGGTAAGGTTACCGGCGGATATTCTGTTGAAAAATACGTCGATAATTCTAATAAATTGGCCCCTGCCCTCGACTTTAGGACATTCCGCACCTGTTCGACTTCGTTCCTTCGACGACGTTCCGCACCTGTTCGACTTCTCCCCTGCCCTCGAGCTTGCTTGCTGTTCGCTCCTTCGATGACGTTTCGCACCTGTTCGACTTCGCCCCTGCCCTCGAGCTTGCTTGCTGTGTAGGTAACTTTCTCCCTTTCGCATACTTCGCTACACTGTTCGAATTTGCTCCTTTGATGAAGTTTGACTTCGCTCCTTCGACGCAGTTCTACTTCACTCCTTGACGCTGTTCCACTTCGCTCCTTTGATGCTATTCAACTTCGCTCATTCGATGACGTTCCAAACGGGAGCTCGCTTGCTGTATAGGTAACTTTCTCCCTTTCGCATAGTTCAAGTTTACCTTCAACTTCCTTTCTAGTCTTATCAATAAGAAGAATATCATCAGCAAAAAGCATACACCAAGGTACATCATCTTATAAATGTCTAGTGAGAACATCCATGACTAAAGGAAAAAGATATGGCTTTAAGGTTGATCCTTGATGTATGTAATCCAACCTAAATAGGAAAATACTTAACCTGATTGTGATGAGCAGTATGCAAGGGTGGGCTACGGTGTCACACTTTAGTGACTTGTCACAAGTTAATCTTTTTGTTGTAAAAATTAGGCAAGCATTAACTAGGTTGAAGTCTAAGAATAAATTTGTCACGAGGAACTTTGAATGGGAAAACAACACTCGAGCTAAATAACTGATTTTTATGCTAATTATGTTCTTTTTTCATATTTTTTTTGGGATGATATTAGTTGTAATAATATTCCTCCTTCCTTTATTTCATTGTTAAAGGAAGAATGTGATTGGGATTCAATTACTGAGTAGGTTGTAACTAGTTATTTTTAATAAATTGCTAAGTGCATTTCTTCCAAAAAATAAAAAGAAATGAAAATTTTTAGACTCTAAGATTGACCTCCATGATTTAAGTTTTCCTTCAACTCACTCTCGACTCTTATTAACAAAAAGAATATCATAGACAAAAATCATACATTGGGGTACATCCTCTTACAAATGTTTGATAAGAACATCCATGATTAAAGTAAATGATATGGTCTTAAAGTTGATCTATGATATAATTCAATTGAAATCGGAAAACATTTTCTCAAACCATCTTATATGTGAATGCAAGCAAGCTCTTGTATGTATATCATTTATAATTTGAATATAAATAGGATTAACTTTTTTTTGTCTAGAACTCTCCAAAGCATTTCTCTTGGAACTTTATTATATGCTTTTTTCTCCATCAAATCTCTCAATAAATGTACAGTTTCTATAGTAAACTTACCCGGCATGAATCCAAATTGATTATGAGAAACATTAGTATCACACCACAACCTATGCTCCATTAACTATTGGAATATCATTGTATTATCATATGACAAGTAATCATAACTTATATCCTTATTATTAATATTATATATAGGCTATATATTGTAGATATCATAACTCAAAGAAGTTGGATGTATAATCGATTGGCGCAAAGATGAAAGACATTAACTGATGAGTTCATTAGGGGGATGAATATTTTTATTCAGATAGCTTCTCAACTACCCAGCTTCATCTCAGATGAAAAGTTTCGTTGCCCATGTTCTAAACATAAAAATCAGGTGCACCATAGCCCAGATGACGTTACTGTTGATCTATATCGTCGAGGCTTCATTCCAGAATATTGGTATTGGACTTCTCATGGTGAGTATGAATCACATTTTGATTCTCGATGCTGCCTATCGACAAGTGCTACTAGAGATGAGGAAGAGCATATCATATCTAATCTTGAGACTTAATTCATAATGCAAGTGGATCACAATTTGAACAATATACAGAAGAGCACTTAATAAAGAAGCACAAAATTTTTATGATTTGTTGCATTCTTACCAACAACCAATATGGAAAGGTTGCACCACTCACTCAGAGTTATCCGTTGCTGTTAAGATGTTAAGTATCAAGGCAGAATATAAACAGGTGTTGGGTAGAGAACCGACTTCTGTTGCATTGCATAGTCATACCCACAAGCGGCAGGAGAACCAACAATGGGTTGACGAGCGTGCTAAGAAAGCCTATGTAAGTATATAAGTTTAATTTTGGTAATATTATGTATAAATTGCATAACTTTTTATTAACTTTCATAGGAGGAGTACACACGGCTTCGAGAGAGTCAGGTTGCAGTAGGTGAAGATTCTTCTGCTGGATCAACAGAATATTCTGACTACCGCACTTGGTCGCAAGCGGTAAGAGGAATGCAGCATGATAGAGTATATGGGTTAGACTCGCAGGCCTATGCATATGAATGGCAGACATCTAGTGGCTCTAATTTTTCATCTAGTGCCCAGGAGTCTTTATATGCCTAACAGATAGCTGCCCTTACAGCCGAGCTAGAATAGGTACGAAAAGTATAAGCAGATTGGCAGATGCAAATGCAGCAGCAGCAAGTTGAAATGTTAGAAGAAATGAGAAAGATGAGGGAGCAGATGAGTAGTAGGAGTACAGCATCAGCTGAGAATGAAACTGAATCAGAGTAGATGTTATTTATCTATTTTACTGATATGGACATCCGTATTCATGTGTTTTTAGACATGTTTATCTATTTGTTGTTTGAACATGTTTAGATATTTATTGATGATACTCTTCTTGTATATGTTTATTATGTACATGTTTAATTATTTGTTATCTGGATGATGCTTTTCTGGTTTATATGTAACTGCTGATGTTGTGGATCAGAATTGGATTTATCAATATATATTGTGTTGTATTTTTTTGTATGCAGGTGTAAATGTGGAAATCACTTTTCAAAATAAAGAAGTTTTTTTTTAATTTTTGCTACAGGTTTCCGGCGGATTATCCGCCGGAATGGTTGTCGGTAATATGATATGAGAACATTTCTGGCGGAATATGCGACGGAAACTCCGATGGCTATTTCGACGGTGATATCCGACAGTGCAAATCGACATCGATTCTTTTGTGACGGAATATCCGCCGGTAAGTCCGGCGGAAGATTTCCGCCGGTAATTCCGGCAGAGTATTCGCCGGAACACGATGACAGAAAAGGCGTTGGGTTGTCAAACATTTTCGCCGGTTGTCCGCCGGAAAGACCGTACGACGGAAATATTTTTCCGACTCGCGTTTTACCGTCGGAGTATTTTCCGTCGGAAATCCGCCGGAACCCAATTTTTTTCGGCGTATTTTTCACATTACTAGCGGATTCTGTCCGTCGGTAATGGCTGATTTTCCTATAGTGTTAGAATTTCTCAAATTAAATATAAAAAAATACTTTTTTATTCTTTATTTTGTTAGTCATCAAATAAATAACTCTTAATTTTTAAAGTGTATTGCATTCACTTTATTTTAAAAAAACTATCTATTATTAATAGTTTCAATCAAAGAGATCCCATAAAATCTTCTCTTGCATCTAATGAAGCAATACTAATGCAGTTATTACAGGAGAAAAGAAGATTGCAGAAGCATTCGCTATATAGATGGCTAAGATTCTACCACAATGAGAGTGCTCTCTACATGGACGGCTGTGATCTATTAGCAACTTGTTCATCCGTTGAACTTTTTATGGAGGGAAATGCATGCACGAAAGGTTTTCCACTTCATTAATTTTAAAAAAAGAGCTTTCGAACGTTGAAAGGCAGCCGTTACGCGAAGAAGCCGTTGCTATCATATTGTTTTGCTGTTGCTGTGTAGTATTAAATTACACTGATACCCTCATACATATTTTAATATTATAAATTCAAAATAAATGAAAATAGAAGAATATTAAAAAAATATTAAATAAAACAATGCAATTATTTCTATTGCAATATAATTATTAAATATCACTAGAATTTGTTTTTTATACTCAAATAAAACTATATTATATTTTATTTTTACATTGATCATATAAATTTATCAGAGCACTGCACTGGGTATCCATACTCACACCCATCCACGTGGGTATGAGTACGCCAATGGTCTCATGGGTGGGTACTCAACATAGGAGAATAAATCAATTTACATTGCTAATCATCGTATGCCTTATATTACTGTAATTTTCACTATACAGTGTGCAACACTGAACCGCGTTGCGATCACAATAAATTCTGATATGCGGCTTGAAAGTTTGTAGTTAGAGCAAAGGGCAACAAGCCTCAAGGCCATCTGTCTGTGGCGGTCTGCATTCAAAAAGTTTGAAAAGTTGGTGGGTATGGGTGGGTACAACAACCTAAAAGTCACCATGGCGAAGCCCGCCCATACAGAGTGTGGGTACCCAATGGGTATATAACTAGGACCCCATGTAGGGCTTTGATATTTATCATTTAATAATACATTTTATGTTTTTTTTTATATAAATTTATATTACAAGCTCCTTCCCAATTTTGTTGAATAAGATGTATTAATCTGCCATAACTTCTTTCCATCTCTATGTTGAAATTTCATTAGCTTCTAATTTGGACACTTATCATTACAAGTATAATTGCATGTGCATTAAATATACATTATTAAAATTTATGATTTTAAATAATATTATTTAATTAATTCAAAATGTTTATAAGGAAATCAAATAAATAAAATTACCATTATAAGCAATTGTGACAACAACTACATCCCCAATTTAAGACAAATGCATTTAAAGTTTTAATAAAATAGCAATAACAATAGTAGTAGATCGATGAAAGTTTTAGCAATATATATTATTAAATTTATCATAAAAATAATTGGACAACAGTTTTATAAAGAATAAAAGAATAAGCATAATAACTTAATTATTGTGTAATTAAATCATTTTTTCTTATATATTGCACACAAAATCTTATTTAAATGTACTTTGTCCTATAAGATGATATGATTATTTGACATAATATATATATATATATATACACACACACACACATAAAGCTCTTCATGATTGTGTTGAACTATTTTTGGAATGTTCCAGAGATATATATCGAAATATGATATTGACTTATTTTTGTAAAATATTTTATAAAACTTAGTTCAATCTTATTGCTAAGCATATTTAAAACTTATAAAAAAACATACCATCATTTACTTATACGATTAATCAAAATCTATAATAATATAGGGAAATATTACTTAATTTTTTGAAGCAGCAAGAATAAAAATTTTCTATTATATCAAAACAACAAATTTAAATAGAAAATCAGTATAACTTATGGATAACATATGGGAGTCATTAGGAATAATAAAATAAAAAATGCAAATATTGTTTAAAATTAATTGAATTTAACTTATAGTTGAATATAGCAGAAATTTAAGGCGGTTTGTATTTAACTTACAGCCGATGGTATAATTGAAGATTTCTGAGAATGCGAAGATGGAAAGAGAAGTCAAGGAGCGGGAAATTTGATTATATAACACTGATCTATATATTTTATTTGATTACACAATACTAATTTACATAATTAATGGTATAATTTATATAAATAAATACAATAATTTATTATTATTTATTTAATTGAAATGTTATTTTTTATATATGAAAGATCAAATTTAAATGCATATATAATCATTAAATATTCATTTAAATTTTTGTAATTGTTTGAGGAAAACTTTCAAAACATTATTTCAATTTTAAAGCATGTTTTTACAAATTATTAAGAAATTTTATTCTAAAATAAAATAATATTTAATACTTTTTATAAATTCTTAGTTCTAAGTTTTATTTAATAGTATTTTATAATTTATATTAAAAGAAATGCATCATATATAAAATAAAATAACATAGAGATTCGTGATATTTGATTTAGTAATTAAAAATAACAACGTATTAAAAGAAATAAAATTTATCAATTCAAATGAAGAGGTTGATTTTTTTAATAAAAAATCACAACTTCTTATGACATTGTTCTTGAATTAGTTGTTATTTATTATGATTATTAATCATACTTGATATGCAAGTTTATGCCTACGGTTGACGGCTTTATTCAGCTTGCAAGCACCTCTAGGGGTGGAACCAGGCTTAGTTCCGGGCGCGGGGGGTGGTGAAGAGAGAAATTATAAAAAATATATATATTTATAAGACAAAATTCAATATAAGTTCATATATTGTATTAAAATTGTTAAATAACAAAATTACAAGCTTTATATTCTATTTTATATTTTCTAATAATGTTGCATTACAATTTCATTTGGATCAAATCAAATACTTTTTTCTCAATATATGATACTAGACAATCGCTGAGCCAATCATCACCCATTTTACTGCGTAGTCTATATTTAACAATTTTTATTGCAAAAAATGCTACAGCTATAGCACAAAAAAGTTTTAAACATATTCTTAGAAAAATTATTAAAATTTTTTAAATTGGAAATTATGTAACTGCATTTTCTGCATAGATGAAATATTTATCTGAACTTTTTAAAGGAAAAATAACGAGTTAAAATACAATTGTTTGGTATTGGTACACCTTAATGATGTTACCCATATGATAAAAAGGAATAAAATCCCTCTATGCAAATTGTCTCAGAGTGACGCACAATAGATAGAAGCAATTAAACACCAAAATTATACTTGCAGATCAAAAATGCATTTCTGCTTCTAATAGAATGCTGGAGTCTACAGCACAAAAAAGTAATTAATAATATTTAATTGCGATTTAGGCGGTTTTAGCATGACCAAGATTATTCTAGTTAAAGTATAATAATAATATTTTAAATTAAAAATTTCAACTTTAGAATTTATTATGATACAATTTTATCAAAATATTAAGACCCAAATATTTTTCTTTTGACTTGTATTCTAACTTCTAATTGTCATGGCAACATTCACATTCTTAGTATTTGTTTTTCTTTTGAAGGCTCATTTTGGATACATTTAGGATAGATTTAGCTTTTTTTATAGGTGATTTTGAAGTTGTTATGAGAAAATTATTAATTTTTATATTGCTATGGATATTATACATAAATTCAAATTTGACAAATTCAAGTAATTATATATATATTTTTACGGCTCTCATATATCCACAGATCTTGCAAAAAAATAGCTTTTTACTGAATGCGGCCTTTGGGCCACGGCCCCAATGGCCCAACTAAAGTGAACATGCTTCCGGCCCAATATGCATTTATGTAAGAAACCTAACATCTGCTTCCGTCCCCCTCCCGAACTTGAAGGTTCGCGTGGCGGCCTGCCGTGCGCTCTCTCTTTCTAGCTCCCAGCACAGGCTTAGAAATGGTTCGGCCAATCTCTCTCTCTCTCTCTCTCTCTTTCTCTCTCTCTCGGCCAAGAAACCGGTGAAAGATCTTGGTTTTTAATTATACAGAACTTATGCAGCAATTGGATGGGTTCAGGCAAGAACTCAGCAAACTAAAGGTTGATTTTTCCTCTGCAAAAGTCAATAAAATACAAACTCCTAAGCTAAGTCTTTGATAAACGTTGAAGTCGACAATCAGAAGGCAAGTTTTGATGGAAGTAAGATAAACAGAACAAAAAATTGGAAGAAGAGAACCCAAAATAAAACTTATGTTTACAAAAGTCTCACACCCAAAAGAAAAAGCGCAGAGAGCAAAATAACACCAATTCTCTTCTTAAAGAGCATCTGTCTTTCTTGACTTCTTGATCCCTTGAAGGGCTAAACAGAAGTGGATGACTTGTGCAAACAAAATATCATGGTATTTTCTTCGTGTCATGGGATTGTTTCAGATTCTAAGGAAATTGCTAATGTTTTTTAGTGTCTTTTTCATAATTTATTTAATTCTCCTTTGCCAGCTAAAGCTACTTCTTCCAATATTTCTGCTGGTAATGTCATTCTTGATTGTCTTAAAGCTGCTTTGGTTCTTTCGGTTACGGTAGAATATATTAAAATGGTTGTTTAATAGCCCAAAATCTTCTGCTCCGGGACCAGATGGTTATACCTTTGAATTTTTTAGAAATTCTTGGGAGATTGTTGGTAATGCACTGTGTAAGGTTGTTCTTTATTATTTCAAGCATATACTAAGCCTAGAACTGCTTAAGCTATGATTATTTCTCTTATTCCTAAAAAGAATAATGCTTCTAATGTTTCAGATTTCAAGTCTATTTCCGAATGCAATGTTTATTATAAAATTGTGGCAAAAATTTTGGCTAACATATTACAATGTGTTATGCCTCACATTATTCATCGTAGCTAATCGGGCTTTATTAAGAAGAGGATTTCTACGGATAATTTCATTCTTGCTGCTAAGCTTCTTAGAGATTTTAATGGTTCTTCTAGAAATAAGTTTTTTTTTGCTAAATTAGATATTCATAAGGCCTTTGATACGGTGTCTAGAGATTTTTTTATTACTCGGATGATTCAAAAATGTTTTCCTAACATTTTCATTAAATGGGTTAAATGTTGCATAGATGATGTCTATTTTTCTGTTATTCTTAATGGTTCTATGCACGGTTTTTTTAAATTCTTCATCTAGTCTTCGATAAGGTTGTTCACTTTCTCCTTATCTTTTCTGTATTGTTATGAATGCTTTTTCTAATATTCTGGATGATTGTTCTCATACTTATTATTTTGAGGTAATTAAGGCTGGAGATAATTCTCTTTCTCATCTTTTCTACACGGACGATCTTCTCATTTTTAGAAAAGCTTCTTTAGACAATGCTCGTAACCTTAATAAGATTTTGGATTACTTCTCCTCTGTCTCTGGTTTATTCATTAATTCGGATAAAAGCTCTCTTATTTTATCTAAAGATTGTCATTTAGAAGCTGCTATCAGTTTTATTCTTGGTATTATAATTTCTTCGTATCCTTTAAAATATTTGGGTTTGCCCCTCTCTAGTAAGAAACTTAATCTTTTCAATTTTCAGCCTTTATTTAGTCGTATCTTGATTCTTTTGGCTGGTTGGAAAGCTAAATTGCTTTCTTATGTTGGTAGGGTTCAATTCCTCAATTTTACTATTTCTAATGTCATTTTTTATTGGAGTAAAGGTATTGCTATGCCTAAATACTGTTATAAATTCATCAGGAAAATGTGCTCTGATTTTCTTTTTCATGGTGATTCTTCTAGTAGAAAGATTCATATCATTACTTGGGATAAAGTTTGTAAGCCTATAGATATTGGTGGTCTTGATATTTTTGATCCTAAAGCTCTTAGTTTTGCTTATAACTGCTCCCTTATTTGGAGAATTCTTAATGATATTGGCCCTCTGGCTATTTGGATAATGTTTAAGTATATTTCTCTTTAGAAACCTTGTTCGCATTCTGTTTTCATATTTTGGAAGAATATCTCTTCTATTGCTAGGGATATTAAAAGCAACAATCATTTTAATATATTCTCTAATAGTTCTCTCTCTTTATATTGGGACCCAAGGTGTATGGGGGGAGGTTTATTCATGAGATTGCTATATCGGAAAGAGTTATTTTTCCTTCTTCTTTTCATATTGACAAGTTAAGGGATTGGATTTCTCTGAATTGCTGGACTTTTCCCCTCTCTTTGCCTTTGGTGATTAGTTCTATTTTAACTCAAGTGGATATTACTGTTCCTCAAGTTTCTAATATTTCTTGGAACATTGTTCTTATTCCTTCTTTTAAAATGTTTCATAAAAGCTTCTATGGCAGATTCAATACAGTGGATTGGTATAAACTTATTTGGCATAAGAGATATGCTTTACGATACTCCTATTATGCTTGGATGACAATGTTGAAGGGGCTTAAAACAACTGATAATCTTGTTAAGAGAAATCTTAACGCTTCTACTACTTGTATCCTTTGTCTGAAAGAAGTTGAAAGTCATAATCTTCTTTTTTTTGAATGTGATTATTCTTTTAGTATTATTTCTGGTTTCTTGCCTCAATTTTATTTATTTTTTTTAGGCCTAATTTGGAGCAATTGCTGGACTTTATTTCTTCTCGTAATTTTGATTTTAATATTAAGAATTTATTTTTATTATTTGTTTGTTGTTTTATTTACTTCATTTGGAAAGAGAGGAATGCCAGAAGATTTGAGAATAATTTTGCTAATTTTGATTGTCTGCTTAGATTAATCCTTATGAATCTTTCTACGGAGATTTCTCTTTGGAAGTCTTATCATTCTATTAAGGTTTTTTTGTCTAGTTAGTTCTTTTTGTTTTTTTTTTTTTGTTGGTTCCTCGGCAGCAAGGTTTTTTATTAAAAAACCTTGGATGGATGGGTTCTTTGCTTAGGCTGGTTTTTCTATTCTTTTTCCTTCTATTTTTCTGATTTCCTATTTCAGCTAGTGCTTTTGGGTGTTTCTTGTTACAGTTTTTTGGGTATTTTTACTTGCGGTTTATGTTTTTTGCAGGGTTGGCGTCTAGTTGTTTTTCCTTTGTTGGAGCTGTTGGTGTCTACTCGGGTTCTTCTCTCTGCTTTTGGGAGGCAATTTTATTTCTAGTTATGGGGAGTTTTTTGTTGGTGCTAGAAGAAATTATTCTACTAGTTGTTTTTGCAAGGATTGTTGATTCAGTGGTCTATGGATATAACTTTCTTGCTAGTTGTGTTTCGCAAGGGTGCTATTGCTAGAGGATTGTTTCTAGTACTCTTAGCAGCAGTTTGCTATGTTTGGTGGTGCAGTTTTTTCTGAGTTGGTTGAGGAGAAGATTGCATTTTGTTCTCTCTGCTGTAACTTCTTGTATTGCTCTTTTTTATTTGGATGTTCTTTATCTTTAGGCTCCTTTTTGTCCTTTTTGATAGGTTTTTCTTATGGATTTTTTTTCCATCTTCCTTGTTAGGTTCAATTTTGTAAGTTTTTTCTTTATTTTCCTTCTCTTTTGTAATCTTTACAACTTTTCATTTTTTGGAATGAAATTGGGCATGGTTACCCCTATTTTTCCAAAAAAAAACCCTATTGTCTTTCACAGGATACACTCACACAGGGAATAAAACATTTTTTAAAACTGTCCAAAAATAAATAAAAAAAATAAACTGAAACGAAACGACGCTTAGTTTGGAAAAATCCAACAATCTCCCCCTCAAACCAAGACATTCTTCATCCCAAGCATCTTTAGTAGCTTTAGGAATCTCGATGTGGGCAATGCTTTGGTGAATAAATAAGCTACCTGATCCTCTGTACTGTAGTGCTCCTTACTAATGTGACCCATCTTTACTACATCTTTGATAAAATGGTAATGCACATCAATGTGCTTACTCATGCTATATTGTACTTGATTTTTGGCCAATGCGATCACTGACTTATTGTCCACATAAATTATTGTAGCTTCATCAATCTCTCCATAAAATTCCTTCAATAAATTCTTCAACCAAATTGCTTAGCAAGCCGTTGCCACTACCGTTATGTACTCTGCCTCACATATAGATAAGGAAATAACTTTTTACTTCTATTTGCTCCAAGTGAAGGCTGTATCACCAATATAAAACACATATCCACTTGTGCTCATTTGTTTCCTCATGATCATTTGCCCAATCAAAATAAAACTTATGTTTACAAAAGTCTCACACCCAAAAGAAAAAGCGCAGAGAGCAAAATAACACCAATTCTCTTCTTAAAGAGCATCTGTCTTTCTTGACTTCTTGATCCCTTGAAGGGCTAAACAGAAGTGGATGACTTGTGCAAACAAAATATCATGGTATTTTCTTCGTGTCATGGGATTGTTTCAGATTCTAAGGAAATTGCTAATGTTTTTTAGTGTCTTTTTCATAATTTATTTAATTCTCCTTTGCCAGCTAAAGCTACTTCTTCCAATATTTCTGCTGGTAATGTCATTCTTGATTGTCTTAAAGCTGCTTTGGTTCTTTCGGTTACGGTAGAATATATTAAAATGGTTGTTTAATAGCCCAAAATCTTCTGCTCCGGGACCAGATGGTTATACCTTTGAATTTTTTAGAAATTCTTGGGAGATTGTTGGTAATGCACTGTGTAAGGTTGTTCTTTATTATTTCAAGCATATACTAAGCCTAGAACTGCTTAAGCTATGATTATTTCTCTTATTCCTAAAAAGAATAATGCTTCTAATGTTTCAGATTTCAGGACTATTTCCGAATGCAATGTTTTTTATAAAATTGTGGCAAAAATTTTGGCTAACATATTACAATGTGTTATGCCTCACATTATTCATCGTAGCTAATCGGGCTTTATTAAGAAGAGGATTTCTACGGATAATTTCATTCTTGCTGCTAAGCTTCTTAGAGATTTTAATGGTTCTTCTAGAAATAAGTTTTTTTTTGCTAAATTAGATATTCATAAGGCCTTTGATACGGTGTCTAGAGATTTTTTTATTACTCGGATGATTCAAAAATGTTTTCCTAACATTTTCATTAAATGGGTTAAATGTTGCATAGATGATGTCTATTTTTCTGTTATTCTTAATGGTTCTATGCACGGTTTTTTTAAATTCTTCATCTAGTCTTCGATAAGGTTGTTCACTTTCTCCTTATCTTTTCTGTATTGTTATGAATGCTTTTTCTAATATTCTGGATGATTGTTCTCATACTTATTATTTTGAGGTAATTAAGGCTGGAGATAATTCTCTTTCTCATCTTTTCTACACGGACGATCTTCTCATTTTTAGAAAAGCTTCTTTAGACAATGCTTGTAACCTTAATAAGATTTTGGATTACTTCTCCTCTGTCTCTGGTTTATTCATTAATTCGGATAAAAGCTCTCTTATTTTATCTAAAGATTGTCATTTAGAAGCTGCTATCAGTTTTATTCTTGGTATTATAATTTCTTCGTATCCTTTAAAATATTTGGGTTTGCCCCTCTCTAGTAAGAAACTTAATCTTTTCAATTTTCAGCCTTTATTTAGTCGTATCTTGATTCTTTTGGCTGGTTGGAAAGCTAAATTGCTTTCTTATGTTGGTAGGGTTCAATTCCTCAATTTTACTATTTCTAATGTCATTTTTTATTGGAGTAAAGGTATTGCTATGCCTAAATACTGTTATAAATTCATCAGGAAAATGTGCTATGATTTTCTTTTTCATGGTGATTCTTCTAGTAGAAAGATTCATATCATTACTTGGGATAAAGTTTGTAAGCCTATAGATATTGGTGGTCTTGATATTTTTGATCCTAAAGCTCTTAGTTTTGCTTATAACTGCTCCCTTATTTGGAGAATTCTTAATGATATTGGCCCTCTGGCTATTTGGATAATGTTTAAGTATATTTCTCTTTAGAAACCTTGTTCGCATTCTGTTTTCATATTTTGGAAGAATATCTCTTCTATTGCTAGGGATATTAAAAGCAACAATCATTTTAATATATTCTCTAATAGTTCTCTCTCTTTATATTGGGACCCAAGGTGTATGGGGGGAGGTTTATTCATGAGATTGCTATATCGGAAAGAGTTATTTTTCCTTCTTCTTTTCATATTGACAAGTTAAGGGATTGGATTTCTCTGAATTGCTGGACTTTTCCCCTCTCTTTGCCTTTGGTGATTAGTTCTATTTTAACTCAAGTGGATATTACTGTTCCTCAAGTTTCTAATATTTCTTGGAACATTGTTCTTATTCCTTCTTTTAAAATGTTTCATAAAAGCTTCTATGGCAGATTCAATACAGTGGATTGGTATAAACTTATTTGGCATAAGAGATATGCTTTACGATACTCCTATTATGCTTGGATGACAATGTTGAAGGGGCTTAAAACAACTGATAATCTTGTTAAGAGAAATCTTAACGCTTCTACTACTTGTATCCTTTGTCTGAAAGAAGTTGAAAGTCATAATCTTCTTTTTTTTGAATGTGATTATTCTTTTAGTATTATTTCTGGTTTCTTGCCTCAATTTTATTTATTTTTTTTAGGCCTAATTTGGAGCAATTGCTGGACTTTATTTCTTCTCGTAATTTTGATTTTAATATTAAGAATTTATTTTTATTATTTGTTTGTTGTTTTATTTACTTCATTTGGAAAGAGAGGAATGCCAGAAGATTTGAGAATAATTTTGCTAATTTTGATTGTCTGCTTAGATTAATCCTTATGAATCTTTCTACGGAGATTTCTCTTTGGAAGTCTTATCATTCTATTAAGGTTTTTTTGTGTAGTTAGTTCTTTTTGTTTTTTTTTTTTGTTGGTTCCTCGGCAGCAAGGTTTTTTATTAAAAAACCTTGGATGGATGGGTTCTTTGCTTAGGCTGGTTTTTCTATTCTTTTTCCTTCTATTTTTCTGATTTCCTATTTCAGCTAGTGCTTTTGGGTGTTTCTTGTTACAGTTTTTTGGGTATTTTTACTTGCGGTTTATGTTTTTTGCAGGGTTGGCGTCTAGTTGTTTTTCCTTTGTTGGAGCTGTTGGTGTCTACTCGGGTTCTTCTCTCTGCTTTTGGGAGGCAATTTTATTTCTAGTTATGGGGAGTTTTTTGTTGGTGCTAGAAGAAATTATTCTACTAGTTGTTTTTGCAAGGATTGTTGATTCAGTGGTCTATGGATATAACTTTCTTGCTAGTTGTGTTTCGCAAGGGTGCTATTGCTAGAGGATTGTTTCTAGTACTCTTAGCAGCAGTTTGCTATGTTTGGTGGTGCAGTTTTTTCTGAGTTGGTTGAGGAGAAGATTGCATTTTGTTCTCTCTGCTGTAACTTCTTGTATTGCTCTTTTTTATTTGGATGTTCTTTATCTTTAGGCTCCTTTTTGTCCTTTTTGATAGGTTTTTCTTATGGATTTTTTTTCCATCTTCCTTGTTAGGTTCAATTTTGTAAGTTTTTTCTTTATTTTCCTTCTCTTTTGTAATCTTTACAACTTTTCATTTTTTGGAATGAAATTGGGCATGGTTACCCCTATTTTTCCAAAAAAAAACCCTATTGTCTTTCACAGGATACACTCACACAGGGAATAAAACATTTTTTAAAACTGTCCAAAAATAAATAAAAAAAATAAACTGAAACGAAACGACGCTTAGTTTGGAAAAATCCAACAATCTCCCCCTCAAACCAAGACATTCTTCATCCCAAGCATCTTTAGTAGCTTTAGGAATCTCGATGTGGGCAATGCTTTGGTGAATAAATAAGCTACCTGATCCTCTGTACTGTAGTGCTCCTTACTAATGTGACCCATCTTTACTACATCTTTGATAAAATGGTAATGCACATCAATGTGCTTACTCATGCTATATTGTACTTGATTTTTGGCCAATGCGATCACTGACTTATTGTCCACATAAATTATTGTAGCTTCATCAATCTCTCCATAAAATTCCTTCAATAAATTCTTCAACCAAATTGCTTAGCAAGCCGTTGCCACTACCGTTATGTACTCTGCCTCACATATAGATAAGGAAATAACTTTTTACTTCTATTTGCTCCAAGTGAAGGCTGTATCACCAATATAAAACACATATCCACTTGTGCTCATTTGTTTCCTCATGATCATTTGCCCAATCACTGCCATAATATCCAAGTAACCTCATGTCTCTACTGCACTAATAATGAAGGCCAAACTCAACTGTTGATACCACTTGATTCCTTATCTAACTGAATAGAGGAGCTCATGGGAGTGTTGATTGGCTTGGCTTTGTCCATTTCATATTTCTTCAAAATGTCCTTAGTGTATTTAGATTGATTAAGAAAGGTTCCATCATCCATTTGCCTTATGCTAAACCCTAAAAAGTAGGACAACTCTCCCATCATACTAAACTCAAACTCCTTACTCATTATTTTAGAAAACTCATCACATAAATGTTTATCAGAAGATCCAAAATTATATCTTCAACATAGATCTGGACAATGAGTAAATCATCCCCTACTCATCTCAGAAAAAGGGTGGTGTCTACGCTCCTCTTAACAAACTCTCTTTCTAATAGGAATGTGCTAAGCCTCTCATACCAAGCTCTGGGTGCCTGTTTCAATCCATATAAGGCCTTTTTTAATTTGTAAACATGATTTGGATATTGGAAATTCTTAAAACCTAGGGGTTGTTCTATAAAAATATCCTCTTTTATTACCCCATTTAAAAAGGCACTCTTGACATCCATTTGAAACAGCTTAAATCCCTTATAACAGGAAAAGGCTAGTAGCACCCTAATGGCTTCCAATCTAGGTACAGGGGCGAAGGTCTCCTCAAAATTAAGCTTGGGGACACCTCTAACTAAGTCTTTTTGGGTGACTCTCCTAAGGGTTTTCATACTGACATGACATAATCTCCTGTACCACAACCAAGACTCATCAGCAACAGTTTTTAATCAAATTGAAACATCAGTTTTAAAATAACTTACATCCAGTATGTAGACATTATTGATCCTTTATCTCTGCAAAATAATTTTATTATTTAAGCTTAAAATGCAGCAAGTGGGCAGGAGTTTGATGTTGTATCCTTTGTCAGAGAGTTGACTGATGCTCAGCAGGTTATATTTCAGTCCATCTACAAGAAAAACATTGTCATTCATAAAATTCTTTAAATCAGAAATTATACCTGAACCTACCACCCTCCTGGTGGTTTTGTCTCCAAGTGTAACCTTACCTCCATCCCTGGCCTCCAGCGATATGAACTGATTTGCATATCCAGTCATGTGTCTTGAACATCCGTTGTCTAGGTACCACATGCTCTCACGAGATCTTATGTGAGAGCATACCTACAAAATCATCAAATGTCAGATTTAGGAACCTAAATAAGTTTGGCTTCCTTCTTATGAAAAGAAGAATGTAATGTATGTGTGATGTACTGTGAAACAGGCAATTTGGGCCTCCACGCCCAATATGTACTACGATGAACAGTGCAGGTGTGGGAGATGTGTCTTAACATGCCATAAAAAAAATATCTAACACCAGGAAATGGGTTAACTAATCTACGTGGGTGATAGTGCCTCTTCTTAGGTTTGAATGAAACATGCTTTGATAATTTTGAAATAGATTCTTTAAAAGTTGGAGGTGCATAAAACTTGTAAAAGTAGGAGGTGTTTTATTTTTCTTAAAAGCACTGATTTTTACTCTTAAAAATTTATTCTCCTTGTTAAGACTTGTAATTTAAAATTTCAATGCTCCATTACTACTCTCCACTTCACATGCCATGCTGTCTAATTCTTTAAAAGCTCTTTCTAAATCAACATGCGGATTTTCAATGAATCATGCTCAGTAATCAGATCAGAATACTTTTTGTTCAATTCATCAAATTCATCAAGTAAAGATATGTGATTGCTATCAAGTGTGAAATGATCTTTAACTATAGAATCATGCTCTTTTTGTAAATTCAGAAATTCTAGTTTCAGGCTAGCATGAGTTTTCTTAAGCTTCCTATACGATGCATGAATTCTTTCAGACACTTCAAATAATTGATCGTAAGTAAGCTCACATACCTCTTCCTGGTCAGACTGACCAAGATGATTATCTGCCATCAGACATAAGTTGGTTTCCTCCTCTTCAGCTTCAGTCTCAGAAGAGTCAGATGCGGAATCTGCCCAGAACACCTTTTGAATCCGCTTCTTGTCCTTCCTGAATTTTGGTTTCTCCTCACCCTTTTCCTTGCTTGGGTGAGCTTTAAGTGTAGGACAATCAGCCTTAATGTGTCCAGGCTTCATGCATTCAAAACAAATAGTATCAGATGAGCCTTTAAAATTTTTACTAGACTTACCCTTATTCTACTTCTAAAAGTTCTTATATTTCTTCCTTAGAAAGCTTTTGAATTGCCTAGTGATTAAGGCAACAACATCGCTATCAGACGCGGAAGAATCAGTGTCAGTATCGTTGGCCTTCAGCGCCATAGTTTTCTCCTTCTTCTTCTCACCTGCATCAAGCTGTCTTTGGTTCACCCCGTGCTCATAAGTAATGAGTGACCCAAGTAAGCTGTCAATAGAATAATTATTCAAATCTTTTGATTGAGTAATTACAGTTATCTTAGCATCAAACGAAGAGGACAAACATCTCAAAATCTTGTTCATTTTTTCATAATTTATAAGTTCTCTTCCTAAAGTATGCAAAGAAGTGACAATTTGAGTAAACCTCGTATACATTTTAGAAATATACTCAGTAGGTTTCATGCAAAAAAGTTCATAGTCACGCAGCAATATATTTAACCTAGACTGTTTGACTTCAGTTGTACCTTCATAAGTAATGCACAATCTATCCCAAATTTCTTTGCCAGTTGTATAAGTAGAAACACACATGTAATCCTCAGATTTTAAGGCATAGAAAAAATAGTTCAAATATTTGGCATTCAATTGGGCTAAGTCACGATCATCAAAAGTCCAATCAGTGAAAGACAGTTCAATTTTAACATTGTTAATCATTCTAAAAGGTGGTTCATAGCCATCCTTAACAAGCATCCACATACGGTAATCTATAGATTGAAGAAAAGTGGACATACGAGTTTTCCAAAAATCAAAAGATATATTATCAAATAATGGCGGTCGTGTAATTGAATAACCTTCAGCAGTATTACGATTACCAAAGTTAGCTATGGATCAAATTCAAAAGTTTTTCAAAACTAGATTTTATGAATCCCACTCTGATACTACTTGAAAGTTCGATAGGGATGTTAAGCCCTGATGAACTAGTCCCGAGGCTAACCAAGAAGGGGGATGAATTGGTTATTTAAAAAATTCGTGAGCAACAGGAAAAATATTTTTGATAATTTATAGCGGAAATAAGTAAACACAGAAACGAAAAGATCAACCACAGATTTCACCCAAGCAGATAATCAGAGAAAAATAAAGTGTAGAAAATAATCAGAAAGAGCACACTAAATTTTATAGTGGTTCGGTCAACTTGACCTACGTCCACTCCTCGGAGCCTCCCCTCCGGGTATTGTGCTAACACAAAAGTGACTCTCCTTCTGCTCCCACAGCAAGGTGGAGAAGCCTGTATAAAACTCCTTTCCACTGACCCAGTGAGGTAGAGAACCTGAACTCCTTTTGCTTCCTCTGAAGCGGGTAGAGAACCCGGACTCCTTTCGCTTCCTCCTAAAGTAGGCAGAGAACCTGAACTCCTTTCGCTTCCTCCAGAAGCAGGCAGGGAACCCGGATCTTCTTGCAATCGATTCTCCCACTGAAAACACCGACAGGATGAGAGACAACGAACAGAGAAGATGACTCTGATCCTTACTTGGAGTAACCTTTGTGAATTCCTCACAAACTTCCCCTCATAAGATCATCTCTCTCTCTCTCTCCCAAACTCTCTCTCTAGGGTTTCTCTGTAAAGGAAAGTGGCAAAAGATAGAAAAAGATCTTTTATAGGAGGGCTCAAAATTTGCCCTAAATCTCAACTGGTCGGCCAATATCATCCAGGATGATCAGTTCAAAATCACCTGTTTCAGTCTGGACGATTTCTGGATGATTTGTAGAAAAAGTTGTTCATTTCGTCCCGTACGATTTTGTGATCGTCTGGGACGATTAGTGTAAATTCAGGAATTTCATCCAGAAGACTGCTCAGGTCGTCCAGAGGAACTTGTGCTGGACGACCTAAAAATGACTAGATCATCTAGAATGATATTTCTATCATCCTGTACGATTAGTTCAAAAAGAGCTAAAATCGTCCTGAGCACCGCTCTAGACGTGCAGGTGAAACATGCAGGATGATTTCAAAATGACTTAATCGTTCGGGATGATATGGGTATCGTCCCGTATGATTAGTTCAAAATTGGGATTATTGTCCTGCACACAGCTCTGGACGTACAGGTGAAAGGCACTAGACGGTCAGGATTTTTAACACATCGTCCCGTACGATCCTGCGATCGTCCGGGACGATATGATCGAATCAATCAGACCTTAATTACTTTCCTTAATTACCAGACTAATTTAGGCATGATATAATTTTAGCTTAACAATGTATATAAAAATATGTATGTTAGCTTAACAACCGTGCACACACACAATGTGAGTGAAATTAAATATTTAAATTTTTTTGTAGATCATACTAGACGATCTATATTGTACTTTATAATTTTTACAATTAGAAATTAATTAAAATATTAATTAAGTAAAATAAAACTTGAAATCAAAATAAACTAATAGTACTATACAAATCAAACAATACAATCAATTATATTCAAGAATCTCCATCTCTATTTAAAATTAGATAATATTTCAAAATTTAAAAATTTGGTCAGTTCATACCGTATGAACCAAATCTTTATATGCAACATTTTAAAATCTTACTTAATTTAATCCTTCTCATTAATTAGTCAAATTTGGCTTAATAAAGGTTTAATATTATACTGTATGAGCTTGATCGTATTGGATGATCGATAGAGATAATTTTTTATCATCTTAGGGTTCATCCTGGATGAATTATGATTCCATTGAACTAATTATACTATATGACCATAAATTCATACTATACGATCAATAAAGGATTTGAACTGATTGTATTGGACTACTTTTTATTATATAATACTGACATGGGAGAATTGAACTAATTGTAATGTATGATTAATACATCATACTATACAAACAAAAAATGGCAAAATTGAATTATTAGATTTTTTGGAAACTCACTATTAAGCTTTCTTAATAGACTTTATAGAAGTCTTTGGCAGTTAGAGGGTTAAGTCTTCTGTGAGAGAGCATTGAAGAGAGGGCTTTGAGCAAAGAGAGAGAAAGGGGAAGTTGTGAAAGAGGGAGAAGATCCTTATAGGTTCAAGGGAGTATGAGAGGGGAATCCATATGGTTGCTTCGGTCAACTTGCATCTGAGTTCCTCCATGTGTCATTGTTCGTCTTGAGAGAAACTCCATGAAGATCTCTTTGGTGTCAAAAGTCCATCAGCTACTCCATTGCACTGAGAAGGTGATAGTGATTCGGGCTATTCCGTCTCACCAGAAGGGTGAAAGTGTTATGGACTACTTTGCCTCACCCGGGAGGTGAAAGTGATTTGGGCTACTTCAACTCATTAGTAGAGTGAAAGTTATTTGAGCTACTCCACCTCATTGGGAGGGTGAAAGTGATTTAGGCTACTATTCCTCACTAGGAGGGTGAAAGTGATTTAGGCTACACCATCTCACTAGGTGGGTGAAAGTGAGTATGGTTCTCAGCCTCATCGAGGAAGTGGAAGTGATTTTGTAAGGGCTTCTCTGCCTAGTCGTGGGGGCTTAAGGAGAATCTCTAACTGTTTAGTATAATACCCGAATAAGAGGACTTCAGGGAGTGGACGTAGGTTAAATTGATCGAACCATTACAAAAATTTAGTTTGCCTTTTCTTTTTCTTTGCGCATTTTATTTTTTTGTGGTTTACTTTCTTGCGCTTTTATTTTTTGTAATTTGGTTTGGCTTTGGTTGTTGTTGTGACACGAAAATCAATTTGGTTAGTCTGGATTGATTCTTATTTTCGGAAAAAAAAATCAGGAAAGTGAAAGGATGAAAAGCATTATTTGTTTTTCTAAAAAATCAAAAACTAAAAAAAAATTTGTGTTTGTTTTGAGCTATAATTTTTACTTCCACTTTAAAATTGAGTTGGTTGTTTAATTTAAAAAGTTTTGAAAAAGGTTTTTACAATACCAATTCACCCAATCATGCACTGAACTTTCATATTATAGATACAAGCTTGTGAGCTTCTTGTTGAGAAAGGGCTTACCTCAAAGGATGTTCAAGTGGAAGCTAATGAGAGGGTGTTCAGTTTGTTTATAGGACCTGAACACCCAAATAAAATTTGGCGTCACTCCTATCTGATGTTTCCCTCATAGCACCATGAAGGTCTGCAACGGCAATGGAAGCAATTTTGGTCAAATAGTAAGCCTCTGAGAGGAGGTCTACTCATTACTAGCCGAGATTAAAGATTTTCAATCTTTACATTATGAAATGAGAGAATTTATACAACAATTTTAGATGTATCAACCACCTCCAATAAGGTTGCAAATGATATGTAAAATTTTAATTTCTAATTCTAATGTTGATTATTTAAATATTAGCAATTAATAATTTTCTTACTATTTATAAGGAGTCAATGAAAATTCCTCTATAAATTGACGTTATGTGAGAAAGAGACATTATTGTAGCATTGAATTTTGAAATGAAATACTTCTATTGTCTTGAAGTACTTGACATGAGATTTCTTACAATGTAACTTACTGTATGCAAGTTTTAAGTTTCATTACTATTGCACTTATTTGCAAGCTAGAAATTTCTACAGATTTACTCATACTTGCAGTTTTTTATGTATATTAGTTTCTTTGTTTGCTACAGGTCTTATCTTTAATATAACACATATGTTTTTGCTTTGCCTATAACTCGTTAGTTCAGCTCTCGTATCTCTGTAAAATAACCGGCATTTTAGGTGTATTGTGCATCTTGTACTAATTATTTATGTATTACTATTCAATAACCACTAAAAAGATTTTCTATTCATTCTTTTCATGGAACAGTGAATGCATCTTTACTATGACCTCTGAGTTTATTTTGAAATTCTTATCAGCAATTGGACTTATGAGGACTAATTCATATATATATATATATATATATATATATTAAAGTGTGGCCCTTTCATTGAGATCATGTTAAGTTATAGATTGTTCATTAGCAAGATTTTCATTGTGAAAATTTGAGAAGTCTATGTGATCTTTAGTCGAAGAATATTTATTGGTTAATGATGATCATAAAATATTTGTAAAATGATTGTTGACCAAAAATAAATTATTTAAAAAACTTATATAATTAGCGGCAGTTTAAAATGCTGTTATTCTGGAGCTTTGGCGGTGGTTTTATCTACCGCTAATATGAAACATTCGTGACGGTTGAAATTACTACTATTGTATTAGATTTGTGGCTGGTAAAAGAGTCACTAAAGCTCCAAGACAGTGGTGGTTTAAATTGTTGTCAAAACTAGCGCATGCCAACCCATCTCCAACCGTTACAAAATAGCTGCAAAATGCCTTTGTACCAACTATGGCGGACTTGCGGAGGTTTTGAGGCAACTTCAAACTTTTTTTGTAGCGGTTAAAATTGCCGTGAGATCTAATATTAAGTGCCGTTGGAGCTTCTTTTTCTTGTATTAAATTTGTTTTGTTAAAGTAAGGAAATATAAAATAAATTAGGAGTGATATAGTTGGATGAAACTTGTTCAGTTAATCTTAATCCCACACGCATCAGCTTTAACCGAGCCAAAAAAAAAAAAAAAAAAAAATTGCCCCCTGCTCTCCTCATGTCAGCACATAACAAATTTCTTTACGGCAGATAATTTTTTTTAAAACAATTTATTAAAAGGAATTTTTCAAAATGAAAAGAGTGTTTGACTTTCAAAAATAAATAATTTTGCCCTTTTTTTTAATTATTATGCTCCATTTTCTTTATTTTTTTTATTATTATTCTAGTTATTTAATTAAAAAAAAAAAGAAAATCATATTGGCTAGATAGAAAAAAATAAAAAAAATCTGTAGATTGAGCACTATATTTCTTAAGTATATACTCCATATTTGTTCTTACTTTTATATAATTTATTACTTTTTAAATTATCATAATATATTTTACATGGATAAAAGTCTTCGTCATGAATTTGAGTCAAAATTCTCTCTGAGGAACAAAATTTCTTGTTGTCATAGCAAAGTCAAACTTGACTGCCACAAAAGTCTATAAAAAATAAAAAATGTGGACCAATTAAAAGTCATTAAAATTAAAAATATAAATAAAAAATTAAAAATATAACTCTTAGTAAAAGCAAATTTAATTTGACAACTACCGCAACCTTCCCATCATGTTATACAACCCCTCAATTATTTAAAGCTAGATGTAGAACCTCCAAACTTGAATGAGGAAAAAATAAGGGAATCTTAGAGCATGCCATCGCCTTTCAAGTTGTTTTTCTGCTTCATTTTCCTCTCTTACATAGAGATAATCTTGAGCCATGCCAGAGGAAGTTGCTCATCATCTTGCGGAAACCTCCAAAACATCAGGTATCCTTTCCACCTTAAAGGTGATCCAACTGAATGTGGTGGTCCTGATTTTGAACTCAATTGTGAAGGCAACAATACAATATTAGAGATCCAACAAAAAAAGTTTTATGTCATAGATATATCATACCGTGATTCTGAAATCACGCTTGTTGATGTTGGTTTGGCAAAGGGCGACTGTGTTAATCTTCCAGATAGATCAGTAGATCCTGATGATTATGATGGAGTGTTTGGGTTTGGGCGTGATTATATAGGCCAGGTCACATTCATTAACTGCTCAATAAAGATCGAAGATCCAAGTTATAAAATTGTGCCTTGTCTCAGCAAGAACAACTCACAAATTTATGTAAAATTTGATACTTTATCTGTTGGAGACCTCCCAATAAAGTGTCGTTTTCTATATACAGTTCCCCTGAATGATAAACTTCAACATAGTATTTTTGATCAACTTAAATTAGGTTTTAGGATGAATTGGAATCCTCTTATCAATTCAGCAGCAGACGCCATTCACAATTGTGCAAAAATTGTAGGAAAGTAAGTATACAAACTATTACGCTTGTTAAGTTCCTATTGTCCATCTTCTAATTTTTATTTCCTAAATGCAGTCTCGTTTTTATTGATGGTCAATCAACTGAATCATATAAAGAAGAGATGGGCATTACCTTGTATGATTTGATATCTCCTTTTCGTTTTGAAATTGATTTCTTAGCATGTCTCCATAAAGAGCAGTACAACCATTCAATATTAACCTACTATGCAGCAGCAGTAATTTTTTTAGTATTGGACATAGCACTCCTAATACTAGGTAGGAACATGCTTTCACTTAAATCATGGAATTATAGGTATAAGATCGACTGACAGCTAAATTACATTCTTACAGTTTTATTAATAATTGGAAGACTTCTATTTGCACCATTATGTGTCCTTTCATTCCTTGCATACAACTTATTCAAGCTTTCGGTACCTGTTGATATTATTGAGAGGTTCCTACAAAATCAAAAAGCCCTCTCACCATCAAGATATTCATACAATGATATTATCACAATTACAAGCAACTTCAAAGAGAAGTTAGGACAAGGAGGCTTTGGGTCCGTCTATAAAGGAAGGCTCCCTGGTGGTTATTTGGTTGCTGTGAAGATGTTGGGAAAATCCATGGGTGATGGAGAGGATTTTATTAATGAAGTATCTACTATCGGCAGGATTCATCATGTAAATGTAGTGAAACTCATTGGATTTTGTGCTGAAGGATCTTATAGAGCTCTGGTTTATGAGTACATGGCTAATGGGTCTCTTGATAAATATATTTTTTCTTCGAACCAGGCAAATAGAATCCTTAATATGGACAAGCTTCTTGAGATTGCTCTGTCTGTGGCCAAGGGACTTCATTACTTACACCAAGGGTGTAATATGGGGATTCTGCATTTTGACATCAAACCTCATAATATCCTTCTTGATCATAAATTCACACCAAAGATATCTGATTTTGGCTTAGCAAAGTTGCACCCTAAAGACCATAGTCTTGTTTTTATGAGTGCTGCTAGAGGAACAATTGGATATATTGCACCAGAATTAATATCGAGAAGTTTTGGGACTATTTCTCATAAATCAGATGTATATAGCTTTGGCATGCTTCTAATGGACATGGCTGGTGGGAGTAGGCATAATGACCTGAAAGCAGAAAATTCTAGTCAGGTTTACTATCCTTCATGGATTTATGATAAGCTACAAAAGAGAGAATTGTCTAAGAACTTTGACCTTTTTGAGATTGATGATTTAGAGAGGAAGCTATGCAAGGTGGGGTTGTGTTGCATTCAGACAAGGCCTATAGATCGCCCTTCCATGATCAATGTTGTGGAGATGTTGGAAGCTGATGTGGATTCCTTACAAATGCCACCGAAGCCTTTCTTTTCTTCTTCACATTCAGCCTCTCAAAGAAACATTTGTATGGATTACTCTGTATACGAGCTCCCAATAATTTCAGAGAACTTGTAAGCCGTGCAAAAAGGTATAACACTTTTACATAATTATGTCCAAATTAGTATCTACCTCAAAATCTTTTTTTTTTTTATATTATGTATTGTACATTCTATTAAACCATGTGCTACTGATAAATGCAAGAAGTATTATATTTTACTTTTTATTAAAATCTAAGCAAAATTGTTAAATATATGTTCTCTTTTCCTTAACTATCAGAAAAATTCATTTAATGCATAATTTGATAAAGGTTTTTACATTTAGAATTACCTTTTAGGCTACGTCTACTTTGAAGGAATTGAAATGGTTAAAATGAAAAGGAAATGGATTCATAAATCATAAAGGGATTAAATTGAAATTCATATCCACCCGTTTATTTTGTAGAATAGAAATTCAGTGAAAAATAGTTTTTTCCCCTTCCTTCAATAAATGATTGAGGAGAGATTGAGGTTTTCTTTCGTTAGGGCTAGGAATGTTTAAGTCTCAATGATGACTCTATAAAAGTTTATTTCTTACATAAATCTAATTACGTAATAATTATATGGAAAATATACACCATGTATAGAATTATGAAGATAAATATGTTTGCATTCCCTCTAATTCTTTCTACATAAACAAAGCATGAATGAGGTTTTGCATTAGTCTTTATTTGGTTAAATATCCAATAATGCATGTTAATTTATTCTTAAATGATAATAAGAATCATGTTATAAATTAATTAAAATTGATTGTACTTTCAAAATTCTAACAATTGTATTGAATCTTTCGGGCTAGAGTTAATTCAATTTTGATCTGCAATGATTTTATATAATAGTGACTTCCTCACCTTGACATGAAAATTTAAAAGTTTGAGTATCCAAACAAAGGCTCTGCTTGCATCCCAAGGCATTTACAAAGTTTTTGATGCTCTACAAAGATTTTTTTTTTCATTTTTTTAAACAAATAAAAAAATTTTAAAAGATACTCAAAACTTGTTATATTCAAATTTATCTGTGGATGAAACCAAATCTTACTAGCAGGAATAGATGTGTAGAACCTATGTGAGAATAGGGAGTAGAGAGTAGAGAGAATAGTTGAAGGAATAGAGAGAGAGAATTTAGGAAAATGCATATAAAGAACTAGAGATTCAGACTAATAGAGTTTGTATAAACCAGTCAAAATATACAAGATTAAGAAGTCCCCAATTTGTTCATAATAACCCATATTTATAGGGTTTTGAGAGCTATAAAAAGGGTTTATCAGAGAAAAATGTAAAAGTAAAAAAAAAAAAAAGGATACACATATCACATATATAATACTACACATCACCCTAGATACGCGTCCACCCTCCCCTAATTGGGTCAGGGAGAGATGAGGCTAATAATCTTTCTCTGATCAAGTTCGCTATAGCCAAGTGCATACTAGGCGAGCCTGTTGTACGGTGCGAGATTATGAGGTAGTGTCGATCATGGGAAACTCGGTGATTTGATGTTGGTCAGAAGTCACTGATGTTCTATTCTGTGCCTTGAGTCCCCATCAGGGAACTTATGAGTGAGCTGAGACAGCTAATGGAATCAACTATGGTTGATGTGGATATGACAAGATGAGGGCCCAAAGTAGGCTCTTTCTTGTAATCAAGTTTGGATGGAGGGATGGTCACTCTGTGAGAGAGCCAGTGACTGATAGTGGAGTCCAGATAGGTGGTGAGTGCATAGTTGTTGATTTGACTAGAAAATTTTAGGTAACCCTATATAAGGCGAGATCTCCAGTATGCTCGGGCGAGTGATACCTATTGATCTAGTTGTGGCGAGTCTCCCTTTGACTTCCGGGTGAGCACCACTCCCCTTAAATTACTTAAGTGAGTTTCTCCCATGGGGCCCCTTGAAGGGCGAATTACTCTATCATCATCCACTTATCACCTGCTAAGTACTTGAGAAAGCATATGCCAGTATACAACTTTCACAATTTAGTACGCATTTTCATTTTTTTAAAATGAAAACTACCCCGTTCATTACCTACCACAGCGATCACCGTCTCATATAATATTTAATAAAATGTAAAATAATATTTATTGTATACCAAATATATTTTATTTTTTTCTTTAAATATAGATTAAATAAAATAAAAAATAAAAAAAATACAAAAAGAATAGAAAATATTCCATACAGTCTCCTCTTAACTAATTAAATTAGAACAATGAAAAGACTATGAACGAATGATTGAAGAAAGTAGGCTTCCAAAGTTAGAATTTTCTACATTTTTTGCTACACCATTTATCAATATAGGCATTAGTTATCTCTTTATGGCTTCGTTTGTAAAAGGCTTTTTTACTGTTTTTTAAAATAGTTTTCTAATACAAAAACTTCTAGCTCAAGAAGTTATTTACTAAAAAATTATTTTAGAAAATAGCAAAAAAGTTATCGCAAATAAAGCCTAACTTTCTACATTTTGTCGTATGGCAAGGGCTTAAAAATGGACCATATTATGATAATAAATAGCTTATAAAAGTTAAGTTTAAAAAAATTACAATGTCACAATTATGCAGTATATATATAACTTCTTATTAAATGCTTCCTCAATGAATTTTTATAGATATTGACGACTCCTTGAGATTAAAAGAATCAGATATCTGTGCGATGATTTTAAAATAAAGATCATAACTTCTCGTATTTATTATACACTTTTTCTTACTTTCGTTTATATTTTGCTATGAAGATTTTTGATTTAAAGAAAAGTACAGAAAAAAAAAAATGCTGTGGAAAGTAAAAAATAGTCAATCGAAAATTTTTTTGAGTTGTTTGATGGAGCACTTTAATTTACTTTTTTTGGTATGCAAAGTGAAATTACAGTGCATTTTAAACAATAATTGATTGGAGGTAGCTAACGGCGAGGGCAGAGCTGCAGGGGGCGGCAATGATGGCTAGTGGCGGGCGGCCGATGTGACAATGATATATAATTTTGCTTCTTAAATTGCATTACAGTTGGACGTAAAACTGCATAAAAGCTTTCATCTGATATGACCAAATTATGGATATTGGACAAGGAAGTAGCCACAGGCACCATCCTTCTATTCTGTAAGGCCCGTAAATTACTCTTACGAACATGAACTCTCTTGAGGAATAAGATTTTTTTGCTTTTAAAGCAGTCAAACTTGGCTGCTTTGAAAAGTCAATGAAAAATAAAAAATTTGGGCCAATTAAAAGTCACTAAAATTTAATATAAAAATAGAAAATTTAAAACATTACTCTTATTAAAAATTAGTTAAATATGAGGAAGACCACAACCTAACCATCATATTATACAACCATTCAATCATTTAGAGAGATGTAAAAGTCTGAACACTTGAATGAGGGAAGACTAAGGGAAACCAATAACATGCCAGTCATTCAAATTGTGTGTACGTTTGATTTTCCTCTCTTACATGGAAGTAACCATAAACCATAACAAAGGAATGTGCTCATTGTCGTGCGGAAGCCTCCACAACATTAGGTATCCTTTCCACTTGCGAGATGATACTGTGAAGGCAACAATACAATATTAGAGATCCAATGAAGCAAATATTACATCATTGCTATAAGGAGCTGTCTTCATTGCTCTATAAAGAGATGTGTGATCGATCAGTAAAATATTGAAAAGCTTAATATTTATCAGTCAATCTATAGATGAAAAAGAATTTGGACGTTGTAGCTAACACGTCCAAGTAGAAGAGAATCTTAGAAATGCTTATAAAGGAGCCAAGATATTCTATAGTGCCTTGGAAGTGCTCTTGGCCAAAATTGTGCTGCAGTAATTTCATCTTTTGTTTATGCCTTTTAAAGCCCCTTACATCGTAAGAAACCTATCAATCTACTCAAAACTATGGTAAAAGCATCAGCATAATCTTTCCATGAGATAATAACCATTTGTATCATTTATTGTTCCCTAGTTAATCTTCTAAATCTAAGATGAGGGCAGTTAAGTTTTGCCTCACCCAAGGGCTTGGCCAAACACACCATCAAGTTGCTATCCTCTAATCACTTCTCTAACTTTCCTAAACACTTTTAATATACGGTAAAAATAAATTGAAGGCTCGGGTTCTCTCTATTTCAAGGTCACACTAATATGGTATCAGAGACAAAGAACGAAAATGATGAAAGAAGAAATACCTTTATTTTGTATGTTGTATGTAATGAAAATAATTGTTGGTTGATTATTGATAGAGGTAGTGTTATGAATCTAATATACAAAAATACATATTCAACTAAAAACATTAAATTAAAATCCCAACTATCTTTTAATGTGCATGATAAATCACACTTCTTTATCCATCACTTTTATGTTCATATTACCAATTAATATGGGTAGTTATGAGGACTATTAGAGTGATGTCCTACCAATCGACATAGTACACATATTTTTTAGGCATACCATAACTATTTGACATGTTGATAGTTCATTATGGTTGAGAGAATAGTTATGTATTAAATCATATAGATGAGGCCATCGAACTATTCCCAATTAAGGCATTAGTCAAACAACACCTATTCCATACAAGCCTAATTTAGAGATTTGGGCCAAGTTCTGATGATAAAATACATCCGACTTTATTTGCAGTAAAATTATGTTATTTTTTATTTTCATGTATATTTTATAATGAAGATTTTTTATTTGATGACAAACATATGCATAGTAAAAGAAATACAATAAAATAAAAATATATTATTAAAAATATATATGAATCATTTGATTGAGTGTGCTGATTTATATTTTTTTTATTGTTATAAGAGTTGTTTTCTAGTTATATTATCAAGAAAAAGAAAATCAAATTGGATAAACAAGAAATGAAAAAAAATTATGAATTGGGCTCTTTATCTCTGCAATATATATTCTTTATTCATTTTTATTTTTATAAAACTTTTTACCTCTTAAATTATCCTGATGCATCTTACAACATAGTTAAGTATAAAAGTGTATAAAAACTTTCATCTCATATTGGACAAAGAAGTAATTAAAGTCAGTCAAACTTGCTCTTGAATCAGTCAAACTTGGCTGCTTGAATAGTCTATTAAAAATAAAAAATTCTGGGCCAATTAAAAATCAGCAAAATTAATAGTAGAATTTAATTGGCTTTTAAAAGTCAAAAGCACCACAACCTTCCTATCATATTACACAACCATTCAATTATTTAAACTTAGATGGAGAAGCCTTCAGACTTGAAAGAAGGACAAGTACAGGAAGCTCATAGGATGGCATCGCTTTTCAATTTGTTTTTTTGTTTGATTTTCTCTTTCTCTGAAATAACCATGAGCCATGGCAAAGAAAGCTGTTCATCATCTTGCGGAACCCTCCAAAACATCAAGTATCCTTTCCACCTGAGAGGTGACCCAATTGAATGTGGCGGTTCTGATTTCGAGCTCAATTGCGAAGGCAACAATGCAATATTGGAGATCCACCAAAGCAAATATTATGTCAAAGATATATCTTATCGTGATTCTACAATCACACTTGTTGATGCTGGTTTGGCACGCAACAACTGCAATCTTCCAAGTAGATCAATATATCCAGGATATTATAATGAAACATTTTGGTTAGAGAGGTTGGATTATCTAGATCAGGCCACTTTTATTAACTGCTCAGGAAAGACTGATTTTTTAGATCATGAAACTGTGCCTTGTGTCGGCAAGAACAACTCAACCATCTACGTGAAATTTTATGATTTATTTGCTAATGAGCTCCCACTAACTTGTCAATTTCTATACATACTTCCACTGATCAAAAACTCTGAACTTAGTATGCTTGATCAACTAAAACAAGGTTTTAGGCTGCATTGGCATCCTCCCATCAATTCAACGGTAGATGCTATATCCTACTGTGGTCAAAGTGTGGGACGGTAAGTATCCAGACTATCAAACATGCTAACTTCCTATTATCCATCTTCTAATCTTTGTTTCCTAAATGCAGTCTCCTTTGGGGTGATAGTGAACAATCAAGATGGTATAAAGAAGACACAGGCATTACATTTTGTTATATGACATCTCCTATCCGTTTTGAAATTAAATTCTTGTCATGTCTCAATGAAGCGCAATACAATCATTCAAAATTAACTTTCTATGCAGCAATAATAAGTTTCTCAGTATTGGACATAACACTCTTAATTCTAGGTAAGAACATGCTTTCACTTAAATCATGGAATTATTGGCACCTCAAACTTATGAGTAAATTACATTTTTGCAGTTTTGTTAATGATTGGAAGGTTTCTATTTGCACCATTATGTGTTCTTTCATTTCTTGCACACAACTTATTTAAGCTTATTGAGCCCGTTGATAGTGTTGAGAGGTTTCTACAAAACCAAAAAGCCCTCTCACCTTCAAGATATTCATACAATGAGATTATCACAATTACAAGCAACTTCAAAGAGAAGCTAGGACAAGGAGGCTTTGGGTCTGTATATAGAGGAAGACTCCCTGGCGGTTATTTTGTTGCTGTGAAGATATTAGGCAAATCCATGGGTGATGGGGAGGATTTTATTAATGAAGTATCGACTATCGGTAGGATTCATCATGTAAATGTAGTTCAACTTGTGGGATTTTGTGTTGAAGGTTCTTACAGAGCTCTGGTTTATGAATACATGACTAATGGATCTCTTGATAAATATATTTTCACTTCAAACAAGGAAAATAGATTTCTCAACATGGAGAAGCTTCTTGAAATTGCCCAGTCTGTGGCCAAGGGACTTCTTTACCTACATCAAGGATGTAATATGAGGATTTTGCATTTTGACATCAAGCCTCATAATATACTTTTGGATCATAAATTTGCACCAAAGATATCTGATTTTGGCTTAGCAAAGTTACACCCTAAGGGCCATAGCCTTGTTTCAATTAGTGCTGCTAGAGGAACAATTGGATACATTGCACCAGAATTAATATCCAGAAGTTTTGGGACTATATCTCATAAATCAGATGTATATAGTTTTGGCATGCTTCTAATGGACATGGCTGGTGGGCGTAGGCATGTTGACCTGAAAGTAGATGATTCTAGTCAAGTTTACTATCCTTCATGGATTTATGATAAGCTAAACATGATGGAACTATCCCAAAACATTGACATTTTTGAGATTGGTGATTTAGAAAGGAAGTTATGCAAGGTGGGCTTGAGCTGCATTCAAACACGACCTGTGGATCGTCCTTCCATGATAAATGTTCTAGAGATGCTACAAGCTGATGTGGATTCCATACAAATGCCGCCAAAGCCTTTCTTCTCTTCTTCAGATCCGATGCCTTCAATAAACATTTGTATGGATTACTCTGAATCTGAACTATCAAGTACTCTAGAGAATATGTAATCCATGCAAAAGGTGTGTGACTTTTAATTATCTACCAATAAATCTCATAATGGGTTAATTGATATAATATATTTTAACCATGTGCCATATCTAAATGCGATAAAGATTATATTTACTTTTGTCTAAATCAAAGTAAAGTTGTTGAAAATATGATTTATTTTCCTTAAATATTAGATGAACTCATTAAATGGGTAAGTTGACAAAGGTTACTACATTCCAAATTTTCATTTAGGTGGTTACAAATAGTTTGAGGGAGTCCAAAGATATTTATCTTCATAATTTTATATTGCATATTTATTTTAATATATTTAACACATAATTATATTTATGTAAGAAATGTGAACAAAAATATTTTTTCATTTATAATTTCATTATCTACTTTAATGAAAAAATGAAAAGAAAATTTTATGGAGTCATTATTATGACTTAAATATTTCTAACTCTCATGAAATAAAACCTGAATTTCTTACCAATCAATTAATGAAACAAGGGGAAATATGCTTTCCACTTGATTTTTATTCCACAAACTAAATGGGTGAATATAAATTTTAATTTAATTTCTTTATTCCATCTTCTTTTCATCTCAACCCTTTCAATTTGTTCAAAGGAAACATAGAACATGAATGAGGGGGGTTGCATTTTTCTTTATGTAGTTATGATATCTAATAAGATGAAAGCAAGTATGTTATGAACACATAAAAATTTGCTTGTGCCCGTATACTCTCTTTACTTTATGTTAACATATTTACTTTTTTTTTCCTAGTTTATTTCTTGCAATATGAATGATAATTTTAATGTTCATATTGTTATCTTGTATTTATGAGTCTCTATATTTCATGTTACTTGTATTATGTAGCAAAAATCCATTACAAAATTACTAGTTTGGGTCTAAGTAATATTGAGAGACAACTTAAATTTTAGAATGTGACTTGGACTTTTCAAAGCATGGGGAATAGTTTAATTGCACTATGAATGATAATTTTAATGATCATAATCTTATGTCTTATTTATGAGTCTCTATATTTCATGTTACCTGTATGATGTAGCAATCAATCCATTACAACACCACTAGGGGAGTTAAAAATTGACACGACATGAAAACCTGACTCGAACTTGACCCAATTTTTTTGGGTTAGGGTCAACCTATTTTAAGAATGGGTCCAGTTTGGTTCCCGATTTCCAACCCTTTTTGAATTCCGGGTTGGTGGATAAACCTTAAAATTTGATTTGGACCCAGCTTTGACCCGCTGCTTGCCCATCTCACATACGCACTGCATGCCCATCTCACGCATGCGCCACACCATGCTTGCCCAGCTCACACCCTAATGGCCAAACACTGACCTCGCCCCATGTGTCACACCTCACCCACTAGTTGACCATAGGCCCCGCACTAAGGCAGCTCGACCGCTGCCCCGCGTGTCTCGCCTCGCTCCAACTCGCCCAAGCTATACGCGATGCGCTCGCCCTTGGCTTGATGGCCGTAACCACACTGTGCGCAATGCTCTAGCAACCCGGCCTAATCCGCCTAATTGGGTCAGGTTGGGTCAACCTGTCGAGTCAGACCGAGTTATAATTTTTGACCCGTTTATAAAAAAATGGGTATGATTCGAGTCGGGTCAAACAGTAATAGGTTAATATCAAGTTTGACCAAAACCTGACCCACAATCCATTTTTAATACCCCTAAACATCACTAGTATGGGTCTAAGAAATATTTAGAGTTAACTTAAAATTTAGCTTATGGACTTGGACTTTTTAAAGCAAAAGAGTATGGTTTAAATGTGAAGAAATTCACCTATAAAATACAGAACTCATATAAGCATAATATCAAGGTTAAGAGAATTAGCTCTCCCTGTTGTATACATTCCCTCATATTATTAGTTTTTAGTTCAATACAATATGTGTATATATTGAGTAGGCAGTTAGAGATTAAAGGTGCTAATTATAGCAGCAGAGATCCTACAACAGGGAATATAAAGTATTAATTCATATTAGATGTAGTGGAGCAGAGTGTGAGGATTAGTAAGCCAACATATACATAAGATGGTTCGCATATCAGGTTTGCTTATTAGCCCCCCTCAAGTTGACAATTGCTAACTGAATTGTTAACTTGTCTTGAAGTTTAGAAAAATAGCCACACTTAGGGCCTTGATGATGAAGGTTGGTATTAAGTGTAAATATGATGAATATAGATATGCTGTGGCTGAATACAGTCTCGTATAAGATGAAAGTCAATTTCTATATGTTTTGTTGTTGCATGGAAAATTGGGTTACAAAAGCAAGAGCTGAGACATTGTCACAATATAGCTTTATCGGATGAGATGGAGGAACTTGATATTTAGTCAGAAGATGTCTGATCCATATGATATCACAGGATGTAGTAGATAAGGCTCTATACTCGACTTTTGTGGAAGATCTAGCGACCGAGGTTTGCTTCTTGACAGTCTAAGATAAGAGAGTAGTGTCAAGAAATGCATAGTAACCTATGATAGAGCAGCAATCAATGTGGTCTATTGCCTAATCCGAGTATGCAAAAGCCTTTATTTCAAGGGTGGATCGAGTAATAGGCAAGGCAAGTTGAAGTGTGCCTTGAACATAACACATAACTCCTTTAAGAAGGCAAAAGTGTAGTTGCCGCAGATTGTGCATGTGTTGGCATAAGAAATTGACAGCATATAGTAGGTCAGCACGAGTGATGGTCAAATATTGTAACAAGCCCACTATTTGATGATGGAAATTTGGACGTGTATATGGGTTGCTGTTGGTAGCTACAATTGAAAAATTGGTGGGTAAGGGAGTAAGTACAAGTTTGTAATCAAACATAACTGGTTTGAGCAAAATTTCAGCCACATATTTGGCCTAATTGAGGTGAAGACCATTTGGTGTATAGGTGACTTGTAGGCCTAGAAAGTAACTGAGTTTGCCAGGATTGCGCATGTAGAAATTGGATTGAAGAGCAGTTAACAACTTGTCAATTATAGATTGGGAGTTTCTTGTGAGTAGTATGTCATCAACTGTATAGCTGAACTGAATCATGCTAGAGCAGGAAAAGAGAAGGATCTACAATGCTTGATTGGAAGCCATATTCAATCAGGTAGGATAAAAAAGTGGTAAACCACTAACGAGGCACCAAATTTAGGTCATAAATGGCTTTCTTTACTAGGCAAACATGATGTGGAAACTGAGAATCCATAAAGCCAAACAGTTGCTTTATGTAGACACTTTCATGTAGGGAACCATGTGGAATGTATTTGACACATCCAATTATAAAATGGGCCAGTTGTGTGTGACAACAACAGTAAGAAGCATCCGGATGGTGGGAAATTTTGCGACAAGGTTAAAGGTTTCATGATAGTCTAATCCATGTTCTTATTTAAAACCTTGAGCTACAAGACATTCCTTATAACAAGAATCATACCATCCAAATTAAATTTGGTTTTAAAAAACCATTTACAACCCAATATATTTTGTCCATATTGTGGTGGAACCAAAACCCAAGTGCCCTAATTTTGTAAGGCTTCAAATTGATTGCTCTTAGCAGCTCTTCAAGTATGGTACTTAATGGCTTATGAAAAACTAGTGGGATTAGAGGGAGTGACAGTATGTTGCAGGTCAAAGATATGCTTTGGTTTAAGCTTCCCTATTTGTGCTCTTGTGATCATTGAATGAATGTCTTGGTGCTTGAATAGTAGGATGAATTGGAGAGAAGGAGGTTTTGGTAGGGTCTGTAGCAGGAATTGAAGAAGCAGCTGGGTTGCTAGTAATGCAATTCAGCACAGGTGGGATTGGTAATTTGGAATGAGCAGAGATGTTGGTTGAGGATGTAGTGGGATTGATAGTAGAGATAAGGACAAAGGTGGAGGGTGTAATGTTAACTGTTGAAGGTATAGAATCTAGTTGTGTGGTTAGAGTACTGAAGGGAAATATTGATTCATGAAATTGAACATGCCTGAAATGTACATTTTGCTAGTATTAAAAATCAAAACATTTATAACCTTTGGCATTAGATGCATAGCCAAAATATATACATGGATTTGAACGTGGGGCTAGTTTATGAGAGAGGTGAGTTGTAAGCCATGGATAACATAGACATCCAAATGTCTGAATATGAGAGTAGCTGCGTGGATGATTGTATAAGCATTCATAAGGTGATTTATGGTGAGTAGATTTGCAAGGGAAACTTTAAGAGATAAATAACTATGAGAAGAGTATAAAACTAGAATTTTGGAGGCAGATGTGCTTCAAGAAGTAATGCACGAATGGTTTCAAGAATATGTTTGTGTTTTCATTTAGCGAGGCCATTTTGTTGTGGGGTGCAAGGATAACTTGTTTGATGAACAATGCCAAAGCTTAGTAAATGATTTTGAAGAGTTGTATTAACATATTCACCGCCTCCATCAATTCAAAGAATTTTTATTAATTTTTGAAATTAGTGCACAACAAAACTTTTAAAATGTAAAAACTTGGAGCAAACTTCAAATTTTGAATGTAAAGGATAAACACATGAATAAGGAATAAAATCATCAACAAATATGAGATAATAATGATATGATTGCTTTGAAAAAGTCGGGAAGGACCCTACACATCACTATGGGTAAGTTTTAAACATTGTGATGACCTAGTAGTAGATAAAGTAAAAGATAAATGTGTACATTTCGCACGAGCACATGTAGTACAATGTGAGGATTGAAGTTACTAAGGACTAGTTGATAAAAGTTTTGAGAGGAGGTGCTAAGTTGAAGTGGATGGATGTCCCAGCCATTGATGCTAGATAGAGGATGAAGCGGATGATGCAACAAGTGTTATAGTATACAGTTGCAAAAACTTGGGAGGAACTAACTTTAAAGAGTTAATGGGATAGAGACCATGAAGATTGGGTCCTTGAAGAATTGTCTTGTTGGTCTGGGAGCCCTTGATAATAAAACCATTAGCATCAAGAAGCAAAACAAGGATTATTAGAAGTTAACTTGTGAATGGAGAGGAGGTTGCGTGAAAGTTTAGGAATATGCAGAATTTTAGTAAGGTAAAGATTATGATATGGGGAAGGAAGTAAACCTTGAATGATATTATCTATAGAAAGGTGCTATCTATTGCTAGCCTGAATGTGGGAAGGGTCGTTGTATGGTTGAGCATTGTGAAGTTGAGAGGATTTGAATGTAAGAGGTTCTGTAGCTCCTGAGTCTAAGAACCAATCTGCATGCAACAGATTGTCTATTATAATGTATGCTTTAGGTGAGAAGTTATAGGCAGAGTCATGATGATGCCAACAATTGATAGCTGAATATCCAAACTTCCCACATATCTGCCATTCATCATATGGCCTAGAGTGACTACCTCCACGAACTAGTGTTGTATTGAAGTAAATAGATGAAAACTTACCAGCTAAACTATGACTAGTAGCAGTGTAACCAATTTAATGACAACTGCGAGAGGATGAAGGAAAGGGAGTGTGGCCACAAAATGAGCCTTGGTGGAAGTCAAAGTAAAATTTTGATCCACTGTAGTAGAGGAGATAGAATCTCCACTGGAATCAACAGTAATGTGCAGTTCTTCACTACATAGTAGCACATAGAAATTATCTAGGGTTAATAGGATATAATTGTGTGCGGATTGCTATTTTAAAAGATTGGTAGGTGGATGGAAATCAATTTAACGTGTAATTGGATGTTTCAATCACATCCACCTTAGTTTTAATATTAGAGAGATATTGTAACATGGTTTTATCTCTAAGCTGTAATTAATGTAATTCATTTTTTAGTTATAATATCCTGGATCGATTGGTAGACTACAAATAATATTAAAGCATAATCTAAATGTCATGCGTTGAGTCGAGGTTAAGGATATAAGGGAGCAGAGAAGGAGAAATAGCGGAGTATATAGCTGATGCTAAGGGTTGATCAATAAGCATCTAATTAAGAGGCATAGAGAGGGTTTGTCACAATAGGTGCATCAATAGACAATAGTTGTTTAGAGGGTTTCGCAGTGGAGCCAGTGAGACAACCCTCAAAGCCATTCATAATGAATAGTTTAAGAAGTTAAGATTTCCAAATCAGGTGATTATCAGAGGTTAATTAAACTGTAACCGTTGTCGTTACATTAAGCATGAAGAATTTAAGTTGAGGTGGAATTGAAATATCAATAGAAGAAAGAGTAGAGTCGGACAAGTCCATATTACATATTTGATTTAAGTACTGTGATTTTGATAATAACAAACATTATTGATTCTATTACTGCTTCCTCTCGTTCTGTCATATTCTGTTTTGTGTTGCATGTACTAACATTTCAGGATTACAGTCCACCATTTACTTGCAATTCTAATCAGCTCAAGAATAGGTAGACTAGGGTTACAGTCTGTATTTTTTAATTTATTATGTATTTTCCATTTTATTGAGTCAAATATTGTAATAGGGTGGATATCTTTTTTGAGTAACCTTACACACATACAGAGGGAGAGAGAAAAATATTTTTGAGAGAGTTCTTCTTTTTGAGTAATTCATACTGTATGATTTATCTTCGTACTATACTATACATGTATCATACTGTACGATTTTAATTCATATTATATGATATGTAGAAACTCTGAATACCCTAGCTGCTAAAGGTCTAATTAAGCTGATCGCATAATATGATTTTTGTTCTTACTGTACACCTTAATTGTAGTTATTTTCTAATTAACCCCACGATATCAGGAAATCAAATCAGAGATAATTATTGCGATTGATCATACTATAGGATTCATATCGCACCGTATGATTTATAGAGTATGAAATTGGTTGTCCTTAAAATCATACCAGATGAAAGCTATGAAATTTAAACTAATCGTACTATATGATTTTAATCATTCTTGTACAATTTATAGAGCATGAAAATGGTCGTCCCAAGCATCATCCCGTACAAATAGAAGAAAATTTTGAATATCATACTGTATGATATTTTTATCATACTGTATAATTTGTTTAAAAATTGCACAGTTCATCTGGACAAACTAGCTGAATGATTCTAAATTACACTGATCGTAAAGTACGATACGTGTATCGTACCGAACAAAAAGAAAATGAACTTATTAAAATTTAGGATTTTTTGAAGCCCACTATTTAAGCAATTGTATTAACCCTTTAAAGTAATCTTTTGCTGGAGAGAGATCTGAAGGAGAGCTTTGAAAGAAGGAGAGCTTAAGAGAGAGAGAGAGATCCTTGTGAGGGGTAGTTGTAAGGGATTCAAAAAGGTTGCTCCAAGCAAGGTGTTCATCATTTTCTTCATGTTGATATCCTCGTTCCTTGGTGGCTTTAAGGGAGATCATCTTTAACATTAGATCCAGGTTCTTTGTCTACTCTAGGAGGGAGTAAAAAGATTCTGGGTTCTCTACCTTCACCAAGTGAGTGAAAAAGGATTCCTTAGGTTCTCTACCTACTCTAAGAGGGAGTAAAAGGATTCCAAGTTCTCTGCCTTCACCAAGTGGGTGAAAAGGGATTCCTTAGGTTCTTTGCCTACTCTAGGAGGAGGGAGTAAAAGGATTCTAGGTTCTCTATCTTCACCCAGTGGGTGAAAAAGGATTCAAGGTTCTCTATCTCACCGAGTTGGTTGAAAGATTTTGTAAGGCTTCTCCACCTTGCTGTAGGGGTAGAAGGAGAGTCACTACTTTTAGTGCAATACCTGAAAGGGAGGCTTCTAGGGAGTGGACGTAGGTCAAGTTGACTGAACCACTATAAATCTGTTGTGTTCTTTCTTTTTTATTTTTTTGTATTTATTTTCATAATTTTCTGTGATTTAATATGTGGTTGAAATCTATGATTTATGTTATCTACATTCGCACAAATTGTTGGTTTTAAAATTTTCAAAAAGATTTTAATTTCTAATTTTATCAAAGAAATTATTAAAATAACCAATTCACCCCCTCTTGGTTAGCCTCGAGACTAGTTCTTTAGGGTTTAACTACCCTCACGAACTTTCAAGTGGTATCAGAGCGAGATTCATAAAATCAAGTTTTAGAAAACTTTTAAATTTTGATCCATGGCTAATGTTAGAAATCGTAATACTACGAATGGCTATTCAATTACTCGACCACTCATTTTTGATAATATACCTTTTAATTTTTAGAAAACTCGTATGTCCACCTTTTTATAATCAATTGATTATCGTATGTGGATATTTTTTAGAGAAGGTTATTCTACACCTTATAGATTAGACAGTGGTGTTAAAACTAAAATTTCTTTTGCTGATTGGATAACTGATGATAGAGATCTTGCACAACTGAATGCTAAATATTTAAACTATTTTTTCTGTGCCTTAAAATTAGAAGATTATATGCGTGTCTCCACCTATTCAATTGGTAAGAAAATTTGGGACAAATTATGTATATCTTATGAAGGTACAAACAAAGTGAAACAATATAGGTTAAAAATTCTTTTCCATGATTATGAACTTTTTCGCATGAAACCTAGCAAATCAATTTCTGAGATGTATACTAGATTTACACAGATTGTTACATCCCTGTATGTCTTAGGAAGAGAACTCACTAACCATGAAAAAGTGAATAAGATTTTGAGATGCTTACCCTCTTCCTTTAATGCAAAAATTACTATCATTATTGAATCTAAGGATTTAAATATTTATTCAATCGATAACTTACTTGGATTACTAATTGCTTATGAGCAAGGAGTGAACCAAAGATAGCTTGATGCAGGAGAAAAGAAGAAGGAGAAAACTGTAGCCTTGAAGGCTAATGATTCTGACACTGATATTTCTGGCTCTGAAGATGATGGCATTGCTTTAATAACTAGACAGTTCAAAAGCTTCTTGAAGAAAAAATAAAAGCATCATCAAAAATAGAATAAAGGTAAAAATAATAAAAATTCTAAAGTGTCTTCTGATGTTATCTACTTTGAATGCATGAAGTCAGGGCACCTGAAGTCTGAGTGTCCAACTTTGAAAGCTCACCCAAGCAAGGAGAAGTGTGAAGAAAAGCCAAAGTCAAGGAGTACAAGAAACGGATCCAAAAGGCTTTCTAGGGAGACTCAGAATCAGACTCCTCTGAAACTGAAGCAAAAGACGAGGTAACAAACTTATTCTTAATGGCTGATGATCATCTTGATCAATTTGATCAAAAAGAGGTATATGAGCTTACTTATGATCAATTATTTGAAGTTTCTGAAAAAATTCACTTTTCATATTGAAAGCTCAAGAAAGCACATACTAGCCTCAAAATTGAATTTTTAAATCTGCAAAAAGAGCATGAAATTCTAAGGAATGATCATTCTACTGTGGATAGCAATCATATGACTTTTTTTGGATGAATTTAACTCCTTAAATGTAAAGTATCTTGAGTTAAATTTTTGTCTAAACAACGGACATTAGCTTGTGAAGATTCTAAGCTGGGTATGAAAACTCTTGAATCAGAATTCGTTGGTTATAATAAGGTCAACACTTGCCTTATTTGAGCTTTTTCTATTAATAGAGTAAGCTTATTATAATCTGATAATGTCTACAGAATTCTAATGTGTTTCTTTATAGTGAACTGCTTGTCTTTTTAAAATCTATGTGGTTTCTGGTCCTATTTTTTGGTTCTGTATCGGTTTATATCTCCTATTCATTCTTCTTTCTGTTGTTTCCCTATTTTTGTGATGTCAAAAGGGAGAGAGTTTTATTGGTAGATTATTTTTTTGTTTCTTACTTAAGTTTAGAGGAAAGTAATTGGTTTTGAAAATCCTAAATAATAATGTTTGCCATCATCAAGAATGTGGAGATTATTATAAATCTGATTCAAATACTATAATTTTGATAATAACAAATATTATTGTTCCTGTTACTGCTTCCTCCCATTTCTATGATGTTCTATTTCGTATTGCATATACTAAAATTTCAAGATTACAATCCATCATTCACTTGCATTTTCGATCAGCTCAAGAATGGGTAGACTAGGGCTACAGTCTGTATTTTCATTTTCTTGAGTCATATCTTGTAATAGGGTGGATATCTTTGCTAAGTAATCTTGCACACACACAGAGGGAGAGAGAAAAATATTTTTGAGAGGGTTCTTCTTTTTGAGTAAATCGTACTGCACGATTTATCTTCGTACTATACGATATGTGTATCATACTTTACGATTTTAATTCATACTGTATGATATATACAAACTCTGTCAAACCCTAACGGTTAGGGGTCTAATTAAGCTAATTTTATAGTACAATTTTTGTTCATACTGTACGCCTTAATTATAGTTATTTCCTAATTAATCCCACGGTATCAGGAAATCAAATCAGGGATAATTATTGTGATTAATCGTACTATATAATTCATATCAAACCATACAATTTACAAAATATGAAATTGGTCATCCCTAAAATCATACCAGACAAAAGCTATGAAATTTGAACTAATCGTACTGTACAATTTTAATTATACTGTACGATTTACAGAGTATGAAATTGGTCATCCCTAAAGTCATTCCAGAAAAAAGCTATGAAATTCGAACTAATCGTACTGTATAATTTTAATTATACTGTATGATTTATAGAGTACGAAAATGGTCATCCCAAGCATTATCCCATACGAACAGAAGAAAATTCTGAATATTGTACTGTATGATATTTTTATCATACCATATGATTTGCTTAAAAATTATACAGTTCATCTGGACGAACTGGCTAAATGATTCTGAATTACACTGATCATACAATACGATATGTGTATCGTACTGTACATAAAAAAGATGGATTTCTTAAAATTTAGGGTTATTTCAAAGCCCACTATTTAAGCAATTTTATTAACCCTTTAAAGTAATCTTTTGCTAGAGAGGAATCTGAAGAAGAGCTTTGGAAGAGAGAGAGCTTAAGAAAGAGAGAGATCCTTGTGAGGGAGAATTGTGAGGGATTCACAAAGGTTGCTCCAAGCAAGGTGTTCATCGTCATCTCAGGTTGTTGTTTTAATTCCTTGGTGGCTCCAAGGGAGATCATCTTCAGTATCAGATCCAGGTTCTCTGCTTACTCCAGGAGGGAGTAAGAGGATTTCAGGTTCTCTGCCTTCACTAGGTGGGTGAAAAAGGATTCTTTAGGTTCTCTACTTACTCCAAGAGGGTGTAAAAGGATTCCATGTTCTCTGCCTTCACTAGGTGGGTGAAAAAGGATTCTTTAGGTTCTCTTCCTACTCTAGGAGGGAGTAAAAAACTCTAGGTTCTCTGCCTTCACCAGGTGGCTGAAAAAGGATTCAAGGTTCTCTACCTCACCGAGTTGGTGGAATGATTCTATAAGGGCTTCTCTGCCTTGCCATGGGGGCAGAAGGAGAGTTTCTACTTTTAGTGCAATACATGGAAGGGAGGCTTCCATGGAGTGGACGTAAGTCAAGTTGACCGAACTACTATAAATCCACAGTGTTCTTTCTACTTTATTTTTCTATATTTATTTTCACAAATTTTTGTGATTTAATCTGTGGTTGAAACCTGTGATTTCTGTTATCTGCTTCCGCACTAATTGATGGTTTTAAAATTTTCAAAAATATTTTAAATTCACCCCCCTCTTAGTTAGCATAGGGACTAATTCTTTAGGGTTTAACCACCCTCACAAACTTTCAGTCCACAAGAGAGATTGTAGAAGAAGCAACCATAACAAATTTTAACCTAATGCTCTGATACCTTGAAGAACACCTGCAAAATACAATACTCACACAAGCATAACATCATGGTTAAGTGAATTAGCTCTACCTGCTCTATACATTTCCTCATATTAAATCAATTAGTCTTTAGGTAAATACAATATATGTATATATTAAGTAGGTAGTTAGAGATTAAAGGTGCTGATTATAGTAGCAGAGATCCTACGATAAGAAATATAATGTACTAATTCAGAGCAGATGTGGAGCAGAGTGTGATGATTAGTAAGCTGACATATACATAAGATGGTTCACATATTAGGTTTGCTTATCAAAAGGGAATCAATTTTGTTGAAAGTACAAGTGGTGGAATGAAGGATGACTAGACTTCTAACTGCTTTGATGGATTAAATTAGTATTTTGTCAAGAAAATGCATTGCTCCACTAAGATTGCCTAAAAAAATCTATTATTGAATTTTTTTTTTTAATGTTAGAGGCAACCCTAGAGCAGTAGTTTTCTCTACTAACTATTAGGATAAAAATTACATATACTGATTTGTCTTTTAATTAAATAAAGTTTTACCCTAGTTCACTAGAAAACTTCTTTTTTTTCTTCCATGAAAGGCTATTTAAGATTGTTTGATTCTCCTTATAGAATGATCAAAATAAAATGCTTACTATTTTCAAAATAATAATAATAATTAATTTTAAAATAAATTTATTGTTATTTTAATTTATCTTTGAGGAAATTTATAATGAGCCATGAAATTGGATGTTTTAACAGTAACATAAATAATAAAAATAACAGAATGGAAGACTATTATTGGTCTATAGATGTTTGATCCCTTTCTCCATATCTTTTTTTAATAATTTCATTTCTTACCGCAAAAGTAGGGGTGTAAACGATCATCTTAATTGAGGTAAGCTTGTTTAGTTCTTACTGAGCTCAAGCCGGTGTTATTAAAAAAATTATAGGCTTGAATATGGCTTGATTGTAGGAGCTTGTTTAGAAAGCTCAAATTTTGTCTATTATTGAGCTCGATTTCTTAGTTTTAAATTAAAATTTTTAATTACTTAAGAATTTTTATTTTTAATATAGAATTAATTTAAAAAGGTTAAAATATATTATATAATACTAATTTAAATTAATCTGTTGATATATTTTGAGTTAATTGAGCAGCTCAATGAGCTTACGAGCTGAGTCAGTTGAGCTCAAGCTTGAGCAGGAGCTCATTTAATATACGAACACAAATATAGGCTTGAATTCGAACTCGTCGCTCGAGAAACTTGACTCATAAGCTCATTAACGAGTCTCGCTTGAGTCAACTTGGGTCACTTACCGCTACATGAATGCAATCAAAAAGCTCTTCCAAACAAAGCCAAAGAGTCTGTTTGTTACAACCACTTTGCTTTTTTAGAATGCAATAGTAGTTTAAGTTTGTCTACTATATTTTTATTGATTTGAAAAAAAAATTATGTGAGGAAGCTTCTTTTTACAGCAACTAATAAAAAAGTTACTTCTCCTGCAACAATTTTATAACCACTTTTATAAAATGCTGCAACCGTTTCAAACAGACCCTAAGTCTTTAAATTTAAGCAATTCATAATACCTTAAATTAAATATAGTACAACCTAGCATATATTTGTTATAATTAAAGCATGTGGCCAAAAGATTCTTTCACTCTGTATCTTTAAGATATCTAAAAAAGATCAAATAGATGTATTACTTAATTGATTTTATTAATAAGAAATTTATGAGAAGATCAACATAAACTTCTACATCCCAATAAAATGTTTTAAAACACATTTTGTAAAAAATAGTTATAATAACAACATAGAAGTTCAGTACACCAAAATACTGAATTAATTAATCAATCCCCTCAAATTTCCTTGTGATTGGTTGAGAAGCCGACCTTTAAATTTTCTTCATGAATGGTTAAGACAAAAACATTGCCAGGTTGATCGGAAGAAGGAACAAATGGTATTGGGCGCATCTCCAAGCTTTAAAAGTTCATTGTTAGCATTTGAACAACTTTACTCATTGATGGACATTCCGCTGGATTCCACTATATGCAATAAAGTACTATTATTGCAAGCCTTATCATAATTTCTTCATTGCCCTCCATTTCAATGAGGTTCTCAATTGAAGGATCAACATTTTTACTCCTTCCGATCATTTATAGCATAAACATTCCATAACTATATACATCAAATTTATGAGAGATAGTTCCAAAATTTCTAGAGTAGACCTCTAGTGCAATGTATCCCATAGTGCCTCTTGCAGCGCTTATTATCACAATGCTTTGATATGGGGAGCAGAGCTTGGATTGGCCAAAATCTAAAATTTTTGGATTGACATCATAATCTAATAAATATTATGGGGCTTGATGTCAAGGTGAAGAATTCTTTGAATGCATCCTTGGTGCAAATAATTGATCCCTTGGGCAATGCTAATTGTAATCTCATGCAACTTCTCCATACTAAAAAAGTCATATATTTTCATTGATTCACCAAAGAAAATAAAATTTTCCAATGAATTATTTTTCATGAACTCATACACCAGGGCTCTGTTAGTTGCATTTGCATAGAACCCCAAGAGATGAACTACATTAACATGGTGAATTGTTTTTGTAGTGGCAACTTCATTGTCAAAATCATCTCCATTGGATTTTGATGTTCTAGCAATTTAATTGTCACAGGAATTCCATTAGTCAACTCACCTTTGTAGTCACTTCCAAATCCTCCTTGACCCAGCTTATGCTTAAATTTCTTTGTTATTTTCTTAATAGTAGTGAAATTGTATTGAGTTAGTGTTGTGGACTTGTAGGTTGCAAGAACATTTTTCACCTTCAAGCGTTTTTGTTTTTCTTTGCTATATTTTTTTGAAAAAGTAGAGAACCAAGAGATCTGCAATTAGAAAAACCACAAGAGATGTACCAATGGCAATGCATGTAAGAAAGAAAATGTTAACATTCATTAGTGCAACTTTCCTGTTTATAAGCACCACGATTCAAAAATTTTGCCAAATTTTAGGCATATAACCCTTATAAAAGAAATTTAGGTTGGAAGTTTAGGTAAAACTAAAAATAAATGATGTGATTGCTCCAAATACCTTCAACAATAAGATGTAAACCTGGGAAAAACATACATGGACAAAATATTTGTTTGTTAAGCCACAATTAATAAAAGTAAACATAAAGTATAAGATAAGAGTAATAAAACACGCTTGAAACTTCATTTTCTTTGCTATGACAAAAATTTGTTTTGCCTAAAATATCTATAACCTGACCTTCTAAATCTGATTGCTAATTACCTTTTCCATGAAAGTTTTAGCAAGTTAAAATCAATTTTCTATTCCTGATATGAATCTTGATGAGGTTCGCTTTGGGTGCAAAATATTTATTTATTGAGGAGGTCTAAGAATGGCTAAGAAATGAGAGAACATAAAGAGAAAGAGAGTGGTTAGATAGATCGTAGTTGTGCAAGAGACTAAGGTTAGAAGGACCATAGTTGGCAAGTGACTGAGGTCAGAAGGACTATAGTCAACTTACGGTGGTCAGAAGGATCGTAGTTGGCGGGTGACTTAGGTCGAAAGGATTGTAGTTGGGCGATGATGGTCAGAAGGACTGTAGTTGAAATGCAACGATGGTCAGAGGAACCATAGTCGACGTATGATAGTGGTCAGAGGAAGGCTTGTCAGTGGCTTCCAAGTGGAGGATCGATGATGATGGTCGGTTAAAAGTTTAGCAATGAAAAGCTGGTGGTGCTGATTCTTCGGTGGTGGTGCCGAGGTAGAGCTTCAAGATTCTTCATTCAAGCCCCAAAGCTCTTCTCTTCTTCCTCCTTCCTTTTCTCCTCCTTTTCCTCCTTTCTCCCCCATCAGTGAAGAATAATAGGTATATTTATAGCTTTTTCTGAGTGGTATGGTTAGTAAAAAGGGAGAAGATCAAGGGCAAGTTGGGAGTGTTTCAATGAATGACCAATATCAACTATCTCAATCATAGATCATTTATCGAGCATTTGACTATATTATTAATGTTAGAATTTGGCATTCTTTGGCTCGTTGGATTCGTCTTGTTGAGTAACTTGATTTAACTATATGTACATCACAATTGGTTACCATTTGATCATCCAATTAATACTCTAAAGTTTCCAAATATGCTTTGGTCATTTGATTGGATCGAATTTGATGTCGTTTTGTTCGTCTCCTTGAGAAGTTCAATTCGATTATAAGCTTGCTAAACCAGAATTGGGATGATCCGGAATTTAATTTTGAAAGTTTCTGATTCATATTTGCATCGAGATTCATGCCCGATTTAGGCGATTTTTGATGACGCATCACACATAAATAAGAAAATTTATAGAATCGAAGACTATTAGATGTCTTTAATTGCTTGAGCACTTCTCCATATTTTTTTAATAGTTTTATTTCTTATCGTGAATGAATCAAATTGAGCTGAGGATTAGCTTAATTGAGCTAAGCTTGTTTAGTTCTTATTGAGCTCAAGCTCAGCTCGATTGTAGGAGCTTGTTTAGAAAGCTCAAGCTTACACAGCTCACCTTGGCTTGTTGGTTGGGAGCTTAGGCTACCAATTAAGAGGTCTTAGGTTCGAGTCTTTGTGTATGCGTTGTGTCTGTGAGTCTGCCTTAATTGGCCTAAATGTCCCAAAAAAAAAAAAAAAAAGCTCAAGCTTGATTGAATTATTGAGCTTGATTTCTTAAATTTAATTTAAATTTTTTAATTTTTTTAATCTTTTTATTTTTAATATAGAATTAATTTAAAAAGGGATAAAATATTTTATATAATGCTAATTTAAATTAATTTTAGATATATTTTAAGTTAATTGAATAGCTCAACAAGCTTATGAGCTCGAGCTGGAGCTTGTTTAATTTACGAACTCAAGTATAGACTCGAACTCGAACTCATGGCTCGATAAACTCTACTCGTAAGCTCGTTAACAAGTCATGCTTGAACCGGCTTGACTCACTTATACCCCTACATGAATGCAATTAGATGCTCTTAAAAAAAGCCAAAGTGTTTGTTTATGACAACTTTCTTACCGCTTTGTTTTTTTAGAACGCAATGAAAGTTTCTATTTGTCTGCTATATTTTTGCTGATTTGAATGCAAGGAAGCTACCTTTTATAGCAAATTTAAAAAAATTTACTTCTCCTGCAACAACTTTTCAACCTCTTTTATAAAATGCTACAATCTTTCCAAACAAACCCTAAGTCTTTAAATTTAAGCATTAGATCCTTACATTTAAAAAATCTTTCAACGACTTAATTTAAATATTATACAGCCTAACATATATTTGTTATCATTAAAGCAAGCGTATCACTTCATTAACTCATGTGGCCAACATATTCTATCACTTAGTATCTTAAAGATATCTAAATAAAATCTTTAACATGTATAAAATCCACAAACTTCTTCATCCAAATAAAATGTTTTAAAACACATTTAGTAACAAATAATTATAATAACAACAAAGAAGGATTCAATACACCAAAATACAAAACTAATTAATCAATCCTCCAAAATTTCCTCATAATTGGTTGAGATACGGACCTCCATATTTTCTTCATGATTGCTTGAGGCATAAACATTGCCAAGTTGATCAGAAGAAGGAACAAATGGTGTTGGGGGCATATCCAAGCTCTGAAAGTTCGTTGTGAGCATTTGAACAACTTTGCTCATTGATGGACGTTCTGCTGGATTCCACTGTATGCACCAAAGTGCTATTATGGCAAGCCTTTTTATAATTTCTTCATTGCCCTCCATTTCCATGGCTAATCCCAGGCTATTGCTATGGACCAACTTGTTATATATCCACTCTGGAAAATAAATTTCACTTAGGTTCTCAATTGTAGGATCAACATTTTTCCTCCTTCCGATCATTTCTAGCAGAAGCATTCCATAACTATATACATCAGACTTATGAGAGACTGGCCCAAAGTTTCTAGAGTAGACTTCTAGTGCTATGTATCCCATAGTGCCTCTTGCAGCACTTATTGTCACAATGCTTTGATCTCTAGAGCAGAGCTTAGCCAGGCCAAAATCTGAAATTTTTGGATTGAAGTCATAATCCAACAAGATATTATGGGGTTTGATGTCAAAGTGAAGAATTCTTTGATTGCATCCTTGGTGCAAATAATTGATCCCTTGGGCAATGCCAATTGCAATCTCCTGCAACTTCTCCATATTAAAAAATTTGTATCTATTCTTTGATTCGTCAATAAAAATAAACTTTTCCAATGAGTTATTTGGCATGAATTCATACACCAGTGCTCTCCTAGTTCCATCTGAGCAGAACCCTAAGAGTCGAACTACATTGACATGGTGAATTTTTCCTATAGTTGAAACTTCATTGACAAAATCATCTCCATTGGATTTTGATGCTTCTAACAATTTAACTGCCACAAGAATTCCATTAGTCAGCTCACCTTTGTAGACACTTCCAAATCCTCCTTCACCTAGCTTATGCTTAAATTTCTTTGTTATTTTCTTAATATCAACGAAATTGTATCGAGTTAGCATTGTGGACTTGTAGGTTGCAAGAAACTTTTCTAGCTTTTTGAGCTTTTGTTTTTCACTGCTATATTTTTTGAAATAGTAGAGAACCACAAGAGCTGCAATCAGAAAAATCATAAGAGATGTACCAATGGCAATGCCTGCAAGAAAGAAAATTTTAATATTAACTAATGTAACTTTCCAGTTATAAGCACCACTACAAAATTTTACCAAATTTCAGCAAAGAACCCTTCTAAAAGAAATAAATGGTGAGATTGCTCCATGTACCTTCAACAATAAGATGTAAACCTGGGAAAAACATACATGGACAAAATATTAGTTTGTTAAGCCACAATTAATAAAAGTAAATATAAATTTGAAGATAAGAGTAATAAAACATGCTTGAAACTTCTTTTTCTTTGTTATGACAGAAAAGAAATTTTTTCCTGAACATATATCTGACTCATTGTAATTGAAATTTCTCCGTCTACTCTGCCTACTCTAATTCATTGCTAATTACATTTTCCATTGATGTTTTATTAAGTTAAAATTAATTTTATATTCCTAATATGAAGCTTGATGTGGTTATGTTTCGGTGACAAATATTTATGCAGTGAGGAGGTCTACAAGCTATTGCAAATGCTGTTGATGTTTACAGTATGGCTGCAGGAATTTTTTTAATAAAATGCTTGAAATCATGGTGGCTGGATTTCTTAGTGAGGCGAGCACAAGAATGCGCTGAAAATCTATCATTTTCAGTCTGAGTAAGGCTTTATATGGGACGACTTACTGCTTCTTAAAGTAGTTTTTAGTAAAAAAAATTTAATTTTTGTACTAGAAAGCTGCTTAAGAAGTAATAAGAAAGCCGTCTCAAAAACAACAAAAACAACAACATCAAGCCTTTATCCCACTACGTGGGGTCGGCTACATGAATCCTTTTTCTCCATTGTGTCCCATTAAAAGTCAAATTCTCATTTAAATCTAATAAAGAAAGATCATTTCTAATATTTTCTAACCAAGTCTGTTTAGATCTACCTCTATCTTTCTTAACATAAGTCAAATCTAATGCCTCTACTTTCCTAACCAGGGACATCGGGAGGCTGCCGTTTTATGTGACCAAACCATCTAAGACGACTCTCTCTAATTTTATCTTCCACTGAAGCTACTCCAACCTTTTCATGTATATGCTCATTTCGTATCCTATCTCTAAGTATAAAGCCACTCATTCAACTGAGCATCCTCATCTCTGCAACACTTAACTTAGTATTATGCTTCTCTTTTAATGGCCAACGAAACATAATAATAGGAATCAAATTTGTTAAAAGTGTTGGAATCAAATTTGTTCATGACAATAAAAAAATATCACTAGTAATATGAATGGCAAAGAAATAAAGAGAATAGGGAGAGAGAGAGAGAGTGTAAAGCGTTTTGAGATTTCGTATTGTCAGAACTGCAATCTGGAGATAAAGATTACATGATTTCTCTTTTTTCTTATATCTAGTGCGGAAGAGAAATGCAGCTACAAAATTTATCAATTAACTAAAAATAGGATCTGTGGCTGCTGTTTTTCTTTTAATTCTATACAAAAAAAACAAGAAGTTTATAACATAAGATTTAGGCTTCATGAGTGATAGGTTTCTTAATACCTTCTAAAAGAACTTCTTAGCACATAAATGTTTAGTTCAAAAAAAATTTTTTACTAAAAAGTTATTTAGAAAGCAATAATAAAGTTATCCCACACCAAAAATGGGAACTCACAGTGATGAGAATCTTGTGAAAAACAGAATTGTTTATCCCTTCTGATATTATATCCACACCTTTTTCCTTCATATAAACAAACTGTACAGGTCGGAGTACTGTTTTTCAAATGCAAAGAAGCCCTTTGTCCTTGCAGGCTCTTCTGACCCAGAGAATCGGAAAGAACTTCACCGGTATATATTACGATGCATGAAGGAGGAAGTATATCTATTGTCTCAAAATTACCCAGAGCATAAACAAAAGAACCTAGCTCACTGAGGCAAGAGATTGGCCCAACTACGCTATCATTGTCAGGTTGAAAGCTTAGCTTGGTTGTGCAGTTCACTAGAACAAAATTTGATTCAGCTACAAAAAATATAGAGCCGTTGACGTTAGGCCGTTTTTGGATACCTATTCGCCATGGGCAACTAATCGAAGATGTTGATAGAAGAACATCAATATACATCCCATAATTAAAGCCAGTAATAGATGTTACTCTGTAGGATTCTGAAGAGGGGAGGGTGATAATTGTCTCGTTGGTGGAGGAGCAGGACAGATTCGCACTCACTCCTGCTGTCCTGCAACTATTGGAGCTGCTCTCAAGAGTAAAAGGGAATTTGATCTCCATATCTCCACACATGGAGGAAGGGCAGTCATTGGAGAGGGCATAGGCTACTGGGAAGATCCCAAGCACGAGAAGATGGAACCAATGCATTGCAAAAAGGGTGAATTGGGAACAGCAACAAAGCCCTTCTTACAAATGCAGTTTTTAAACAGCATTTAATTTAATACATTAATTGCAGCTTCTGAACTTGACTATTCCACCGAAAAGACTATACTGGTCAATTGTGTTAAGCAAAAGACTTTTCACCGCGTTTATGGACAAGCGTAGACTTTGAAGAAGAAGACGACGATGAATAATTTTATGTGGCGAATAAGAAAGGAGATATTTGAGATGGTTTGGAATTCCGAGTTTTGGGAAGTCCAGCTTATTAGAGTAACGGAAGTAACGACTACAATGACATGGCCCCATCAAATGGTCCCACTTTCCTGTTTCAACAAAATAAAATCACCTGAAAATTTTCTCACAAATAATTTATCTTCACTAAAAGTTAAGGAAAACCATACAAGAAAGTATGTTTTTATTGATGAAAATTTGCGACAGAACTTTTTCTCCCGTACGTAATTATTTTTGCTTTCAATTTAATTTTGATGTTCCAATTCTCCAAACTACTCTTCAGTAATGCGGAGTTCAATGAACTCATTGTTTGCTCTATTTTGCTAAGTTACATAGAAATTTGGACTAAGGAGCGCGCGATTGATGGTAATTTGTACAGATTTACTCATATTTGCAGTTTTTTTTTTATGTATATTAGTTTCTTTGTTTGCTACAGGTCTTTTCTTCAATATAACACATATGTTTATCCCTTGCCTATAACTTATTAGTTCAGCTCTCCTATCTCTGTCAAATAACTTATTAATTCAGCTCTCCTATCTTGGCATTTTAGGTATAATGTGCATCATGTAGTAATTATTTCTGTATTACTATTCAATAATCACTAAAAAGATTTTCTATCCATTCTTTTCTTGGAACAATGAATGCATCTCTACTACGACCTCTGGGTTTATTTTGAAATTCTTATCAGCAATTGGATTTATGAGGACTAATTCATATATATATATATATATTAAGGTGTGACCCTTTCATTGAGATCATGCTAAGTTATAGATTATTCACTAGCAAGATTTTCATTGTCAAATTTTGAGAAGTCTATGTGATATTTAGTTGGAGAATATATATTAGCTAATGATGATCGTAAAATGTTTGTAAAATGATTATTGATCAAAAATATATTATTAAAAAAATCTATATAAGTAGCAACACTTTAAAATACTGCTATTCCGGTGTTTTTAACTGCTGATAATATGAAACATTCGGGACGGTTGAAATCACTACTATTATTTTAGATTTGTGGCTGGTAAAACTGCTGCTAAAGCTCCAAGATAGTGACGGTTTGAATTATTGTCAAAACTAGCGCATGCCAACCCATCCCCAATGGTTGCAAAATAGCTGCAAAATGCCTTTGCACCAACTATGGCGGGCTAATATTAAGTGCCGCTGAAGCTTCCTTTTCTTGTAGTCAATTTGTTTTGTTAAAGTAAGGAAATACAAAATAAATTAGGAGTGATATAGTTGGAAGAAACTTGTTCAGTGAATCCACACGCATCAGCTTTAACCCAGCCAAAAAAAAGAGTTGCCCCCCTGCTCTCCTCATGTCAGCACATAACAAAGTTCTTTTTGGAAGATAATTTTCTAAATACAATTTATTAAAGAGGAATTTTTTTCAAAATCAAGAGTGTTTGGCTTGCAAAAGTAAATAATTTTACCCCTTTTAGGGTTTAGTATTTTCCATTTTCTTTATTTTATTATTATTATTCTAATTATTTAATAAAAAAGAAAACCATATTGGTTAGATAGAAAAAATAAAAAAATTCTATAGATTGAGCACTATATTTCTGAAATATATACTCCTTATTTGTTCTTATTTTTATATAATATATTACTTCTTAAATTATCATAATATTTTTTACATAGATAAAAGTCTTCATCATGAATTTGAGTCAAAATTCTCTCTGAGGAACAAAATTTCTTGCTTTCATAGTAAAAGTCAAACTTGGCTGCCTCAAAAGTCTATAAAAAATAAAAAATGTGGACCAATTATAAGTCATTAAAATTAAATATATAAATAAAAAATATAACTCTTATTAAAAGCAAATTTAATTTGACAACTACCGCAACCTTCCCATCATGTTATACAACCGCTCAATTATTTAAAGCTTGATGTAGAAACCTCTTCACCTGAATGAGGAAAAAATAAGGGAAGCTTAGACTATGCCATCGCCTTTCAAATTGTTTTTCTACTTGATTTTCCTCTCTTACACAGAAATAATCTTGAGCCATGGTAGAGGAAGTTGCTCATCATCTTGCAGAATCCTCCAAAGCATCAGGTATCCTTTCTATCTTAGAGGTGATCCAATTGAATGTGGTGGTCCTGGATTTGAACTCAATTGTGAAGGCAATAATACAGTATTACAGATCTACCAAACAAAGTTTTATGTCATAGATATATCATACTGTGATTCTGAAATCAGGCTTGTTGATGTTGGGTTGGAAACAGGCAACTGTGTTAATCTTCTAGATAGATCAGTAGATCCTGATGATTATGTCGAAGTGTTTTGGTTTGGGCGTGATTATATAGGCCAAACCAGATTCATTAATTGCTCAGTAAAGATCGATAATCCAAGTTATAAAATTGTGCCTTGTCTCAGCAAAAACATGTCACAAATTATGTAATATTTGATACTTTATCACTTGGAAACCTCCCAGTAAATTGTCATTTTATATACATTGTTCCCCTGAATGATGGTCTTCAACATTTTTTTTTAGTAAAAACCCACAGAGGGGCCTACGTGTTCATATAATAAAAATAATACAAGATCCTTAAAGGGACCTCCAGCCCACTACTGCTCCAAGGAGCTACAACAAAAGTCAAAAAAGAATCGTCTAAGAGCCGGAATTACCTACTAAGCACAAATACAAAGCAACCTAATAACATTCTCAAAACAGAAAAGGAAAGGTAATAGAAGATCACATTCAGCACATCCTTCCCAATCAAAGTCTAGTCCTGCACAAAATGAGAACGAGCCTCCAAAAACCTGAAAAATAGGCCTGCAAGGACACTAACCCGAAAGTTTAAGCACAGACAAGGTAAGAAAAAGTTCTGAAGATAAGTGTAATTGCGAAAGGTAAAAGTATCACAAGAGCTCTTATACATCACATAAGTAAAATCAATCACCAAAAAAGGCAGAATGTAATGATGAATACCAAGGAATAACTGCTCAAAAAACCCATTCTTAGAACTATAACAAGAACCTTTATGATGGCAATGGATCTCAAAACCAAGATTAGGAATATGATAACAACAGTAAAGACCCAAGTAGTAAGCAGCACAGATCCAAAGAACACAAGAAATTAAACAACCACATCTGGGACAGTTCCAACCAATAAACGAGCCATAGGTCTTAACATTAGCCATTAAAATTGAAAAAGCCACAGAACTGAAGCCATCAGTTGGGACATAGCTCAGGTTAGTAGTACCTGCACCTTCATGAAATAACCCCAAATGCCACTCACAAATCACCCCAGGGCAAGCCAACCAATAGCAACACATGGAACCAGCATACGAACAGATAGGGATCAAGAAGAAGGCAGTATACATAAAGCCCAAAACTCCACCAGAATAAATAGCATTATCCCAGCAAACCCAAATAACTAACAAATTGCTTAACAAAACAGAGGAGAAACAACCAAACCTAAACATGCCAGAACAATCAAAATGCCCCATGAGAATCAGACCAGTAATATCAAAAGCCACACTCCCTAAAGGCCACCCACCAAGGAAAAGAAGGCAGCAATGAGGGGTTAAATCAGAAAAAATAGAGTCCCAATCATTGCTAATCGTCAACCAACCACTACAGTAAAGCAACTCCATCAAAAAATAGAACACGACATCAAACCGATCAGCAAAACAACAAATCAGGAACCCAAAAAGGATCCAAAAGAACACCATAAAAGACCACACAACAAGGGTCCAACAGATAAAAGAAAACGCCACACCATAATAACAGATCAGGAACTCAAAAAGGAACCAAAAGAACACCATAAAAGCCCACACGAACCAACCGTAGAAAGGGAAAACACAACCAAAAACCAAGAGAACTAGTTAAAGAGAATGTAAGGAAGACCCATCCGGTCTAATATAGCCAACCCTTTGGTCTCTTTAGGAAGAGTATGCTCATTGTATTCAATAAAATTAGCTAAGTTGCAACCTAATTTAGCCAAAGAATCGACTACAACATTCCCCTCCCTCAAGATATGAGAAATTTTATAAGTAATGAGAGAAAGCCAGTACTTAATATCTCTGAGCATATAGAAATTAGCCGGATTGGAAGAGATGTTACCATTGACATAATGGACTAGGAGCAAAGCATTAACTTCAATCCATAAATTAGTGATGCCAAAAGAAATGCTTAATTGAATCCTAAACAAGAGGCTCTCAAGTTCAGCTTGAATCACACTAATAGCATTAGAGGGACCTGCAAAAGCCACGATCACTAAACCATTAGAATCCCTGATAGTACCACCATGACCCACATTTAAATTATTCCTGACACCATCAGTATTAAGTTTAAAACAGCTCTCCACAGGTTTTCTCTAGTAGATAATCCTGCCATTACAACCAGTAGTAGAGGAATTAAAATTCAGACCAAACTCATAAGCCAGATGAAGATAACCTTTAAAGAATCAGCCTTTAAAAGCTTAGCAACAAAAAGTTGATAAATTTTATTCTTCACTTTAGAAATGACATTTAAAGCATCCATTTTAATATTCTCATGTTTAGATTCATTCCTACTACTCCCAATAAACCAACAAATAATGATAGGAATAATATTCCGAATATGACCTTTAGTAGGAGTAAACCACTCATTAAGAAGATCAACAATAAAGTTAAACCGAATAGTAGAAAACACATTAAACATATTGTCAAAATGAATCTAAACTTTCATTGTAATAGGGCCCTGAATAAACACATGATTCATATTCTCTATGTGATAGCAACATTGACATTTGAAAATAATATATAAACCTTTCCTTAAAAGAATAGAATCCAAAGGCAAATAATTATGCAAAATCCTCCAAAGAAGAAATGAGTAAGAGGGAGCTATACCGGCGTGCCAAAAGGCTAAATTAAGAGAATTTTTGGGAAGAATTTGTCTAATAGAGTTCCAAACTTGTTTAGTTTCAAATTTACCATCATTAGAACGGTTAAACAAAATGCAATCTTCACTCTCCAAATGAATCAAAATCTTGAGAATTAACTTGTTAATAAAGTTAGGCACAAAATTGAAAAGTAATTCTATGTTCCAACCCTCATTACTAATAAAATCCTTAACTTTACAAGTAGAGGTAGAATGGTTGTATAAAAGATTATCAATGGAAAAATTACCCAACCATTTATCTCGCCAAAAAAAAATATTCCCAGCTCCCAAACCCCATTGAATAAACTCCTTAGCTTCCCACTTAATGTTACATAATCTTTTCCAGTTGAAAGAGTCACCATTTTTAAAAAAATAGTTCAAAGGGTGCTTCCCAACACAATACTTAGAAACCATGAACTTGGCCCATAAACTTTTTTTAGCTTTGAAAGAAAACCATAGTTTATGATTGTACGTCCTAATCATATCCGTAAACGTTTTGAAACCTAATTTGCCCTCATCCATAGCCCAGAGCAATTCCTCCAGGAGCCCAAAATAATAGAACGATTACCATCCTTTGAACCCTAGAGAAATTTATTAAATAAAATATCCATCCTACTACAAATATTTAAAGTCAGGCATAGAGTGAAGCATATATATAGGAATATAATACAAAACATGCTTAATAAGAATAAGTCTACCTCCATATGAGAGAAAATTTAATTCCCAAGAAGAAAGTTTCTTATGGATAGTAGAGAAAATATCATCAAATAAATGAGATAGTTTCTTACGCTTATGAGAGGCGTACCCAAATACTTTAACGAAAGGAGCCTCTTGCTTAAACCAAATTTTCTTTCAATACTATGAATACGAGTAGGAGAGATAGACTTAGCAGGAATAAAACAACTCTTAGAGGAGTTAAAAATTAAACCACTAGCATGCTGAAAAGTCTTAAGAAATTTGAAGAGAATATGCAACATTTTAATAGAGCCATTAGAGAAAATAATGAAATCATCCGCAAAGCTCAAATGGGTAATGGGGAAACCACCACCCGTCCTAAAATGCAAAGCAGGGTGAATCCTAAAAAGATTATTAATATCACAAGATAAAATTTCCACTGCAATAATAAACAGAGCAGGAGATAAAGGATCTCATTATCTTAAACCATGAGAAGTTCTGGAAAAGCCATGGGACTTACCATTAATAATAACCGAGAAATAACAAAACTCAATATTACTTTTAATGAGATTAATGAATTGCAAATTAAAACCAAAAAGCTTTAAAATGGCTTAAAGAAATTCCCAATTGAGGTTATCATACGCTTTGGTGATATCAACTTTAAAAATTATATTACCACCTGCAACCTTCGTATGCAAATCATGGACTAATTCTTGAGCAAGTAAAATATTGTCAAATATAGATCTACCTTTCACAAAACCAGTTTGTTCTAAGAAAATAATGTTAGGAAGAATTAAAGCAAGCCTCCCCATTAAATCTTAGCAATAAGTTTATTGAAAAAAGAACATAAACTAATAGGGCAAAAAGTATTCCAAAAATTAATATTAGGATATTTAGGAACTAAAGCTATAGAAGTAGTAAAAAATTTAGGAATAGGATTTCCCCTAAAAAAATCTATCACAATATTAACAAGATCCTTCTTAATGATATCCCATGATTTCTGAAAAAAAATTATTGGTAAAACCGTCAGGACCAGTAACTGAATCAGAATTCATGCCTTTCAAAGTACACCAAATTTCCTCTTCAGTGGGAATGTTAGTCAACATCAAATTATCCTTCTCAGAAACAAGAGAAGGGATAAAAGAAAAATCAGTATTAAAATCCAAAGTAAAATTAGAGTTGAATGCTTTATAAAAATACTCAGTACCCAAGGATGAGAACTAATCAGAATCCTCAATAACATTACCATCAAGAGAAGTGATCTTATGAATTTTCCTAATCACTTTATTATGATTAGCAATATTATGAAAATAAGAAGTGTTATGGTCATCCTCCACAAGAAATTTCGAGGAGGCCTTTTGTCTCCAATAGGCTTCTTCTTTTTCCTGCAGCTTGAACAAATTAGTCTTGGCTTCATTAAGAAAGGTCAAATTATCAAAAGAGGAATTTTTCATGTAAGCTATATCAACATTCTCCACATATTTTTCAGCATTCAAGATACTAGAAAATATATTCTTAAAAATGCATTTATTCCACCAAGAAAGTTTTTGCTTAAGCCTTTTAAACTTAAACCAAAACCTGGTCATACCATAAACATTATCAGTAGGGAAAAGAGGAGCATCCCAATTGCCTTGCACGATATATAAGAAATTATCATTAAGAAGCCACATGTTTTGAAACCTAAAAGGTTGAAAAGTATTACAACTAGTATTATTAATGCTTAATAATAAGGGGGAGTGATCAGATAATGTACGGGTTAAATGTTCAATGTGAGTATTATGAACAGAAGCTATCCAAAAATTATTAAAAAAGATGCGATCTAATCTTTGTCACATAGTACCCTTATTCAAGTAAAACTGTTTCCAGAAAAACCAATATCATGCAGAATATAGTTCCTAATCATATCATTGAAATCCTCCATAGCATGAAAATTAGGAGGCTTACCTCCCACTCTTTCAACCGCATTAGTAATATAGTTAAAATCTCCACCCACAAACCAAGGGCCATTGACAGATGAAGAAAAGTCAAAAAGTTGATCCCAAAATTTTTTCTCCCTAATCTCTAACAAGAGGCATAAACAAAGGAAGCATAGCAAGAAACTTGATTCAAAGTAATATTAGTGTGAATCAATTGAGGAAAATCCATTATAACATCTAAAGAAATAGAGCGTTTCTATAAAATCCATTTTATTAGTACAATTGCCGAAAGAAAAATCAAAACCCAAGTTAACTTGAAAAGTGTCCAATTTAGTAGCAGCAATGAACAACTCAATTAAAACAAGAAGTTGAATACCATGAATCCTATAAAGATTCTTCACTCTATCCTTAGAGAGAGAACCACCCACACCCCTAATATTCCACAGAAGAGCTTTAACGATTAGCATATTGATTATCATCTCTAGTGACCCTAAGGGTCATGCTCGAATTGTTTTTTTGTTCTTACCCTTCTTTTTGGAATAAGAAGTATTAACTTCTTCAAAACTTTTAGCCTTCCCATTGGGAGATTACATATAGTTTGTAGAATCCTTCAGACCATCCATAGGAATCCAAATTTCAATAAACCCCACTTCCCCTTCCTCCATGTCCTTGTTCTTATCCTCATCATCCAACTGAGGCTATTTGAAATTAATCTCACTTCCACTTTCACAATTTTTCTCATTAACTTGATTAACATCACATTCATTAACATAATTTTCCTGACAGAGAGACACCCTATTGTTTAACTCCATCCCTTGGTTAACCGCCAGAGCATTAGTTTATAGACCTTCCTCAATTTTGTCTTCTATATCATACTCATCCATATTCACAATAGCACGTTCCTCTACATTATCAAAATTCATATTATTCTCACCACCTTTATTAACCTTATCCAACAAACCTTCATTCCTTATGGAAGTATCTAAAGGATCAATGTCTATGTCATCTCCACAAGCTTTTGATTCTTCTAAATGAAAAACTGGTTCCTTATCCTTAGGAAGAGATAGACCTGCAAGCAAAACTGGTTCACCAGTAATGGGTTCAACCATAGATTTGGAGGTCTTATTGTTCTTTCTAAGTTGAGGGTGAGCAACAAAATAATCGTTAACCGAATGCCCATGAATTTTATAATGCAAACAAAAATTAGGAATATTTTCAAACTCAACTTTCTATAAATACCGGGCATTTTCAGAGCCAATCCATACATCTTTAGGATGCTTCTTAGTGATATCTAGCTCCACCAAAATCCTTGCCACCAATGGCCTCGAACAATAGGCAGTGGCTTGATCCATTTGAAGCGGTCTAACAAAGATGGATCCTAAAGCATGTAGGACATGAGAATTAAAGAAATGCAAACGTGGATAAGGAAACGAAATCTATATAGGAACAATTGGCGATTCTTCTTTGACATCATAAAATGGAGTCCATTTAAGTAATCTCATTTGGCAGTTAAGAAGGTAATAAGATCTCCTAGCAAAAACCCTACTATAATCAAGATCATTAGATAGCTGAATTAAAACATGTATAGCATCAAGCATACTGATAGAGAAATTTCCAGATAACTTCAACTTCACAAAATATTTTTGAATAGCATCAATGTTCGGCCTACGAACCGAAAATTTACCTACAAGCGTGAACTGAAAAGGGGAAGCAAGTTTAAGAATATCATTAGCAGAGATTAAAATAACAGGAAAGACTTTAACCATCAATTTAGTGAAAGAGAAGGAAGGATCCTTCAAAACCCTGCTAAAACATCATGAAAAGAGCGAGAAGTAGACCCAGAAATACCATTATTCATCAAACCTTTTGAAGAAGCAATTGGGGTTGAGGGAGGAGCACCCCAAGCATCAAGAATTGCAGAAGACGGACTCACCTCCATCAGAAGAAGATAACGACCTAAGGCTAACCAGCCTAAAACAGAATAGAATCGATAAAACAAAATTGAAGACAAATATAATATTAAGGAACTACAGTAGAAACCACGACGCTGAACAGTGGAAGACAGAATCGCACTTGGAATCGCCAGAGCCAGAACCAACCATTGTGTGAAAAAGTGATGGTCTTCAACATAGTATTTTTGATCAACCTAAATTAGGTTTTAGGATGAATTGGCAGCCTCTTATCAATTCGGCAGCAGACGCCATTCACAATTGTGCAAACATTATGGAGAAATAAGTATACAAATTATTACACATGTTAAGTTTCTATTATTCATCTTCTAATTTTTATTTCCTAAATGAAATCTTATTTTTATTGATGGTCAATCAACCAGAATGTATAAAGAAGATATGGGCATTACCATATTTGATATGATATCTCCTTTTCGGTTTGAAATTGACTTCATGGCATGTCTCCAGAAAGAGCAGTATAACCATTCAATATTAACCTACTATGTAGTAGCAATAATCTTCTTAGTATTGGACATAACACTCCTAATACTAGGTAGGAACATGCTTTCACTTAAATCGTGGAATTATAGGTACAATACCGACTGACGACTAAATTACATTCTTACAATTTTGTTAATAATTGGAAGATTTCTATTTGCACCATTATGTGTTCTTTCATTCCTTGCATACTACTTATTGAACCTTTTGGTACCTGTTGATATTGTTGAGAGGTTCCTACAAAATAAAAATGCCCTCTCACCATTAAGATATTCATGCAATCATATTATAGCAATTACAAGCAACTTCAAAGAGAAGTTAGGACAAGGAGGCTTTTGGTTTGTCTATTAAGGAAGGCTCCCTGATGGTTATTTGGTTGCAATGAAGATGTTGTGAAAATCCATAGGTGATGGAGAGGATTTTATTAATAAAGTATCTACTATCGATAGGATTTGTCATGTAAATATAGTGCAACTTATTAGATTTTGTGCTGAAGGATCTTATAGAGCTCTGGTTTATGAGTACATGGCTAATGGGTCTGTTGATAAATACATTTTTACTTTGAATAAGGCAAATAGAATCCTCAATATGGACAAGCTTCTTGAGATTGCTCTGTCTGTGGCCAAGGGACTTCATTACTTACACAAGAGGTGTAATATGGGGATTCTACATTTTGACATCAAACCTCATAATATCCTTGTTGATCATAAATTCACACCATAGATCTCTAATTTCGGCTTAGCAAAGTTACACCTTAAGGACCATAGTCTTGTCTTGATGAGTGCTGCTAGAGGAACAATTAGATATATTACACTAGAATTATTATTAAAAAGTTTTGGGTGTTGCGAATCTGGATTCAAGGATTATGATTTTGATGATAGCAAACATTTCTATTTCTATTTGAGTGCCTAACCTTTCAGGTTTACAAGATTAGTTGCAATTCAAACCAGCTCAAGATCGAGTCAGTTTATTTGTGTTTCAGATTTAATATAATTTTTTCATCTTCTTGAGTCAGTTGTAATGTAATGGATCCCCAAGCTAAGTAACCTTGCACACACACACACATAGGGTGAGAGTTTTAGTGAGTTAGAGTTTCTGTTCAAAATTTTGTTCATATCGTCTTGGATGATATTCTTATTATCCTGGATGATCCATTGAAAATAGAAACCCTAATTAGGGTGATTATATTAAGTTAGTCTGATTAAGCAGATCGTCCTGGACGATCCTCCCCCATACAGGATGATATGCTTAAATCAAAAATTTTCAACCGCCACTCTAAGTTAGGCAAGTTTTTAATTTTAGTTTTTAGGTCTAATCATCCCAGACAATACGTGTATTATCCTGGATGATCCTTTACAATCATGCCTAAATTAATCAGGTAATTAAAGAAAGTAATTAAGGGCTGATGGATCGATCACATCGTCCTGGAATATCGCAAGATCATCCTGGACGATCGATCGTCGTCCAGTGCATTTCACCTGGACGACCAAAAATGTGTGCAGGATGATATTGGCATTTTTGAACTCATCGTACAGAACGATAAAGTTATCATCCTAGACGATCAAGTCATTTTGAGAATGTCTAGCATAAGTTGCCCTAGACGACCCGAATTATGTTCCGGATGATATTGCTATTTTTGAACTAATCGTACAGGATGATAGAGATTTCATCCTAGACGATTAAGTCATTTGGAGATCATCGAGCATAAGTTCTCCTAGACATTTTGAACTGTCCTCTGGACAAAATTCCTGATTTACACTAATCATCAAGGACGATCGCAGAATCATCCCGGACAATCTGAATAAAATTTATCTACTGATCATCCAGACGAACGAGATCATCCAGGCCAAAAGTGACTGATTTATGCTAATCATACAAGATGATCGACCGATCATCCTGGATGATCTTTGATGACAAGTTAAAATTTAGGGTAATTTTTTAGCCTTTGTATTTAAGATCTCTTGTCTTTTATCGTTAAGATCTTTTGCCGTAATCCTCACCTCAAAGAGCTTTGAGAGGGAGAGCTTGGGAGAGAGAGAAAGAGAATCTTGCGAGGGGGAGTTTGTCAGGTGTTCACGAAGGTTATTCCAAGAAAGGATTCAAGTCGTCGTCTCCAGACATCGTCCCTTGTCCCTTGGTGCTCTGAAGGAAGGATCGTATGCAAGGAGATCAAGGATCTCTACTTGCTTCAGGAGGAAGTGAAATGAGTTAAGGTTCTATGCCTGCTTCAAGAGGAAGTAAAAGGAGTCTGGGTTCTCTGCCACACCGGGTTGGTGAAAAGGAATTTTATAAAGGATTCTCTACCTTACTGTGGGAGCAGAGGGAGAGTCACTTGGTTTTAGTGTAATACCTGGAGGGGAGGCTCCGGGTAGTGGACTAGGTCAAGTTGAGCGAACCACTATAAAATTTGAAGTGTGCTTTCTGATTATTTTTTGCACTTTACTTTTCTATTGATGATCGCGTTATTGAAGTAATTATTGTGTTTTGTTAAACATCTGCACATCATCACGAAACTATAATTATTTTAAAATATTCAAAAAGGTTTTCAACATCAGTTTTGCTTAAGAATTTTTAAAATTACCAATTCACCCCCCTCTTGGTTTACCTCGGGCTAGTTTATAAGGGCTTAACATCCCTAACGAACTTTCAAATGGTATCAGAGCAGGATTTATTAAATTAAGTTTTGAAAAACTTTTGAATTTGATCCATGGCTAATTTTGATAATAAAAACACTGCTGAAGGATATTCAATCACACGTCTACCGTTATTTGATAACATACCTTTTGATTTTTGGAAAACTCGTATGTCCACCTTTTTATAATCTATAGATTATTATATGTGGATACTTGTTAAAGACGGTTATGATGCACCTCATCGACTTATTAATGGTGTTAAAACTGAAATTCCTTTTGCTGAATGAACTTTTGATGATCATGATTTAGCACAACTGAATGCAAAATGCTTAAACTATTTTTTATTGCATTAAAATCTGAAGACTACATGTGTGTCTCTACTTGCACTACTGGTAAAGAAATTTGGGATACATTATGCATTACTTATGAAGGCTCGTCTGAAGTTAAACAATCTAGGTTGAATATTTTACTTCACGACTACGAACTCTTTCGCATGGAACCTAGTGAATTAATTTCTTAAATGTATACTAGGTTCGCATAAATTGTTACCTCCTTGCATACCTTAAGAAGATAACTCACTAACCATGAAAAAATTAACAAAATTTTGAGATATTTACCCTCTTCATATGATGCAAAGATAACTGCTATCACTGAATCTAAGGATTTGAACAATTATTCTATTGATAACTTACTTGGATCACTAATTGCTTACGAGCAAGGAGTGAACCAAAGGCAGCTTGATGCAGGTGAGAAGAAGAAAGAGAAGACTATGACACTGAAGGCTAATGATACAGAGACTGATTCTTCTGGGACTGAAACTGATGATGTTGCCTTAATCACTAGGCAATTCAAAAGCTTTTTAAGGAAGAAATACAAGAACTTTCAAAAATGAAACAAATGTAAGAGTAGCAAAAATTTTAAAGGCTCTTTTGATACAGTGTGCTTTGAATGCAGGAAACCAGGACATATAATAGCTGATTGTCCTACACTTAAGGCTCACCCAAGTAAGGAGAAGGGTGAGAAGAAACCCAAATTTAGGAAGGACAATAAAAGGATCCAAAAGGCTTTCTGGGCGAATTCAGCATCTGATTTCTTTGAGACTGAAGCGGAAGAGGAGACTACAAACCTGTGTTTGATGATGAATGAACATCATGGTTAGTCTGACCAAGAAGAGATATGTGAACTAACCTACGATCAAATGCTTGAAGTTTCTAAAAAAATCCATTTATTATATAGGAAACTTAAGAAAACACACACTAGCCTGAAATTGAAATTCTTAAACTTAGAAAAAGAGCATGAAGTTTTGATTAAGGATCATTCTACACTTGATAGCAATCACATGTCATTACTTGATGAATTTGATGAGTTAAACAAAAAGCATTCTAAACTCACTATTGAGCATAACATCTTGAAAACATCGCATGTTGATTTAGAAATATTCTTTAAAGATCTTGATACCATGGCATGTAGTTTAGATAATAGTGATCATGTATTGAAACTAGAAATGATAAGTCTTACAAAAGAAAATAAATTTCTAAGAGTAAAAATTAGTGCATTTGAGAAAAATGAAACACCTCCTATATTTGCACAATTTTATAAACTATCACAGCATGCATCCAAACCTAGGAAGAGACACCATCACCCATTTTAATTAGTAAACCCTTTTCCTGGCATTAGATGTTTTTCTTGTGGTATGCTAGGACATATCTCTCACACCTGCACCGTTCACCGTAGTACACATTGGGTGTGGAGACCAAAAGTTCTAAATTCATAGCATATCATGCATACATCGCATTCTTCTTTCTATCACAAGGAACCCAAACCTGTTTGGGTTCCTAAATATGATATTTGATGATTTTATAGGTGTGCTCTCACATAACATCTTGTGAGAGTATGTGGTACCTAGACAGTGGATGCTCAAGGCATATGACTGGAGATACAAATTAATTCATTTTGCTGGAGGCCAGGGATGAAGGCAAGGTCACTCTTGGAGATAACATCACCAGGAAAGTGGTGGGCGCATGTATAATCAAAAACTTCAAGAACCTTTTGATTGAAAGTATTTTGCTTGTAGATGAATTGAAGCACAACTTGCTCAGCATCAGTTAGCTATGTGACAAAGAGTTCAGCATAAAATTTCTGGCAAACACTTATTATAAGCTTAAATAATAACACTATTTTGCATGGCAAGATGATCAATAATGTCTACATATTTGATTTAAATAATATTAAATGTGCTGCATCATTTTGTTTAAAAATTACTGCTGATGAGTCTTGGCTGTGGCATAGGAGGTTATGTCATGCCAGCATGAAAACCCTTAGAAGAGTAACCCAAAAGGACTTAGTTAGAGGTATCCCCAGCTTAAGTTTACTAAGGACCACCTATGTGATGTCTGTCAACTAGGGAAACAAGTTCATTCCTCTTTCCACTCAATTAAGGACATCAGCACCTTTAAACCTTTAAACTCCTTCACATGGATTTGTTTGGACCCATTAGCATTGCCAGCTTAAAGGAAAAATTTTATGGATTTGTGATTGTTAATGACTACTCGAGGTTCACTTGGATTAGATTTCTCTCACACAAAACTGAGTCATTTGATGAATTTAAAACCTTCTCCACTTGGATTCAGAAGAAGTTAGGTTATGAGATCTTGACCATCCATAGTGATCATGGTGGAGAGTTTGAGAATGTGAGATTTGAAACTTTTTGTGAGGAGCAAGGGATTAGCCATAACTTTTTAGCTCCTAGGACACCTTAGCAGAACTGGGTAGCTGAAAGGAAGAACATGACCTTAGTGAAAGCCACTAGAGCCATACTTTCTGAGTATTCCCTTCCAAAATACTTTTGGATAGAAGCGATGAACACAACCTGTTATGTGTTAAATAGGGTAAATGTTAGATACAATCTGAATAAGGCACCTTATGAGATCATTAAGGGTAGAACTCCAAACCTGTCCCACCTCCATGTCTTTGGTTGTAAGGTCTTTATTCTTAATAATGAAAAATCATCTTTAGGAAAATTTGACCCCAAATCTGATGAAGGAGTGTTCTTAGGATATTCAAGTATGGGGAAATCCTTTAGGGTGTTTAACAAGAGGACATTGGTGGTGAAGGAGACTACCCATTGAGTATTTGATGAATATAATCCTAAGGAGTTTGGAGCTGAGGAAGAAGAGGAAGTAGGAGAGATTACTCAAGGAGTGGAAAATGTAAATATGGAGGAAAGGGTAGAACCTCAAGACACTTTGCTTAGATAATGGAGCTATTCTTTAAGTAATCCTAAAGAATTGATCTTAGGAGACCCTTCTGAAGGTGTTAGAACTAGGAATGGACTTAGGAATGAAGTAAACAATTCTGCCTTTATCTCAATGACTGAACCCACCAACATCAATCAAGCCCTTTCTGATGAATTTTATTTCTTAGCTATGCTAGAGGAACTTAATCAATTTGTTAGGAATGATGTCTGGGAGTTAGTAGAAAGACCTAAGAATCAAAATATTATGGGAACCAAATGGGTCTTTAAGAATAAAATAAATGATTCTGGTGTGATGGTTAGGAATAAGGCAAGATTGGTGGGTAAGGGGTACAACCAAATAGAAGTGATTAATTTTGTGGAGACCTTTGCCCCTGTAGCTAGATTGGAAGCCATTAGAGTGCTACTAGGTTTTGCCTGTTATAAGGGATTTAAGCTTTTTCAAATAGATGTCAATAGTATTTTTTTAAATGGGATAATAAAAGAAGATGTCTTTATAGAGCAACCCCCAGGTTTTGAGAGTTTCTAATATTCAATCATGTTTATAAATTAAAAAAGGCCTTATATGGATTGAAATATGCACCTAGGGCTTGGAATGAGAGGCTTAGCACATTTCTACTAAAAAGAGAGTTTGTTAAGCGGAGCGTAGACACTACCCTTTTCTAAGAAAAATAGGAGATGACTTACTCATTGCCCAGATCTATGTCGATGATATACTTTTTGGATCTTCTGATAAAAAATTATGTGATAAGTTTTCTAAAATAATGAGTAAAGAGTTTGAGATGAGTATAATGGGAGACTTGTCCTATTTTTTGGGGTTTAGTATTAGGCAATTGGATGATAGAATTTCTCTGAATAAATTAAAATATATTAAGGACATCTTGAAGAAATATGAAATGGATAAAGCCAAGCCAATAAACACTCCCATGAGCTTCACTATTCAATTAGATTAGGATTTAAATAAAAAATATGTTGATCAAAAGAAGTATAGAGGAATAATTGAATCTCTACTTTACTTGACTATTAACCGACCTGGTATAATATTTAGTGTTTATCTCTGTGCTAGATTTCAAGCTGATCCTAAAGAATCCCACATGACTGTAGTTAAGAGAATCCTTAGATATCTCTTAGGAATCCTAAACTTAGAAATTTGGTATCCTAGACACAGCACTTTTTTTGAGATTATTGGATATTCTAATTCTGATTTTATAGGGTGTAGGGTGGATAGAAAAAGCATATCTGAAACTTGTCAATTTATAGGACAGTCTTTAGTCCCGTGGTCTAGTAGAAAACAAAACTCTATTGCACTTTTCACTGCTGAAGCTGAGTACATTGCCTTAGAAAGTTGTATGGCCCAAGTCCTTTGGTTGAAGCAACAAATTCTAGATTTAGGATTACCTGTTGGCCCAATTTCAGTTATATATGATAGCACTAGTGCCATCTGCATCTCTAAGAATCCTATCCAACATTTAAGAACTAAATATATTGATATAAAGAATCACTTCATTAGGGATCATATTACAAAAGGGGATAATGAGCTACACCATGTAGCAACTGAAAGCTAACTGGCTGACATCTTTACTAAACCACTGGCCTTTTACTCATTTAGTATTTTAAGGACCAGATTGGGTGTAATTGACATAAATGCATGAATTTGATGATTACTGATTTCTAAAGTTTTTATTTTTCATTTTTATTTTAGCTTTTATTTGATTTGATTATCTGTTTCATTTTAGATTTTTTATTTTTTTGTTGATTTTTGTCTGTTTGATTTGCTTATTGAATTTGGTTATTTCCTGTATGGGCTTTCTTCTTTTTAGTTATTTACTGTTTATTCTCTTCAGAATCAGATCACTGCTCACTACTACTGATAAACTGGATTTATGACTGGGAGTTTTGCCTTTGTTTTTATTTGGAAGCTTGTAAGCATTGATTGACTCCTCTGAATCTGTTAAAGGGAAGAAACATTGATGATTATTTGTCTTCCTCTAACTCCTTTAATGGTGTATTGTTTCTTTTGGATAAAAATCTTTTTCAAAATTAAAAAGTTAGTTTTTGAAATAGAGATCTATTTTATCTTCCTACAGTAATCTACATCTTATAAATAGTATTTTCAAAGCTTTGAATCATTATTATATTTTTTCTTAATCAGGTGATTGCACTTATCATATGAAGTATGATTTTATTCTGTGAATTACTCCTCCTGACTGCAGAGAGTGAGTTTTGTCTTCTCTTATATCTGGAAGGTAATTTTATAATTGAGATTCTTTAACGATTATGAAAGGAAGCGAGCTTGCAAAAGAAATAAAAAGAGGCACAAAATGGGCCAAAAATAAAAAGATACGCAATGATGCAAAAAATTAGAATGATACACAAAGTGTATCAAAAATCAAAAGATGCGCAAATTGCGCTAAATAAATTGAAAAAGAGGCACAAAATGAGCCCATAAAAAAATAAGCTTTCTTCCCTTTCAGATCTTTAAATGTCTTAGAAAAACCCATGCGCCACTTAATAATTTAAAAAACTTGAGATTGAAAATTATGATTTCTGATTCCTTACTTTGTAATACTTTTTTATAAGATATTTTTCTAAAATGAGGCTTGAAAGAATCTCTTTTCAAATCTAATTTTTTTTCTTCTGGATTAGACTTTTGTTTGAAAGGAATTTAAACCTATAAGATGCCCAAGGTAGGAGTTATGAAAATTGATTTTCTAATTTTTCTGGATTTTAGCATCGTCAATTTTTTTCTTATTGGCTTTTGAATTCAAAATTAAGGAAAATTTTTGATTTATTGGAGCAAATCGAAAAAAACCCTCTTTTATTGTTGTTGTTGTTTCCTCGTATTTATTGGTTTTGTTTTTCTTCCTTCGCTTTAATTGTGATTTCTTATTGTATTTTTTACTAGTTTGTTTGCTTTTGTTGTTTTCTTGTGTAATTTTTGTACTATTTTTTATGTGTGTCTATGTGATATTTTTCCCTTTTTGAGATGTCAAAAGAGGGAGTACTTTGTATTTCGGGTCATTGTACGCTCTTGAATTATCAATGTTCAAATGTTCAGTGTTTTGAATTATCAATGTTCAATACTTATTTATTAAATTTGAAATTACCAATAAATATTTGTCATCATAAAAAAGGGGGAGATTATTATGAATCTGGATTCAAGGATTATAATTTTGATGATAGTAAATATTTATGTTTCTGTTTAAGTGCGTAACCTTTCAGGTTCACAAGATCAATTGTAATTCAAGCTAGTTCAAGATCGAGTCAGTCTGTTTATATTTCAGGTTCAATATAATTTTTTCATCTTTCTTGAGTCAAGTGTAATGTAATAGATTCCCAAGCTAAGTAACCTTACATACACACACAGGGGAGAGTTTTAGTGAGTTAGAGTTTCTATTCAAAATTTTATTCATATTATCTTGGACGAACTATTAAAAATAAAAACCCTAATTAGGGTGATCATGTTAAGTCGGTCTGATTAAGCAGATCATCCTAGATGATCCTCTCATCATACAGGACGATATGCTCAAATCAAAAATTCTCAGCCACCAGACTAAGTTAGGCAAGTTTTTATTTTTAGTTTTTGGGTCTAATCGTCCCGGCCGATACGTGTATCATCCTGGATGATCCTTTATAATCATGCATAAATTAGTCAGGTGATTAAGAAAAGTAATTAAGGACTGATGGATTGATCACATCATCTTGGACAATCGTAAGATCATCCTGGACGATCGATCATCGTCCAGTGCATTTCACCTGAATGACCCGAAATGCGTGCAGGATGATATTGGCTTTTTTGAACTAATTGTACAGGATGATAGAGATATCATCCTGGACGATCAAGTCATTTTGAGACCGTCTAGCATAAGTTGCCCTGGACGACCCGAACTATGTTCCAGATGATATTGCCATGTTTGAACTAATCGTACAGGACGATAGAGATATCATCCTGGACGATCAAGTCAGTTAGAGATCATCCAGCAAAAGTTCTCTTGGACATCCCCAACTAACCTCTGGACGATATTCTTAATTTACACTAATCATCTAAGATGATCGCAGAATCATCCTAGATGATCCGAATAAATTTTGCCTACTAATCATCTAGAGGAACCAGATCGTCCATTCCAAAAGTGACTGATTTGTACTAATTGTACAGGACGATCGACCGATTGTCCTAATCAATTTTTGATGGCAAGTTGAAATTTAGGGCAATTTTTTAGCCTTTGTATTTAAGATCTCTTGTCTTCTATTGTTAAGATCTTTTGCCGTCATCCTCACCTGAGAGAGCTTTGAGAGGGAGAGGGAGAACTTGGGGGAGAGAGAGAGAATCTTGTCAGGGGGAGTTTGTGAGGTGTTCATAAAGGTTGCTCCAGCCGTCGTCCCTTGTCTCTTGGTGCTCTGAAGGAAGGATCGTCTGCAAGGAGATCAAGGTTCTCTGCCTGCTTCAGGAGGAAGAGAAAGGAGGTAAGGTTCTCTGCCTGCTTCAGGAGGAAGCAAAAGAAGTCTGGGTTCTTTGCCACACCAGGTTGGTGAAAAGGAGTTTTGTAAAGGCTTCTCCGCCTTGCTGTGGGAGCAGAAGGAGAGTCACTTGGTTTTAGTGCAATACCTAGAGGGGAGGCTCCGAGGAGTGGTCATAGGTCAAGTTGATCGAACCATTATAAAATCTAGTATATTCTTTCTGATTATTTTCTGCACTTTACTTTTTTGTTGATGATCGTGTGATTGAAGTAATTGTTGTATTTTGTTAAACATCTGCACATCATCACGAAACTGTAATTTTTTTAAAACATTCGAAAAGGTTTTCAACATCTGTTTTGCTTTAGAATTTTTAAAACTACCAATTCACCCCCCCCCCCCCCTTCTGGTTAGCCTCGAGCTAGTTCATTAGGGCTTAACGTCCCTAACGAACTTTCATTGGGACTATTTCTCATAAACCAGATGTATATAGCTTTGGCATGCTTCTAATGGATATAGCTGGTGGGCGTAGGTATAATGACCTAAAAGCAGAAAATTCTAGTCAAGTTTACTATCCTTCATGGATTTATGATAAGCTAGAAAAGAGGGAATTGTCTGAGAACTTTGACATTTTTGAGATTGATGATTTAGAGAGGAAGCTATGCAAGGTGGGGTTGTGTTGCATTCAGACAAGATCTGTAGATCGTCCTTCCATGATCAAGGTTGTGGAGATGCTAGAAGCCGATGTGGATTACTTAGAAATGCCACCAAAGCCTTTCTTTTCTTCTTCACATTCAGTGTCTCAAAGAAACATTTGTATGGATTACTCTCTATACAAGCTCCCAATAATGTTAGAGAACTTGTAAGCCATGCGAAAGGTATAATAATTTTACATAAGTATGTCTAAATTAGTATCTACCACAAAATCTCATGATCACTTTTTTTTATATTATGTCCAAATTCGATTAAACCATGTGCTATAGGTAATGCAAGAATTATTATATTTAACTTTTTATTAAAATCTTAGCAAAATTATTAAAAATATGTTATCTTTCCCTTAACTATCAGAAAAATTCATTTAATGCATAATTTGATAAAGGTTATTACATTTAGAATTACCCTTTAGGCTACGTCTACTTCGAAAGAATTGAAATGGTTAAAATGAAAAAGGAAATGGACTCATAAATCATAAAGGGCTTAAATTGAAATACATGTCCACCCATTTATTTTGTAAAATAGAAATTCAGTGAAAAATAATTTTTTTTCCTTCATTCAGTAAATGATTGAGGAGAGATTGAGGCTTTCTTTCATTAGGGCTAGGAATATTGTTTAAGTCTCAATATGACTCTATAAAAGTTTATTTTCATTTTTTTCATTAGAGTAGAGTATGAAATTATGAATGAAAAATATATTTTTTCCCATTTCTTACATAAATCTAATTATGTAATAATTATATGGAAAATAATTAACACCTTGTATTGAATTATGAAGATAAATATGTTTGCATTCCCTCCAATTCTTTCTACATAAACAAAGCATGAATGTGGTTTTTCATTTGTCTTTATTTAGTTAAATATGTAATAATGCATGTTAATTGATTCTTAAATGATTTATCAAACAAGATGATAAGAATCATGTTATAAATTAATTAAAATTTATTGTAATTTCAAAATTCTAAAATTGTATTGAATCTTTAGGGAGAGGATTCTATTTTGTATTTTCTTTGCTAATTTTTTATTATTCATTCTGTTTCTATAAATTTATATCAAATTGGCATTAGAGTTTATCCAATTTTGGAATGCAATGATGTTATACAATAGTCACTTTCTCCCCTTGATATGAAAATTTAAAAGTTCGAGTATCCAAACAAAGGCTCTATTTGCATCCCAAGGCATTCACTGCTCTACGAAGATATTTTTTTATTTTCAATTTTTTAAACAAATCAAATTATTTTCAAAAAATACTCAAAACTTGTTAAATCCAAATTTGTTTGTGGCTACACACCACCCTAGATACATGTTCCCCCTCCCATAATTGGGTCAAGGAGAGATGAGGCTAATAATCTATCTCCGACCGAGTTCGCTATAGCCAAGCGCATACTAGGCGAGTCCGTTGTGCGGTGCGAGATTATGAGTTAGTGTCGAGCATGATAAACTCGGTGATCTGATGTTGGTCATAAGTCACTGGTGTTCTATTATGAGTCTTGAGTACCCATGAGGGAACTTGTGAGTGAGCTGAGACAACTGATGGAATCAACTGTGGTTGATGTGGATATGACGAGATGAGGGCCCTAAGTAGGCTCTTTCCTGTAATCAAGTTTGGATGGAGGGATGGTCGCTCTATGAGAGATCAAGTGACTGATAGTGGAGTCCAGATAGGTGGCGAGTGCATAGTTGTTGATTTGACTAGGAAAATTTAGGTCGCCTAGTATAGGGTAAGATCCCCAGTATGCTCGAGCGAGTGATACCTATTGATCTAGTTGTGGTGAGTCTCTCTTTGACTTTCGGGTGAGCACCACTCCTCTTAAATTACTAAGCGAGTTTCTCCCATGGGGCCCCTTGAACGGCGAGTTCCTCTATTATGACCCATTTGTCACCCGCTAAGTACTTGAGAAGGCATATGCCAGTATACAACTTTCACAATTTGGTAGGAGTTTCCATTTTTTTTTTTTCAAATGAAAGCTACTCCGTTTATTACCTACCACTACGATCACGGTCTCATATAATATTCAATAAAAATTAAAATAATATTTATTGTGTACCAAATATATTTTATTTTTATTCTTAAAATATTTTATTTTATTTTTCTTAAAATATAGATTAAAAAAATAAAAATATTCCATACAGCCTCCTCTTAACTAATCATATTAGAGCTATGAAAAGATCTATAAACGAATGATTGAAGAAAGTAGGTTTCCAAAGTTAGAATTTTTTACATTTTGTGATACCCCATTTATCATTACAAGAAAACAATTCCTATAAGCATTAGTTATCTCTTTATGGCTCTGTTTTTAACCGCTTTTTACAATTTTTTTAAAATAGTTTTCAATACAAAAAAATTCTAGTTCAAAAATTTTTTTACTAAAAATTTATTTTAGAAAGCAGAAGAAAGTTGTCCCAAAGGAAACCTAATTTCTACATTTTGTTGGATCGCAAGGGCATAAGAAATGGACCATATTATAATAATAAATAGTTGATAAAAGTTAAGTTTAAAAAAAATACAATATCACAATTATGCACTAAATATATAACTTCTTATTAAATGCTTGCTCAATGAATTTTTATAGATACTGACGACTCGTTGGGATAAAAAGAATAAGATATCTGTGCGATGATTTTAAAATATAGATCATAACTTCTCGTATTTATTATACACTTTTATTTACTTTCGTTTATATATTGCTATGAAGATTTTTGATTTAAAGAAAAGTATAGTAAAAAAATACTGTGTAAAGTAAAAATAGTCAATTGAAAATTTTTCTGATTAGTTTGATTTAATTTACTTTCTTATTTTTGGTTGAAATGAGATAATGCGAAGTAAAATGACACTGCATTTTAAACAATAATTCATTGGAGGTAGCTGACAGCGAGGGCAGTAGCTATAGGGGGTGGCGATGATGGCCAGTGGCGGGTGGTGGAAGTGGCAATGATATATATATATATATATATATATCGCTTCTGAAATTGCATTACAGTTGGATGTAAAACTACATAAAAGCTTTCATCTGATATGACCAAGTCGTGGATATTGGACAAGGAAGTAGCCACAGGCATGAACTCTCTTGAGGAATACAATTTCAATCTTTTAAAGCAGTCAAACTTGGCTGCTTGCAAAGTCAATGAAAAATAAAAAATTTGGGCCAATTAAAATTTACTAAAATTTAATATATAAATAGAAAACTAAAAACATTACTCTTATTAAAAATTTGTTAAATTTGATGAAGACCACAACCTTCGATCATATTATACAACCATTCAATCATTTAAAGAGATGCAAAAGTCTCCACCCTTGAATGAGGGAAGACTAAGGGAAACCAATAACATGCCATTGTCATTCAAATTGTGTATATGTTTGATTTTTCACTCTTACATGGAAGTAACCATAAGTCATGGCAAAGGAAGTTGCTCATCATCTTGCTGAAGCCTCCACAACATTAAGTATCCTTTTCGTACCATAGATGTGATCCAGTTGAATGTAGCAATTCTGAGTTTGAACTCAATTGTGAAGGCAACAATATAATATTAAAGATCCAACGAAGCAAATATTATATCAAAGATTTATCATACCGTGATTCTAAAATCATGCTTGTTGATGTTAGTTTGGCACATGATAACTGCAATCTGCCAAGTAGATCAATATATCCAGGTAATTATAATGAAATATTTTTGTTTGAGCAGTGGGATTATCAAGGTCAGGCCAATTTATTAAATGCTCAGTAAAGATCAATAGTCTAAGTTATGAAATTATGCCTTGTCTCAGCAAGAACAACTCAACCATCTATGTGATATTTGATGTGTTATCAATTAGATTTGTCCCAGTAAATTGTTATTTTTTGTACATACTCTTGTGATTAAAAATATTCAACTTAGTATTTTTGATCGACTTAAGTTAGGTTTTTGGCTGAATTAGCATAGTCCAATCATTTCAACAACATGTGCCATTCACTATTGTATCCAACGCGCAAGGCCGTAAGTACACAAACTATACTAATGCTAACTTTACTACCCATCTTCTAATATATGTCCTCAATGTAGTATAGATTTTATTGGAAACAACATTAACATATTTGTTATGATATCTCCTATTCTTTTTCAAAATGATTCTTGGCATGTATCTATGAAGAGTTGTACAGTCATTCAAAATTAACCTCCTACGCACTAACAACAAATTTCTTAGTATTGGACATAACACTCCTAATACTAGGTAGGTAACATGCTTTCAGTTAAATAATGAAATTATTAGTACAATACTGAATGACAACTAAATTTCATTCTTGCAATTTTGTTACTAATTGGAATATTTTTGCTAACACAATTATTTATTCTTTCTATCATTGCATACATTTTATTCAACGTTTTTGTGCCTGTTGATACTGTCGAGAGGTTTCTACAAAACCATAAAACCCTCTCACCATCAAGATATTCATACAATGAAATTATCACAATTGCAAACAATTTCAAGGAGAAGCTGGGACAAGGAGGTTTTGGTTTCATCTTTAAAAGAAGACTCTCTAGTAGTTATTTGGTTATTGTAAAGATGTTGGGAAAATCCATAGGTGAGTAAGAGAATTTATTAATGAAGTGTCAACTATCGGTATGATTCATCATATAAATGTAGTGCAACTAATTGGATTTTGTGTTGAAGGTTCTTATAGAGCTTTGGTTTATAAGTACATGGCTAATGGATCTCTTGATAAATACATTTTCACTTCAAATGAGGCAAATAGAATCCTCAACACAGACAAGCTTCTTGAGATTTCCCTATATGTGGCCAAAGAACTTCATTACCTACACCAAGGGTGTAATATGAGGATTTTTGTATTTTGACATGAAACCTCATAATATCTTTTTGGATCATAAATTCACACCAAAGATTTATAATTTTGGTTTAGCAAAGTTACACCCCAAGGGCCATAATCTTACCTCCATCAGTGCCACCATAGGAATAATTGGATACATTGCAATAGAATTAATATCAAGAATTTTTGGGACTCTATCTCATAAATTAGATGTATATAGATTTGGCATGCTTTTAATGGACATGACCAATGGGTGTAGGCATACTGACTTGAAAGTAAATAATTCAAGTCAAGTTTATTATCCTTCATGGATTTATGATAAGCTACGAAAGATGGAACTATCTAAAAACTTTGATATTTTTGATATTGATGATTTAGAGAGGAAGCTATGCAAGGTGGAATTGTGCTACATTTATACATGACCTTTAGATCATCTTTCCATGATCAATGTGTGGAGATGTTGGAAGCTGATGTGGATTCCTTATAAATGCCACCAAAGCCTTTACTCTCTTCTTTAGGTCCAGTGTCTCCATGAAACTTATGCTTAGATTACTCTTTATCTAAGCTACAAATAATTTTAGAGGAATAGTAATATATGCAAAAGTTATCTCACTTTTAAGTAATCATGCTCTTGTTGGTGTCTACCACAAATCTCAAAATGGGTTATTTTTGATATCATATATTGTAAATTCTATTAAGCCAAGTTGTTGAAAATATGTTCTTTTTTATTTAAATATAATACAAACTTCTTAATTGCATGGTTTGGCAAAGATTACTACATTTTGAATTTTCATTTAGGCTATGTTTCCTGTGAAAGAGTTGAAAGGGTTGAAATGAAAGAATATAGAATCATAAATCAGAATGGATTTAAATTAAAATTTATGTTTACTCATTTATTTTGTTGAATAACCAAGTGAAAATTTTTCCTTCTTTTATTAAATAATTGATGGGAAATTAGGATCTTATTTCATGAGTCCTTGTAATATGCAAGTCACAATACAACAACAACAACAACATCAAGCCTTCATCCCACTACGTGGGGGTAATATGCAAGTCACAATGATGACTCCAAAAGTTTTTTTTTTCATTTTTTTCATTAAAGTATAGTGTGAAATTATGAATGAAAAATTATATTTGTTACCATGTCTTAGATAAATCAAATTATGTAATAACTATATGGAAAATAGACATCCATTATAAAATTAGGAAGATAAATATTCCCCCCACTTTTGTCAAAGTAAACATAACATGAATAAAAATTTGTATTAGTCTTTACATAGTTTTATATCTAATTTACATGTTAATAACGAGTTCTTAAATGATTTACCAAATAAAATGATAAGAATCGTATTGTAAATTAAAATTAAATTGTATTTTTAAAATTCTAAAAATTGTATTGAACCTTGTGAGCTAGAATTCTGATGATCATGTTGCATTTTTTAATATATTAAAGTTAGATTTATCATTTATTTAGTGTACATGTTCTTGAGCATACGAAGAGTCAAACTAGATGTTGACATGTAAACAATGGGTAATTGTGTTATAACTCTTCAATTTTAGTTGTATTCCATCTATAAAATTCATTAATACAATAATAATTTGGAATGATAAGCATAGTTATTCATTCCTAAATACTTGAAATTCTATTTTATATTTCATTTGCTAAAGTTTTATTATCCTTCATATTTCCCCAATTTATTTCAAATTGGCATTAGAGTTTATCCAATTTTTTCATGCTCATAAAATTGTCATTTTCTCACCCTTACCATGAAAATTTAAAAGTTTGAGTATTCAAATAAAGGTTGTGCTTGCATCCCAAGGCATTATCAAAATTTTTGATGAAATTTATGAAGAGCTATAAGGAGCTGCCTTCATTGCCCTATGAAGAGATGTTGTGTGATAGATTAGTAAAATGTTGAAAACCTTAATATTTGTTAATCAATCTACAGATGAAAAAAAATTTAGATGTTGTAGCTAACACCTCCAAGTATGAGAGAATCTTAGAAATGCTTATAAAGGAGCCAAGATATTCTATAGTGCCTTAGAAAAGCTCTTGGCCAAGATTGTACTACCATAATTTCATCATTTGTTAATGATTTTTAGAGGCCCATACACCGTAAGAAACCTATCAATCTACTCAAAACTATGCTAAAAGCATCAACATAATCTTTCCAAGAGATTATAGCCATTTGTATCATTTGTTATTCCCTACTTAATCTTCTAAATCTAAAATAAGGGCTGTTAAGTTTTGCCTCACCCAAGGGCTTGGCCAACCACACCATCAAGTTGCTATCCTCTAATCACTTCTCTAACTTTCCTAAAAACTTTTATTATATGGTAAAAATAAATTGAAGGCTCAAGTTCTCTCTATTTCAAGGTGACATTATTATGGTATCAAAGACAAAGAATGACAATGATGAAAGAAGAAATACCTTTTTGTATGTTGTATGTAATGAAAAGAATTGTTGGTTGATTATTGATAGAGGTAGAATTATAAATCTAATATACACAAATGCATATTCAACTAAAAACATTAAATTAAAATCCCAACTATCTTTTAATGTGCATAGTAAATCACAAATCTTTACCCATCACTTTTATGTTCATATTACCATTAATATGGGTAGTTATGAGGACTATCAGAGTGATGTCTAACTAATCGACATAGTACACATATTTTCTAGGCATACCATAACTATTTGAGATGCTGGTAGTTCATTATGGTTGAGAGAATAGTTATGTGTTAAATCATAGAGATGAGGCCATTGAACTATTCCCAGTTAAGCCATTAGCCAAACACCACTTTTTATTCCATACGAGCCTAATTTAGAGATTTGGGCCAAGTTCTAATGATAAAATACATTTGATGAGTAACATCTTTAAATGTTTTATTTTATTATTAAATTGATGTTTTTCCCTTCTAAATTTGAACAGAAAATTTATCCTATAAATATGAATTCTATGATAGCATGAAAAAGAAAAAAAAAGAAGAAAATTTCATATAATTATATACTAAGAAGAGTTATCTAGTGAGTATTTAATATTTTTTGTCCATTGAGGAACCCATATGTCTATTCATTGTGTATGACAGATTATAAATGAAACATTTAAGATGCCAAGAGAAAAGAAATTAAATTAAATCATCAAAGTCATTATGAAGAAATTGTATGTGATATATATATATATATATATATATATATATATATATATATATATACGCCAACACTTTGATAAGGGCTTAAGTCCCTCATTTAAAGTGAGATTGAAATGATCTTTTTGAATCCTCACTTCGCAAATATACCAACCAACCAACTTCTTATAAAGATTGCTAGCCCACTCATAGAAATTTGTTAAAGTGATCCTAAAATGACTATAGGTTCTCTCATGATTATATAAGTGACCAAAGATCACTACAGGAAAAGCAGCCATTACCGGTGGACAAAATCCGCCGCTAAAGTGAAAAATGCGCCAGAAAAAATAGGTTTCCGACGGAAACCTCTTCGACGGTAAAACGCGCGTCGGAAAAATATTTTCGTCGTATTTTCTGCGTCGAAAGTATTTCCTACGGACTTTCCGGCGGACAACCGGTGGATATGTTTGACAACCCGATGCCTTTTCTGTCGCCGTGTTCCGGCGAATAAGCCACCGGAATTACTGGCGGAAAATGTCCGCCGGAATTACTGGCAGATATTCAGCAGCAAAAAAAGCGATGCCGATTTGTACCGTCGGATATCACCGTTGAACTATCTGTCGGAAGTTCTGTCGCATATTCCGCTGAAAATGTCATCATATCGTATTTCTGGCACATATACCGGCGGATAATCCGTTGGAAACCTATAGCAGAAAAAAAATCTTACTCACTTTAAAAAGTGATTTCTATATTTATATTTGCATACAAAAAATTACAACATAATATATATTCTACAACATCAACAATTATACATAAACCAGAAGAGCATCATCTAGATAACAAATTATTAAACATGTACACAATAAACATATATAAGAAGAGTGTCATCAACAAATATCTAAATATGCTCAAACAACAAATAGATAAATATGTTCAAAAATACATAAATACATATGTCCACATCAGTAAAATAGATAAATAACGTCTACTCTGATTCAGTTTCATCCTCAGGTGATGTTGTACTCTTACCACTACTAATCTGCTCCCTCATCTTTTTCATTTCTTCTAACGTTTGAGCTTGCTACTGCTGTATCTGCATCTGCTGCTGCTGTATTTGCATCTGCCAATCAGCTTGGGCTTTCGTACCTATTCTAGCTCGGCTGTAAGGGCAGCTATCTGTTGGGTATATAAAGACTCCAGCGTACTAGATGAAAAATTGCCACCACTAGATGTCTGCCCTTCATATGCATAGGCCTGCGAGCCTAACCCGTATACTCTATCATGCTGCATTCCTCCTACCGCTTATGACCAAGTGCGATAGTCAGAATAGTCTGTTGATCCAGCAGAAGAACCTTCACCTGCTGCAGCCTGACTCTCTCGAAGCCGTGTATACTCCTCCTATGAAAGTTAATAAAAAATTATACAATTTATATATAATATCACCAAAATTAAACTTATATACTTACATAGGCTTTTCTAGCATGCTCGTCAACCCATTACTGGTCCTCCTGCCGCTTGTGGGTATGACTATGCAATTCAACAGAAGTCGGTTCTCTACCCAGCACCTATTTCTGTAATAGACATATATTAGTATTCTAATTAAAGTAAATTATTAAAATATTTTAAAATTTCTTACCAAATGTGCTCAGTATGAGGAACAGAACCTTCTGTATGAAGGGAACTACCCAAGCCCCCAACATCAGAAGCTCTTTTCTGTTTATTTTGATCTCTCCTTCTAGTATAATCTGGGCTACCCCAAGCACTGCACAACTTTGCCCATACACCCTCACCAATCCAGAGTGATCGCTGGCCTAACTTTCTAATGTCAGTAAACATGTCTCGCATATGAGTCGAGCCACGCTTCTCAAAGTTCTTTATGATTTTATCATTATGTTGTGGCAGGCAACAAAAATCTTTCTGCATTTAAACACATATAATAAAGAATAAATAATTTTTTTAGCTTATATATATTAAATATAATAAAATAAAATTTATATAATAACATACCTCAAACTCTCTAAACCACATGCCCCGTACTTCTTTCGGGACTTTCTTCCAAGAAATATAAGGAGCATCATATCTGCTCTGTATTATGTCCTATATTTTATATGTAGGCTCTTTTGACGGATGAAACTTGAAAGCAATATGTTAGTTGTCAAAAAAACTAATTCAATTCAATTTATATGACTGAAATAAAATTTGTACTTACGTGTCACCGTTAGGTTCAATCAACATGCGACCTTCTGTCTCCTGCTCTGCTGCAGCTGGGTAGGAAGGTCCGCCTGTAGCGGGTTGAGGTGGTGTTGTAGCGGGTTGAGGTGGTGGTGGGACATATGGTAGATAAGGATATGGAGGATGGGCACCATGATAAGGTGGGGGTGGGTAATAGGGGTAGATAGGAATAGTCTGTGTAAGGTCTGATGAAGGTAAATGTGGGTCTGGTGAGTAGAACCATGGGCTACTGGCTACAGGAGTAGGTATAGGTGGGCTAGGCTAACTCTGAGTAGCAGGCTGAGATGAAGAGGTGCCCTCAGTACGTACAGGCCTGCTAACAGCAACCTTCTTGCTGCGCCTACCAAATATATTCTTTATCAATCCTCTCTTACGGTCATCACCTGAAGCCATCTGCACAAATATTTAAAAAATATTAGTAACAAAAATTATGATAAAAAATGAACATAAAATAGCACAGAAATTAAATAAATGCAAGTACAAAAAACTTTTAAATATAAAATAATGCAACAAATAACTAAATATAAGTATAAAAATTTCATTTCTAATCAAAATTCATTTACCTTATGTTAATTCACTTTCATATGATGAAACTTCTGTACCACTATCAGACTCATCATGAATGTCCTCTATATTTAAATCCACTTACTCTAACTGCAAGTCACTCTCAGTAGTTGTAATTTGATCGTTCACATCGTTAGCAATATCTTGTATGTTTGACATAAACTCTTCTTGATGTGCTGGTGGTATTGAAGTAGTCTTTTCAATAACTCCCTTAGGTTTAGTCTTCATAACTACGAGCCAATCTTCTTTGCCTCGTACTCTACTCTGGTAGTTAGTAAAATAGACTTGGCTTGTCTGACTAGCAATGATGAATGGGTCAAACTTTGAATATTTCCTACCCCGTTTAACTTCTTTTAGACTATACAATGGATGTATTCTTGTACCTCTATTCTTTACTGGATCAAACCACTCACAATTGAATAGATACACATTATTCCCAACATCAGGATATTCTAACAGTAATATTTCTTCTAATATCCCGTAATACTCAGACTCATCACCTGTATGGGTATTCCCTCTAACGCATACACCAGAATTATCTGTTTTTTATCTTCACACCAATATTTGGTTTAGAATTTATAACCATTAACTAAAAAATTTTGATAACACTTTACCGCTCTATTTGGTCCCCAAGCTAGATCAAGTAGTCCATGATATTGCAAATTACTACATTCAGTGTGGACCTAGTTAGTAGATAAAGTATGTCATTAGCAAGCTTAATAACTAAATAAAGTTATATTAATTGAAATAAATAGTCAAAATATGTACCATATTTTTAAACCAAATAGAAAAATTTATTTTCACTATCTTTTAGACTTCTACTTATTCTGTTGTATTCAATCCATTAATAAAACTCCTGTAAACATTAAAGTTTAGATTGAATGAAAGTATGAGTAACAAATTTATGAGCAAGCTTATTCATACTTACTCGAGATATGACTCAACTCATCACAGTTAAGCAAGACATATAAAGTGGCAACTCGCATCTCTTTATCAATCAAATAGCGCATGGTACTAGCGCCTAAGGGTTCACCACTGTCGTTGAATACAGATAAATTTGAGGATTGACCCACTTTTTTAGGTGTAGTTCTCTGACTTGATTGTGACGTTGTTTCAAAGTAATACGAGCAAAATTGGGTTATCTCGTACATTAAATATGCTTTGCATATTGAGCCTTCAGGATGCACTTTATTCTAAGCAGTCTTCTTAAGTTTATTTAAGTATCTCTCAAAAGGATACATCCACCGATACTGAACTAGTCCACCGACTCTAGCATCTTATGGGAAATATACGAGCAGATGCTCCATAGAGTCAAATAAAGCTGGAGGAAATATCTTCTCCAGTTTACACAGAATAAAAGGGATAAGCTGCTCCATGAGAATCAGGTGCTCTGTATTTAATTTTGAAGAGCATAAATTTTTGAAGAAGATACTAAGCTCGATCAAGGGCTTCAAAATTTGATCCGGCAGATAACTAAAGGCAGTTGGCAATAGACATTACATGGAGATATGACAGTCATGACTCTTCATACCAAACAATCTCCCAATTCTAATGTCAACACATCTGCTTAGATTAGAAAATCACCAATTGTCCAAAGTAATGCTGCCCTCATAATGAAGTTCTATTTGGTGGAGATGTCATATGTACTTATTTTCTCTTCCCATAATAGATTTAAATCATTAATTAATGGTTGTAAGAATACATCGATCTTTGCTTTTAGATTATGTGGCCCTAAAATGATAAGCGTCAGAAATATATAAGGAGTACTCATGCACAACTCTGGTGAAAGATTGTATGGTGTGAGTATGACGGGCCAACATGAGTAAGGTGAAGCAGACTGACTAAATGGAGTGAAACCATCTGCGTATTAACCTAATCTTATATTTCTTGATTTTGAGGCGAATGTGGGATATGTACGATCAAAATGTTTTCAGGCATCTACTTCTGATGGATGTGTAATAAACCCTTCTTGTGAGATATATTCTTTATGCAATCTCATATGTTCAGCAGATCTCAAGATGCATATAATCATTACAGTCTAGGAATTATGGGTAAGTAAAATAACCTGCTGGCTGTTACTTCCTTCAGTTTTCTTTTCGTGATAGATTTTGGCTTAAATCTCAGTTTATTGCAATGATGGCATGCAATATCTGATTGAAAATCTTTATAGAATAACATGCATCCATTGACATAATAATCTATCTTTTTGTATGTCAAACCAAGCTTGGAAACCAACTTCTTAGTCTGATATAAATCTGTAGGAATTATGTTATCTACTGGATTGGTTTATTTGAGCAGTCCAATAAATTGATTAAAATAATTATGGAGGATATTATATTCTACCTTGATACTTAACATCTTAACAGCAACGGATAACTCTGAGTGAGTGGTGCAACCTTTTCATATTGGTTGTTGGGAAGCATGCAATAAATCATAAAAATTTTGTGCTTCTTTATTAGGTGACTCTTCTGTATATTATTCAAATTGTGCTCCACTTGCATCATAAATTAAGTCATCAAGATTAGGTATGATATGCTCTTCCTCATCTCTAGTAGCACTTGTCGATGGGCAACATCGAGAATCGAAAGGTGGTTCATACTCATTATGAGAAGTTCAATACCAATATTCTGGCATGAAACCTCGATGATATAGATCAATAGTTATGTCATCTAGGCTAAGGTGCACCTGATTTTTATGTTTAGAATATGGGCAACGAAACTTTCCATCTGAGATGAAGTTGGGTAGTTGAGAAGCTGTCTGAATAAAAATATTCACCCCCTAATGAACTCATCAGTTAATGTCTTTCCTCCTTACGCCAATCGATTATACATCCAACTTCTTTGAGTTCTGATATCCATAATATATAGCCTACATATAATATTGACAATAAGGATATAAGTTATGATTACTTGCCAAAATAGTTACATACTACCATTGATAAAAAGATATGAAGGACAAATACTTCCAAATGACTTGTGTCAGACACTGTTAGATGCAAACATATAGCTCCGACATGTCCCCCCCATGCACTAGCAAGATAGTCCTATCTAGGTTTGATAGAGAAATATAGAGAGAATAAGGATAATCTACATTTGATATTTATTGATTTAGAGAAAGCATATGATAAAGTTCCAAGAACAGCAAGCGAGCTCTAGGGTTTGACCAAGTTATATATGCATGAGCTATTGGCATCATTTCGTATCCTATCTCTAAGGGTAAAGCCACTCATCCACCTGAGCATCCTCATTTCTGCAATGCTTAACTTAGAATTATGCTTCTCTTTTATTGGCCAACATTCGGCACCATAAAGCATTGCAGGTCTCACCACCATCTTATAAAATTTTTCCTTAAGTTTGAGGGGTACTTTTCTATCACACAATAAGCCCGATGCATTCCTCCACTTCAACCATCCTACTTGGATTCTGCTGATAATATCCCCATCTATTTCACCATTACTCTGAATAATAGATCCAAGATATCTAAAACGTGTACTCTTATTAATGACATGATCGGCCAAAGTCACAATCCCCTCACTAGGCCTATTATTACTAAAATTGCACTCCATATATTCAATTTTAGATCTACTCAAGCGAAAACCTTTAGACTCTAAGGTTGACCTCCACAATTCTAGTTTACCTTCAACTCCCTCTCTAGTCCTATCAACAAGAATAATATCATGAGCAAGAAAGCATACACCAATGTACATCCTCTTGCATATGTCTAGTGAGAACATCCATGACTAAAACAAAAAGATAAACTATGCGAAAGGGAGAAAGTTAGCTACACAGCAAGCGAGCTCCCGGCCGTTTGGTGTCAACAGAGCGAAGTCGAACAGAGTCAAGGAGCGAAGTCGAACTGCGTCGAAGGGGAGAAGTTTGTCAATTGAGTACGAACTGGCCAGAGCAAAGAATGTGAAAGGGAGAAAGTTACCTACACAGCAAGCGACCTCGAGGGCAGGGGCGAGGTCGAACAGGGACGTCGTTGCAGGAGCTCTAGGGCAAGGAAGTCGTCGAAGGAGCTCGAGGGCAGGGACGTCGTCGAAGGAGCTCGAGGGCAGGGACGTCGTCGAAGGAGTGGAGTTCAACCTAAATTGTGCGGAATGTCCTGAAGTCGAGGGCAGCGGCCGATATATTGAAATAACATGCGTATTTTCCAGCGGAATATCCGCCAGCCCCCTTATCGGCGGCCTATCCGCCGGTAATACTTCGTCGGATTTTAATTAACCCGGCGGTAAATTCACCGGAATATCTGCCGGATATTACCGGTGGAATATGCGTCGGTGTATTGATAGCACCGGCGCAATCCCGACGGTTCCGCCGCTGGAAAGTTATCGATGCTATTTCCGTCGGAAAGGCCGCCGTAAATTTACTGGCGGATAAGACCGCCGGTAATGCCTTCATTGATTCCGGCGTAATTATATCAGCCGAAAATTCTGCCGGTATTTCATTATTTTCCTGTAGTGGATGAACCTTTAATTATTCAATCTATCCTTTGAATATGTTTTCCTTAAGCTAACCTTAAGGAAGACCACTTTCATGTTCAACCATGCTTGGAATTAATGGATACAAAAAAATGGCATGGGCATTCAACTTCCTTCTCTTTTTGATCAATTATTTATAAGTGTAATGGGCTTGATTATAAGAATCATTCCAATAAGTTTATAGGCATTAATTTGACACATGATAAAATCAATCTTAAACACTTCAATATTCCTTAGAATTTATGCGATCATTTGTTAATTATCAACCAAATGATAAATGATTTGACCATAAAGGTTTAGCGTGCTTATCATCAACCTGATTAAGACTCTTGACTTGGCTTGATAGTCTAGCTATGTATTTTTACTTAAGATTCCTACAAACATAATAACTTTCATTAGTTGAGTCTACTCCTAATGCAATCATATCCTTTTGATTGTGCTGTTCGCTCCTCAATCAATCTATTTTGATCGGGAATCTTTGTAGACTAATCATGCCTATTTTACCCCATTTATTTCTAGTAAAATCATGTTATTTTTGACAATATTACTTGTCCTCTTAACTATACTATTTTGGCTAAAATAATTCTTTATTTGGTCTTACTCTTTTAACTGTACTAATCCCTAACACAATTATGCTCTTGGGTTAAATTCATCTTTTATATAGTTATGTTCTTTTGACTATACTACCTCAATATGATACTGCTCGTTTGTTTGGATCTCCCTAATTTGGCTATTCTATTTTACCTAAATTCATCTTTAATGTAGTACTCACTATACTATCCTACTCTTCGTCATACATTCGTGATTAGATCTCAGTGATGTAATCAAAATATTTTGACCAAGCCTGTCCTTGGTTTTTTCATGCACCTTTGGCTAGGCTAACCATTGCTATGGCCATATCATTCTAGCTAAGTCATTTTCATGGTACAATTATGCTCTTTTGATTATATCTCCATCTTTTGATTAGAAAATATAATAAATTGTAAGGATTTTTCTTTTTTTTTTTTAAAAATGAAAACTACACCGATCAATATCTACCATTACATATTTTGCAGCTGTTCATTTCATAATAAAGATCATAACTTCTTGTATTTATTATATGCCTTTTTTTACTTTCGTGTATATTTTATAATGAAGATTTTTTATTTGATGACAAGTATATGTGCAATAAAAGAAATACAATATAAAATAAAAATATATTTGAATCAGTTGATTGAGTGTGCTGATTTATATATATTTTTTATTGTTATAGGAGAATATGCTAACTAATAACAAGGTTGCCGATATCAAGAGCTATAGCTGTAGGTGGCGAGAGAGAGAGAGAGAGAGAGAGAGAGAGAGAGAGAGAGAGAGAGAGAGAAGTTTTTCAAATTTCTCTTCCTCTTACAGCTCTATTCATATCAACAGCACATCAAAATTTCTTTGCCGCAGAGATTTTTGACAAAATTTTTTTTTTAAATGTCGAAAGAGTGATTGAGTTCAAAAACAAAAGGATTTTATCCCTTTATTATTTTTATTATTTTTATTATTATTTATTTTATTATTGATATGCTAGTTATATTATCAAGAAAAAGAAAACCAAATTGGATAAACAATAAATGAAAAAAAAATCTATGAGTTGGGCTCTTTTATCTCTGTAATGTATATTCTTTATTCATTTTTATTTTTATACAATTTGTTACCTCTTAAATTATCATTATGCATCTCACATCTTAGTTAAGTATAAATGTGTAAAAAAACTTTCATCTCACATTGGACGAGGAAGAAATTTAGTTTCTTGCTCTAGAAGCAGTCAAACTTGGCTGCTTGAATAGTCTATTAAAAATAAAAAAATCTGGCCCAATTAAAAATCAGCAAAATTAATAATAAAATTTAATTGGCTTCTAAAAGTCAAAAGTTCCACAACCTTCCCATCATATTAGACAACCATTCAATTATTTAAACTTAGATGGAGAAGCCTCCACACTTGAAAGAGGGACATGTAAGGGAAGCTCGGATGGCATCGCTTTTCAATTTATTTTTTTGTTTGATTTTCTTCTCTTTCTCTGAAATAACCAGATGCCATGGCAAAGGAAGTTGCTCATTATCTTGTGGAAGTCTCCAAAACATCAAGTATCCTTTCCACTTGAGAGGTGATCCAGCTGAATGTGGCGGTTCTGATTTTGAGCTCAATTGCAAAGGCAATAATGCAATTTTAGAGATCCACCAAAGCAAGTATTATGTCAAAGATATATCGTACCATGATTCTAAAATCATGCTTGTTGATGTTAATTTGGCACATGGCAACTGCAATCTTCCAAGTGGATCAATATATCCAGGTGATTACAATGAAACATTCTGGTTTGAACAGTGGGATTTTGATGATCAAGAACAGGCCACATTTATTAACTGCTCAGTAAAGATCAACAATCCAAATTATGAAATTGTGCCTTGTCTCAGCAATAACAACTCAACCATCTATATGATATATAATGCTTTATACGTTGGGTTACTCGCAATAAATTGTCAATTTCTATTCACAGTTCCTATGATCAGAAACCTTCCTATGATCGAAAACCTTGATCAACATAGTATGTTTGATCAACTTAAAAAAGGCTTTAGGTTGAATTGGAGTCCTTTTATTAATTCAACGACAGATGCCATTCACTTTTGTGCTAAAACTGCGGGACAGTAAGTCTGTAGACTATTACACATACTAAATTTTTATTATCCATCTTTTAATCTTCATTTCCTAATTGCAGTATCGATTTTATTGAGAGGGAATCGACAAATGTTCTTAATGGAGAAAAGCTCATGTCCATATATGATGTGATAAGTCCTTTCCGATTTGAAATTGATTTCTTGGCTTGTCTCCATGAAAAGCAGTACCGCCAGTCAATATTAACCTTCTATGCAGCATCAATAATTATTATAGTATTGGACATAACACTCCTAATACTAGGTAGGAATATGTTTTTAAATAAAGCTTTTAATTATTTGTAAAGTGCTAAGTGGCGGCTAAATTTCATTCTTGCAGTTTTGTTAATGATTGGAAGGTTTTTATTTGCACCATTATGCGTTCTTTCATTCCTTGCATACAACTTATTCAAGCTTATCGAGCCTGTTGATAGCATTGAGAGGTTCCTACAGAATCAAAAAGCCCTCTCGCCATCAAGATATTCGTACAATGATATTATCACAATTACAAGCAACTTCAAAGAGAAGTTAGGACAAGGAGGCTTTGGGTCTGTCTATAAAGGAAGGCTCCTTGGTGGTTATTTGGTTGCTGTGAAGATGTTGGGAAAATCTATGGGTGATGGAGAGGATTTTATTAATGAAGTATCTACTATTGGTAGGATTCATCATGTAAATGTAGTGCAACTTGTTGGATTTTGTGCTGAAGGATCTTATAGAGCTTTGGTTTATGAGTACATGGCTAATGGGTCTCTTGATAAATACATTTTTACTTCGGACAGTGCAAATAGAATCCTCAATATTGACAAGCTTCTTGAGATTGCCCTGTCTGTGGCCAAGGGACTTCATTACTTACACCAGGGGTGTAATATGGGGATTCTGCATTTTGACATCAAACCTCATAATATCCTTCTTGATCATAAATTCACACCAAAGATCTCTGATTTTGGCTTAGCAAAGTTGCACCCTAAGGACCATAGTCTTGTCTTCATGAGTGCTGCTAGAGGAACAATTGGATATATTGCACCAGAATTAATATCGAGAAGTTTTGGGACTATTTCTCATAAATCAGATGTATATAGCTTTGGCATGCTTCTAATGGACATGGCTGGTGGGCGTAGGCATAATGACCTAAAAGCAGAAAATTCTAGTCAGGTTTACTATCCTTCATGGATTTATGATAAGCTAAACATGATTGAATTGTCTAAAAACTTTGGCATTTTTGGGATTAATGATTTCGAGAGGAAGCTATGTAAGGTGGGGTTGAGCTGCATTCAGACACGGCCTGTTGATCGTCCTTCCATGATTAATGTTGTGGAGATGCTACAAGCTGATGTGGATTCCTTACAAATGCCACCAAAGCCTTTCTTCTCTTCTTCAAATCCGATGCCTTCAATAAACATTTCTATGGATTACTCTAAATCTGAACAATCAATTATTTTAGAGAATATGTAATCCATGCGAAAGGTGTATCACTTTTGAGTATGTACCACAAAATCTCATGGGTTATTTTTTTTATAATATATTTTAATTCTATTAAACCATGTACTATATCTAAATGTGATGAGGATTATAATTTACTTTTGTCAAAATCAAAGCAAAGTTGTTGAAAATATGATCGCTTTTCCTAAAATATAAGAACTCGTTAATTGCATAATTTGGCCGAGGTTACTATATTCAAAATTTTTGTTTAGGTTATGTTTCTTTCGAAGAAATTGATCGGGCTGAGATGAAAAGAAAATGGAATCACAAATTAAAATGTACACCCATAAAGCTTTTTTTTTTTTTCACGTTTTTCCTTTAATTGATTGATGGGAAATTCATGTTTTCTTTCGTGAGAGTTAGACATATTTAAATCATAATGATATTGCCCATTAATTAAATGCACATGAAAAAAATTCTAAAAACAAAAATTTATATCATTAAAATTTAAAGAAGTTTTTTATTAAAATATAATATTATTAATTTTATCATTATAAATAATACTAATTATTAATTATAATAATTAAAATTTATATACTTTTCTTAAAATATGCTTCAAACAAAAAGTAAATTTTTTTTTATACTTACCCGAATATTAAATCATACTTGATATCATAATATATAACCTCTAATGCAAAATCTAGCATACAATCTAATATAAGATGATTTAAGGCTAAATATTTTCTTATGTAGACCAAATATATATGCAATATAAATTTGGATGCAACCAATTATTATAATAAATGTAATTTTTATTAGAAATGCTAAATTAGTATTAAGATAATCATTTTTTATCGAAAAAAATAAAATTCAAAGCAAATAAATAATTTATGTCATGGCACTAAGAAATAATGACAAAAATTAATGTAAGGGAATGCTACACATTTGAGTGATGACCAATAAGTCTCAATAAATAAAAAAAATTAAAAAAAGAGAGGGAAAATAGTTAAAAAAAACTATATCAAAAGCTCATACAAAAAAACCTATCCCAAAATTTTCAAATATTAAGATTCATCAAAATTCCAAAATATTAATTTTTATTGAAGATAAATTATTTTTATTACATGCTCAAATATCATCTATACAGAATACATTATCAAAGTCCAACTCCAATAAAAAAGAACCCTAATAGTACACAAATAACTACAAATAAGCTCCCAAGAGCAATTAATGGAATCATAAAATAATTACAATTAATGGAATCATAAAATAGAAACCACATATTCACAATTTAAAAAATACAAGACTTCAAAGTGTAAATTTTAAGTATAATTCAATTAAAAAATTCAATTGGAATATATAACTTCATGCAACAAGATCACTTCATTTACACAAACAAGCTGAATTATAGAGAATAATTTTGGGACATTGAAAGAGTAACAAAAAGAAAAGTATCTTACATGCATTTTATAATTGGCACTACAAGAAAATGATTGATTTTCGGTGGCCTTTTCCATTAGAAATCGGCAAATTTCTGTAGGAATAATGCATTTCTGACAGATTTCTAATAAAAAACTTTTCGCTGGTAAAATACACATAGGAAAAGAAATATCGGTAAAACACATATAAGAAAACAAATACCCGCGCCTTCTTGTGCTTGCTCGTGCTCACCCATGCCAACCAGCGGCCCGCGCCTGCTTGTCAACCCGCTTCCCACCCACCCGCACTCGTGCTTTCCTGGCTACCCGTGCTAGCCCCTACCAGCGGCCCGCGCCTACCCGCAAACCCACTGCCCGTGACTACATGATTGTTTGAATCCCACTCCTTCAGGAGACTATCTAGTGCCCATCCACTCAACCATGAAGCAAAATCTATTAGAATTATTACTCTTTTTTATTTCATAATCACTCATATAATATTAAAATTAATAATAAATAAAAAATGAATATTAATATTCTTGAAATAAAGTGTAGTTTAATCAATTTACTTGCATAGATACATAAATTGATTTTTTTATTTTTATTTAAATTTTTGTTAGAAAAATAATTAAAACATGAAATATAATCTTTGCTAATATTTTTTAAATGTTCATTAAATATTATTTTTTATTAAATAATATTCAAAACATACTATTAAATAATATTCAGAACATGTTATTTTTTATTATAACAAAATTTATTAAATTAATTAATTAGTCAATTTCAACTAATTAATTTAACATAAAAATAATTATTAAAAATATTTATTTAATTTATAAATATTTATTTTCCAACAAATTTTAAATTCCATTAGATATATTCCAATGGAAATTTCTTTTGAAAATACGTTGGAAATCTTTTGAAAATATTTCGCCGGAAATCCGTCGGAATTTTTGTTGAAAATTTTCATCAAAAATTTCGTCAGTAATTTGCCTTTTTTCCTATGAGATGTCAGTTTCACTTTCGATGATTGTTATCTTTCCTAGATGCTTCTCATTCTTGTTTGGGTTATAGAGCATTTGCTTTTATAGTGTTTGCTATAACCATTGTATTGGTAGCTAGTAGATTTGAGTTTGGAGAAAAAGATTGTAGTGATTATTGGAAGAATTTATGAAGGATCTTATATCATTTCATAGTTGAAGATACCAATTTAACTTCATACAACTACTTTCTACTCCCTTATGCTCCTCCATTTTGTCCAAATTGCAAATTAATTATGCTTCTGGCATTCAACATAATAGGTTTATTGGCTTCCAGCGAGCAATAAATGCCGGTAGGGGTATAAGGTATACAGAGAGTTTGTGAAGTTGAACTGGAATGAAGTGAAAACCCCGAGAATTATGCATGACATACTATATAAATTAAAATTATGATATTTAGCTTAAAGGAGTCATTGCATTACAAGGTTCTTATACTATTTGGTTTGAAATCAGTAGAAACTAAAATTCACTTCATATGAGTTAGAAGTCATATTCTCCCAAAAAAGAAGATATAATATTTGATTTTCAAAAAGATGGGTGCTTTTCGCTTTTGGAGTATCAACCATAGGTTCAACCAAAAAATTCTCCATTTTAAAGTCATTTCAGATATAGAGGAAATTGAAGGGGTAGAGACTCTTGAGAGAGCTATAGATCCTCATTTTAACTGGATTGCATGGTTTGTGCCTCTTGCTTCAAGTAACACAATGTTTAAGTTCCTTAAAATCTACCTTACACATCATTATGATAAACCATATATCTTGAAATATAATTATTAGTGATATAGAGTTGCAAGAATAAATAAAAGATTGTAGCTTTGCTTAGTGAGCTAATGCTACAATATTGGACTAATATAATGAGGTAATAAAGAAGTTAACCGATTCTAAAAAAATAGATAACTAGAAGTAGCAGTCAATGATAATGAAATTAAAGATTTTGGTAAGCAAAAATGATTATGAATTAGCAAACACAGTTCATAAAAATTGAGAAACAAAAAAAAAACATCTAAACAATCCCTTTTTGTTGCATCATCATCATTGCACACAATCCCTATGAGTATACTGCACATGAGAAGCTAAAAAAAGGAAAATAAGAACAAAAACTGCAAAGACAAACCATATTAAAAAAAAAACATTTGAATTAGTTAAATACAAATATAACAAAGGGTTACAAATTACAAAGCAGAATATTATAAGAACAAATAAAAATGGCATGATTAAGCAAAATGTATGCCATCATTTGTGAAATGAACATTTCTTTGTTTTGAATATCTACTTATTAAAACAGATAACATAAATAACATAATGATGAGACAATATTAAAGTTTTAGACAAATGCTATCTTTTTCCATCAAATAACAACATAACTTTACAATCCAAACTTCAAAGTCAAGATCGAACAACTTAATCAATTAGGATTTTTGGATGTATAGCTTAAAATTAATGTCCTTGAAGAATGCTACATGAATCATTTGAGACGAAATAAAAAAGAGCATAACAAAATAGACAATCTTGTAGAAGAAAAAAGTTTTTGTTTTGTAAGGAAGCCGCTTAAAAATCTAATGCATATGAGCTCTCAAAGATGCAACAACCACAAGCACTACAAAGAAAAATATGAGAAAAATGAAGACTGAGAAAGAGAGAGACTAAATAAAGAGAACAAGATGCAGACCTTTCCGATGACAACATGTAACCATAACCTCTATGGCTGCTGTTAGTGACTATTCCCATCACTATTTACATTAACTTAATCAACATTCAATAAAAGTAAAATAATATATATTTTTAACATATAAAAAAAATATTTCTTGTTAAAATATAAATAAAACAAAAAAAATCTCATATACATATCAAAATTCTCAATGAATATATAAAATTAACCTTGAAATATATTATTGAATAAAATCTCATATATCGAGCAAAATTCTTAGCAACGAAATCAAAATATCATAACTAGTAACCTTTGATTAAATAATAATTGGAGAATTTCATAACAAAAAATAAAATTTCTCATATAATTTTATTGAGCTTTCTAGCCTTTTTTTTTTTGGAAGATCATGAAGGTTTAGCTTACCTTAACAAGATAAGCCAAAATAGAAAATGATATAACATGCTATTGGACTGTAATAGTCCTCTTACAAATTTTCTTAAGATTAGAAAATGCTGATGAACTTTATTCTTTCTATTGACCTAATATGTAAGAGCTACCAAAATTCAATCACAAGCTTAATAGTATCAGTTTATTTTTATTTTTCTTTAATTAATATTTATAGATAAAAAAGAAGGTTAATATTTATAGATCAAATAGAAGCAAAGATATACTACTATATATAAATTCTCATTTTTCAACAAATCATATACAAAAATATTAAATTCCTAAATTTAATTTTCTACCAACTATATAAATAAACTTGAATAACCAAAATGCACAAACAAAAGATATGAATCCTAAATACTTATATCCAACCACACCCTAGAGAGGCGAGAAATATGGTCCAGATTTATCCTGAAGAGAGATTGGCAAGACAAACTAAATCAATGTCAATGGCATGGGGTGCAGGGAAACATGCTTGGCTATATTTACAAAATATAAATGCCAAATGCGCTAAAAAAATAAAGAAATGTGTGGCATTTAATGCTAACAGATAAAACCACTTTCTTTCCATTCCCTAAATTTACATTTCGGACTCAATCAAGTCGTCAATTTGAGCCAATCAGCAAGTTTTGATTGAAGACGCCTATTACCTACACACAGGAAAAGATCGAGAAAAGCAGAGAAGAACACATAGTAGAGTGTTAAGAGATGATACTATATATTGCACTCCTCATAAGCCTTTACTGAGTATATATATATAAGGTCTGCTTAGACTCATCTTACAGTAGTGTTCCCACAGCAGAGAATCAATGATGGGAGATAGAGCAATACATGTGTTATCTATAAGTCAGAGGAGTGGAGAAGAATAATGATTAAGAATGTTTGTTCTATTGTGCTAATACCCCCGTCAAGATGATAATGATTGGCAAATTGTCAGGTTGGATCTGAGATGCTGAAACCGCATAAAAGGAAGAGATTTAGTAAAGATGTCGGTTGGATGATCATGTGTCAAAATGTGATGAACAGTAGTGTGTTGAGCTTTGATGCAATCACAAATAAAGTGGTAGTCAACCTCAATGTGTTTTGAACGAGCATGAAACACGGGGTTGTTTGCTAATGCCAATGCCGACACATTATCACAATAGATTGCCATTGGTGAGGATAATGGGATATGAAAATTTGATAATAGTCTTCGGAGCCAGAGATCAGCGCCAGCTGCTACTGCTAGGGAGCGGTATTCTGCTTCTGTGGAGGACCTAGCAACAGTAGTTTGCTTTTTAACTGACCAGGAAATAATATTGTTTTCTAGAAATACACATAATCTTGAGATTGAATGGCGATCTGAAGGATTAGTAGCCCAATCGGAATCGGCATAGGCATGAAGTTGTAGGTCCGTAGCAATAATTAGACGGTCGTGTGATGGTAATATACTGAAGGGAGCACACAAGTTGCTTGTACTTGTCAGCATGGGGAAATATAGGGGAGATATTAGTTGGAGCTTGTAGCTTGGACGGGAGAGGACTCGGGGAGGACTTGCAATGAAGCATGCTGACCTTGTTCAGGACTTCTGTAATGTAACGAGATTGGCATAGAAGTAGTCCTTTCTTGGATGTAGAGATTTGAATCCCGAGAAAGTACGTGACTGGTCCGAGATTTCGTAGACAAAAAGAGGAATGTAGGCCGTGTAGTAGCTTGTCTAGAGTTTCTTGATTGTTCCCTATAAGTAAGACATCATCCACATATACTAGTAAGTAAATGGAGATGGAGTTGTTGTGTAACAACAGTAGTGAGGGGTCGGATTTTCTTTGTACAGAGCCATAGTTGATTAGATGAGCTAAAATTGTTGTGAACCACTGACGGGGAGATTGCTTATGACCATAGATTGCTTTATGTTATTTGCATATATAGGTCGGATGTTCTGGATCTTGGAAACCTTGAGGTTGTTTCATGAATACTTGCTCATCTAATTTTTCATGTAGGAATGCATTTGAGACATCTAGATGAAAATGGGCCAGCGAAGCATTGTAGTAGTGGCAAGTAGGAGACGTATAGTAGGGAATTTAGCCACTAGGCTAAACGTATCTGTGTAATCCATAACAAACTGCTGTTTAAACCCCTGCGAAACGAGATGTGCTTTGTGTCTAGATACAGAGCTGTTTGCATTAAATTTGGTTTTAAATAGCCACTTACAACAGAGTAGATTTTGATTTGGCTGAGGGGGCACTAGGGTCCAGGTACCTTGCTGAAGGAGTGCCTGAAATTTCGCTGACATGGTAGTTCGCTAAGATGGATGCTTATTTTCTTTCATAAAAGATGTTGGAGAGAGAGGCAAAGTGACAGTGTTTAAATCAAAGACTGGCTTTGGTTTCAAGTGTCCGGTTTGCTTCCGGGTAACCATATGATGACGAGGAGGAGATGGATTGGGTTCAGGCACAGGGTGCATGAGGGGTGCTGCAGTAGTATTTATGGTAGCAGAAGAGGTAGAAGAAGTTGAAGTGTAGTTTTGAGAATTGTACTGGGTAGGTAGCATTGGAGCTGGGCTGGTAATGGGAGGAGTTGGTACAAGCACCAGAGGTGGAGTAGTAGATAGTTTATCTGTAGAAGATAGAGGATGGATAGCTGGTGTTGATGTGTGGGTTTGAAATGGAAAGGTTTGTTCAAAAAATTGAACATGCCGAGTAATATAAATGTGCCCAGTAAGTGGATTTAGCCACTTATAGCCCTTTGATTGTATGTCATAACCAAAGAACACACAGGGAATTGATCGAGGTTGGAGTTTGTGATGATGAGAGGGAGGAATCCAGGGATAGTATAGGCAGCCAAAGACTCAGAGTGGGCCATATGCAGGTGGCCAATTGTAAAGCATTTGATAGGGAGATATAGTGTTGAGGGTGGTGGAGGGTAATCAATTAATTAGGTAGGCAGCTGCTAGTAATGTGTCTACACAATATTTAGTGGAATACTAGCTTGAAAGAGAAGTGCTCGTGTAGTTTCCAACAGGTGGTGATGCTTGCGCTCTGCAATGCCATTTTGCTAAGGTGTGTAAGGACAGCTAAGGCGTTGAAAAATACCTACAGAGCACATGTAATTTTGAAATTTTGTGCTTAAGAATTCCCCACCACGGTTTGATTGAATCATTTTAATAGGTAATTGAAATTGACTTTCAACAAGTATTTTGAATTGAAGAAATGTATAAAAAACATCAGATTTAGATTTAAGTGGATATACCCAAATTTATCTAGTAAAATCATCTACAAAGACAATGTAAAATTTAAACCCTTGCATCGACAAAACAAGGGATGGACCCCATACATCAGTGTGGATAATTTCTAAAGACTTTGTAGTTCTAGGTACAGACAAAACAAAGGACAGCCTATGACTCTTTGCTCAAGCGCAGGCATCACATGGCATGTTGCAATGAAGATGAGAGAATGTTGTTGCCAGTAGTTTATGGATGGAGGTGGAGGGATGCATGAGCCTTTTGGTGCCAAGAGATTGGATTGATTATTGAAGTGAGCAGTGCTGTAGTAGACGAAGGTGTTAGTTAAGGTAGAGGGGTGGTGTTCATCCTAATTGGGTAGAGACCTTCATGAGATGATCCCTGAAGCAGAGTCCGATGATTCTTGGAATCCTTAATGATAAAATCGTTAGCATGAAAGATAATATAGCAAGGATTGTCATGGGTTAAAAGATTTAGGAAGAGGAGATTATGAGTGAGATGGGATACGTGAAGTATAAGAGGGATAATAAGCTTACTAGATGGTGTAGGTAAAATACCATGACTGGAATGTGCGATTGATAATTGATGTCCACAACCAACCTAGACTTGAAAACTACCGCCGTAAGGTTGGGAAAATTATTAGGTCTGGTCACCTGACGTAGAGATATGTCCGGATTAATGACACATGGCACTTAAAGTTAAAGCGCAGGTAAAGTGCAGGGTAAAGCGCAGGTAAAGTGCAGGTGAAGCGCAGGTCAAAAGTGCATTCAAAGCGCAGTCAAAAGCGCAGGTAAAGTGCAGGTAAAGCGCAGGTCAAAAAGCAGTCAAAAGCGCAGTCCACGTGGCAATTTTTTAGTGGACATCTGGACCTATTTTTAGGTCAGGTGACCGGACCTAATAATTTTCCGTAAGGTTGAGGTGAATATAGTTGGGATGCATCAGATGTATGATGATTGGATACTCCGATATCTAGAAACCAATCAGCATTAGATGCTTCTTTCTTAGCCACAAAGGCTTGTGGCTGCTGTGGCTGATATGAGAAATTGCCTCTGTGCCAGCATGTAGCTTCTGAATGTCCCATTTTAAAATAGATTTGGCATTCAATTAAAGAAGTGGGATGTCTTCTGCCTCCTATTGTTGAGGAGTTGTAACCGCAACCTCCGCGGACATTGTATGATCTTATTACCTCCGAGAAATTGCCTCTGTGCCAGCATGTATAATCGACCTCATCCACAAAATCTCCCACGAACTACAGCTAAAGCAAATGCAAAATCTGTCGGATTAGAGGACGTGTGTTCAGCTAGTTGTTTAGATAAAATGTTAACCTCTTCACTATAGAGTAAGGAATAAAGTTCATCCAAATCAACAGATTCTGCCTTAGTTCGAATGGCTGTTTTAAAGGCATTATATACAGGAGGTAAGCCATTAAGCATGTACAATATTATGTCCTCTGGGTCTAGAGTGCAACTAGCAGTTTGAATAACATCAATCGTTTGCTTGACTTCCGATAGATATTACATCATGCTATGATCTTTCATCTGTAGATGATGAAGCTCATTTTTGATCTGCAGTATGCGATACCGATTTGTAGACTGGAGTCCGCTATCTAATGTGAGCCAAATGTCCTTGCAGGTTTCAAGATTGAGCACGTATGGTAGGATCGATAAGGAGATTGTAGAGAAGAGCGCAGATAATAGATTTTGATTTGCCATCATCCATGTAGTGTATGCCTGGTTAGATATTAGGGTGTTATCAGTTGCCTGGATTTGTCTTTACGGTTTGTGTGTAGAGCCATCCAGGTATCCACTGAAACCATTTACCACAAATAACTTGAAGATCTGCGAGAGCCAGAGAGGATAATTGTTAGCGACAAGTTGAGTATTGAGGATGGTTTTGACATTCGCCATTAAGAACTTCAGTTGTGTCGGGATGGGAATGTTTGTAACAACTGTTTGTGGTAGGATAAACGAAGTAGAAGATGCTTCATTTCCAGCCATTGGTGTAGAAAGATACACGACTTAAGGCCTGGAGCTCTGATATCATGAAGACGCCTATTACCTGCAGACAGAAAAAGAGAAAGCAGAGAAGAACACATAGTAGAGTGGTAAGAAATGATATTGTATATGGCACTTCTCGTAAGCCTTTACAGAGTATATATATAAGGTCTGCTTAGACTCATCTTACAGAAGTGTTCCCACAGCGAAGAATCAACGGTGGGAGATAGAGCAGTACATGTGTTAGTTATAAGTCAGAGGAGTGGAGCAGAATAATGATTAAGAACGTTTGTTCTGTTATGCTAATATTGATTGACTGACATTGAACATCGGGGATGCTTCACTTTGTCATTGATATTCGATTGAAATATATTCTTAGTAAGCTCCTCCAGCATGAGCTTTGTTGTATCTACACAATACAAATCAAGTGTAAGAGAAATTAAAAAAAATGATTTCACTTGATCATTTATTAATCCAATGTATAACTAATGATTTCAATTGACAAACCTGCACATGAAAGCTTTAGTTACATTTATTCATTTTGTAATACCTTTGTGATATTTAAATAAAAGAGAAATAGATGCAAAATGAGAAGTATAGATATAGATATATAGCATTATTATTTTAAGCAATGCTTTAATATTAGTATATATATAACATTGTTATTTTAAGCAACAATATCTAAGGTGAAGCAGTACGATTTTGATTTTTATTGGAATTCTTACATATCCTTAAAGGGATCAAAAGCAGCTAATGCTCAAAGAGCTACATCCAAAGAGAAATTAAAACCTAAACCAAAAGATCCGAACTAAGTACAGAGAAAAAGTGAACAAAAATAGAAAAGCAATAAGGAAACACCTCACTAAAGACACCAGAGATCAGCAATAGAAAGAAGACGAGGTGGAGCCCAAAGACGAAGATTAAGCTGCAAAATGTAAAGCCCTCGAAAGCCAATGACACCATCCGGAAACATACCTACAAGATGAAATCACCTCCAAATAGGCAACAAATTAGAAAGGAAATAGCAGAGGTGAAATCACAGAAAAAACCAGAAGACAATGAACACTCACCAAGGCAAATGAGCCACAACAAATCAAGCCCATATGTTCACCCAAATGAAATGGGACATAAAATAGGCAATAGCTATTACTTAAATAGATGTATATTAATAATGATGAAAATACTTTTGAATACTATCAAATTATAATAAGCACATTTAATTATGTTAAGCAAAATAACAATTTTTAATTTTCTTAGCATTCAAAGAACTAAAATATTGATAAATAAATCATCTTAAATAAAGAAGATTTTCAAATAACTTAAATAGTTAATTAACTCAATTTACGCCTTGCAAAGTCTAAGAAAATACGATCATATTATTATCAATTTTATCATCGTCATCTATGCTCTCTAATCCATCATGGTACTTGTATCCATATCACTTCACCTCTCTTCTCAGCTCATCTTCTCATCTTCAAAACTTACTACTCATGAAGTTAAAGCTCTAGCTAGCACCGACACTATATTTAAGTTATCACCTTGTCTGCATCTTTTTCCTCTAACTTTTAATGCTATTTCCACATCGCTCTATATCCTAACTAACTCATCATTAAAATTCAAAGTATTAGTTCTCATCTTTTTAATCAAAACAAACAATAGGCCTCACTACCAAGTTCTTCAAGGAATGTGCTCTCTAAGACAACACTCTAATTGTGAGACTTGCTCTAAGAGCGTGAGGTGCTACATCATCATGATGTTTCCATGTTTATGTGTCTAAGTTAGCATCCAACTCACCTTTAAGAAGACTGCTTACATCAAGTTCTATTATTGTAGGGGCAGAGATTACTCTCACCTAATAAATATTGCATAAATTAATAAAGAATAAAAACTTATAGCCAATCCCACATAGTGGAATAAGAATAAAAACTTATATTTAATTCTTCAATTTTATAATTAATCATACAACATTCAAATTCTTAAAATATAATTTTATGCTATATTTTGACATCATTTAATTTATATAATATTATACAAAAAAATATAAAATTTAAGAATAAAATAAGTTAATATATAAAAAATAACATGATATAATTTAAGAATCAAATATAAATATATATAAAAAGTATATATATATATATATATATATATATATATATATATATATATATATATATATATATATATATATATATATATATATATATATAATATGTAGTTCATTCATCTATTAATTATATATCGCCTTGAGTATATAATGAAGCGGTCTAGATGCTATCTAACCATTGGATAATTGTGTTATAATTCTTCATTTGCAATTATATTATATCTATTAAATTCATTGTGTTGATATTATCTATATCATGACCCATTCTAGAGATTTTGATGATAACAAACATATGCTTGGATGTTCTAATTCGTATGTTAAGTATTTCAGGTGTAATGATTTAATGGATACGCATGATAATTTCAATTTGAGTTGAAAGAATTCAAGATGGACCAAGATGGAAAGCTTGAAGATTTTTATATAGGAGTGTGTCAGTGGTTCATTAGTATTTACTTGCATGATTTAATTTGCTCATATTTAAACATCTATTAAATTTATTTCTAAATTATTAATGATCTAATAAGATTCCTTAATTAAATTTTATATGCTTCATTGATTACATAGATTTTATTAAGAATGCAAACATACTTAATAAGGTAAATAAATATAATAAGCTTTACATATTCTTTTTAAATTAACTTGTTTCATATCAATTTACTGATATATGATTAATTTAATCTAAATTATATCATATTATTATATGAATATTTAATATATCTTTAGAATTATAAAAATATGCATGAGTTCTTAGTTTACTGAATATAAAATTATTTCAATCGACATGTGGTCTGATTATTATTCCGTTAGATGGTTTGGATTCTGTAGATATAAATTGATAGGTTATAAGAACCGTTTGGAGCTATATTTAATTTATTATGATTTTCTAAATATTAGCCGATTTTAATACTATTTGCTGGGTAACCATTTTTGCCTTGTTTTGGATGTATATGAAGACTTTTTGACTTATCCATGTGAATAGCCATTTTATAGCCATTTGGAACTTATATTTCTTTAATATAAGTGAATTCTTTATCAAATATAATATTTTTAAATGATAAATTAATATTAGATTAATAGTTTTATTGAAACTTGGCTTTACTTTCCCTTTCTTTTTAAATACGACTCATCCTCTTCATATGAGGGTAATTCAAGAGAAAAACTCCAACACTTTTCTTCATTCCTTTCTTCTTGCTTACATGCTAAATCTTGAGAGGAGAAACTTTGATCTTCATTCTAAGAGCTCTTTTCATTTGCGCGATCAAATTCTTGGTTGGAAAGTTTCAACGCACTAAATTCAGTAACGTCTCTTGAAGTTCTTGTGTTTGTTTTCTTATTTCAAATATTTACTTGCTGATCTATTAGTTTTTATTATATATACTCTTTTGAAAATATCTATCATTTGATGAAATACTAGTTAGAAATGTTATTTTAAGTTTTATATGTGAAATCTTTTAAATCCAAAAAGACAACAAAGCAAGTATTTTAATTTTTTTTATGTGGAATAGATTTGTATTTTAAATCTAATTTTTTTAAAAGTATTATATCTAAAGAGTTATAATTTAAATCAGTAAAAAAAATATCTTTATTTAATATATTATTCATATTTTTATCAAAATATAAATCTATCTTAAAGTGAGCAAATTTTATATTCCATTTGCAAGTAGTGAGGTGATTAAAATTAATTTGTAAGATCACCTCAAATATTTTGGTTATTTTATTGCAAGATATTTTAAGCTTATTTTATTTACATCAAGTTGTATTTTTTTTTTTTTTGATCTAAGCCATTTGGCTTAGTAAAGCTTAACTTATAATTAGATTAGGTTGTACTCGCCCGTGTAGGAGAGTACTTAGGTTGTAAAGAACTTCTTTGGTTTAAAGAAGTGAGGTTTGTAAGGCAAACCTGGATTAGTGGATTCTAGCCCAAGAGTTGGCTAGCGTGGACGTAGGTCGGATTGGAATCTGGGTCGAACCACGTAAAAATCTTGTGCCTCTTATTTTTATTTTTATTTCTTGCATCAATTTTTATTTAACTTCTTCATAAAAATTTATGTGTTTATTTATTAATTACAAAATAGCTTTCAAATTATTTTAAATTCCTTCTTTTATAAAAAATTTTAAGAACCCTAATTTACCCCCTCTCTTAGGGAGCCATAGTTATCCATTAATTGGTATTAGAGCCTTGGCTCTTTTTATTTTGGCTTAACATCCTAGAGTAGATCCACTTATAAACTATGGCACAAGGTTTTCCTAAGGGTTCACTTCCCGAAGGACAATCTACTCATCGACCACCTTTGCTAGATAATGTTCATTTTGATTATTGGAAAAATAGAATTAGTACATTCTTAAGAGGACAAGACTCTCGTATGTGGCACATGCTTACACACCAATATCATACACCCACTAAAGAAATTAATGGAATTAAAATTGAAAAACCTTTTGATGAATGGAATGCATTAGAGAGGGAATTAGATGAGTTAAATGCTAGGGCTTGTAATACTTTACATTGTGCACTTCTTCGAGATGATTATATGAAAATTTCCATGTTAAATTCCGCAAAAGAAATTTGGGATAAATTAGTTATAACTTATGAAGGTACAAGTGAGGTTAGAGATGCACACATAAATAGACTCGTTCATCAATATAAATTATTTTGCATGTCTCCTTTCGAATCTATTTCTGATATGTATATAAGATTTATGAAAATAATTAATACAGTACATTCTCTTGGAAGAATATATAAGAATCAAGACTTAGTCTATAAGATTCTTAGATGCCTTCCCAAAGAATGGGATGCTAAAGTGACTGCAATTAGTGAGGCTAAGGATTTATCTACTTATCCACTTGATCAACTTTTGGGTTCTTTGATAGCACATGAACAAATTATAGCTCAAAGGGATAAATTGGATAGCTCTTCTAAGAAAGAGAAGGAGAAAGGTAAAACTATTGCCTTACAGGTTGATGATAATGGTGAACCTAGTTCATCAAGCTCTAATGAAGATAGCGATGAGGTGGCCATGCTTTCAAAAAGACTTGGAAGCTTACTAAGGAAGAAAAACCAAAGGTACAAGAAATCCAAAAATTATAAATTTCAAACTAAGAAATTTCCTACAGGAGAAGGGATTATTTGCTATCATTGCAAGAAGCCTGGACATATAAGAGGAGATTGTCCAGATCTTATTAACTCAAAGAAGAAAGAGATAAATATAGAGAGAAAGAGTGACAAGAAAGAAAAGAAGCATTTAAAGAAGAAGAAGAAAGCTCTATGGGCCAACCCAGATTCAGATGAATCAAGTTCATCAGATGAAGAGGTGAACATTTGTCTTATGGCAGGAGAAGAATCTGATTGTGATTCTCAAGAGGTATGTAATGATATATCTTATGAATAGTTAGATGATGCATTTAATGAATTAGTTATTGAATATAAAAAATTAAAAAGAAAATATAATACTTTAGAAAATGAGCATAAAAATTTAGATATGCTTTTTAATGATTTAAAAAATAAATGTGATGATTTGAAAAATAAAAATAGTTCTTTAATAGATCGTTCTTTACTTGTGTGTAAACTTGAAAGAGAAAATATTCTTTTAAAACCAAGATTAGATTTATGCATGAAATCACAAGTTCATTATAAAGTTCCATCAAGTACACCACCAAATAAAAATTCTTCTTATATGTCACATAGACATAATGCTAAGCCATATGCAAACACTAATATTTGGTGTAATTATTGTGATAGAAAGGGACACATCTCATTTGATTGTTATGCTCGTAGATCACAAAATACTAAACAACCATCTTTTGTATGGGTTCCAAAAAATACAAGTACTTCTTATACCATACATAATAGATATCATACTACTCATTTAGAAAGTGGACCAAAAAATATTTGGGTTCCAAAGTTAACATTTGATTTTCTTTTGTAGGAATGCCTTCAAAGTAAAATCAATGAAGGCATGTGGTACTTGGACAGTGGATGTTCAAGACATATGACGGGCGATAAAGCAAAATTTTCTACATTAGAACCAAGTGATGGAGGATATGTTACATATGGAGATAATGCAAAGGGAAAGATCATTGGTATTGGATCCATATGTAAGAACTCTATTACTTTAGAAAAAGTCTTATTTGTTTCTGGTTTAAAACATAACTTAATATCAATTAGTCAATTATATGATAAAGGTTTAAATGTTTCTTTTTATGCTTCACATTGTATTATTAGAAATAATGAAGCTATTTTACTTATTGGAAATAGACATAAAAATATTTATTTAATTGATTTAGAGAATACAAATAATATTAATTTAAATTTACTTTGCATGAAATCTATAAATGATGATGCTTGGTTATGGCATAGAAGGCTATGTCATGCTAATATTCATACTTTAAATAAAATTTCTAAACTTGATTTAGTAGTTGGTTTACCAAAAATTAATTTTCATTTTGATTCTTTATGTGATGCACGCATTCATGGTAAACATATGAAAAGTTCATTCAAGAGTAAAAATATAGTTTCTACTAGTAGACCTTTAGAATTATTACATATGGACTTATTTGGACCAATTAATACAACTTGTTTAGGTGGTAAAATTTATGGATTTGTTATAGTAGATGACTATTCAAGATATACTTGGGTATTATTCTTAGCTAATAAAAATAATGCATTTGATGATTTTAGAAAATTTGCTAAATATATTCAAAGAGAACAAGGTTATTTGATTCATAGAATTCAAACAGATCATGGTGGAGAATTTGAAAATAAATCATTTGAAAATTATTATGATGAAAATGGAATTAGACATAATTTTTTAGCTCCTAGGACTCCTCAACAAAACGGTGTAGTTGAAAGAAAGAATCGTACTTTGGTTGAATTAGCAAGATCAATGTTAGATGAATATAAACTTCCAAAGTATTTTTGGGCAGAAGCAATAAACACAGCATGTTATGTTACTAATAGAGTTTATTTAAGTCCTATTCTTAAAAAGACTCCTTATGAAATATTTTTTGGAAAGAAACCTAAGATTAGTCATTTATATATTTTTGATTGTAAATATTTTATTTTAAATAATGACAAGGATCCTTTAGGTAAATTTGATAGTAAATCTGATGATGGTATATTCTTAGGATATTCAATTTTTGGAAAATCTTTTAGAATTTTTAATAAGAGAAAATTAATTGTTGAAGAATCCGTTCATGTAATTTTTGATGAAAATCCTATAGATTTAATAAGAAATGATTTGAATGATGATATTGAGAATATAAAGAAAATAAATTTGGAGGAAAAGAAGAATGATTCATTGCCTAAAGAATGGAGATATAATAGAAATCACCCAAAAGAATTAATAATTAGTGATCCTTCTCAAGGTGTTAAGACTAGGAGAAACCTTAGAGATGAGGTAGAGCATTCTGAATTTCTATCAGAAATTGAACCTAAAAATATAAATGAAGCTTTATAAGATAATTTTTGGATAATTACTATGGAAGAGGAACTTAATCAATTTATAAGAAATGATATTTGTGAGTTAGTCCCAAGACCTCATGATCAAAATATAATTGGAACTAAATGGGTATATAAAAATAAGCTAGATGACTCAGGAAGTATTATTAGAAATAAAGCTAGATTAGTTGCACAAGGGTACACACAAATAGAAGGAATAGACTTTAAAGAATTATTTGCACCCGTAGCAAGACTAGAGGCCATTAGATTAATCCTTGCATTTGCTTGTTTTAAAGACTTTAAACTTTTTCAAATGGATGTCAAAAGTGCATTTTTGAATGGGTATATTGATCAAAATATTTTTGTAGAACAACCATCAGGTTTTGAAAGTATTAATTTTCCTAATCATGTGTATAAATTAAAGAAAGCTTTATATGGTTTAAAACAGGCTCCACGTGCTTGGTATGATAGGTTAAGTAACTTTTTAATTGAACATAATTTTAGAAAATGTAAGGTAGATACAACTCTTTTTATCAAATCTATTGGAGATGATTTAATTATTATACAAATTTATGTTGATGATATATTATTTGGAAGTACAAATGAGAGTTTATGCCATGAGTTTTCTTCTTTAATGTCAAAGGAATTTGAAATGAGTATGATGGGAGAACTCACCTTTTTCTTAGGACTTCAAGTAAAACAACTAGAGTTCGGCACATTCATATGTCAAACTAAGTACATAAATGAATTATTAGAAAAATTTGATATGAAGAGATTCAAATTGAGTAAAATTCCTATAAGCCCATCAATTAGACTTGATTTAGATGAATCAGGAAAACCAATAGATCAAAAACTATATAGGAGTATGATAGGTTCACTTTTATATCTTACTGCTAGTAGGCCTGATATTATGTTTGCTGTATGTTTATGTGTAAGATTTTAAGCTAATCCTAAAGAATCACACTTAATAGCAGTTAAGCGAATATTTTGCTATTTGATAGGAACTCCTAAGTTAGGCTTATGGTACCCCAAAAACTTATTATCATGCAATTTAGTTGCATATTCTGATGCAGATTATGCTGGTTGTAAGGTAGATAGAAAAAGTATATCTGGAACATGTCAATTTTTAGGATCATCACTCATTTCTTGGTCTTCTAGAAAACAAAATTCTGTCGCTTTATCCACTGCTGAAGCAGAGTATATAGCTACAGGTAGTTGTGTTGCTCAAATTTTATGGCTAAAGCAACAATTAGAAGATTTTGGAATTAAGCTTAAAAATATTCCTATTAAATGTGATAACACAAGTGCAATTAGTTTAACAAAAAATCCTATACAACATTCACGAACTAAACACATAGAGATTAGACATCATTTTATTAGAGATCATGTTAGTAAAGGTGATATGGATATAGATTTTGTAAATACAGATTCTCAAAACCTTTAGCTGAAGAGAGATTTTACATGTTAAGACGTATGCTTAGAATGTTAGACCCAAACATTTAAATTTCTTATTATTTTTCATTCTTTTTGATGTTGTCAAAGGGGGAGAAAAATTATATATGTTGGTCAGAATTCTTTTACATGCATATATTTAAGGGGAGAATTTTTTTTTAATTAGCATTCAAAAATATTTCTGAATTATTATATATAATTCTAATGCTTAAAAGTTAAGATAAAAGGTTAATTTGTACATTTATTATAATTATACCCAACATAAGTTTGTCATCATCAAAAAGGGGGAGATTATTGATATTATCTATATCATGACCCATTCTAGAGATTTTGATGATAACAAACATATGCTTGGATGTTCTAATTTGTATGTTAAGTATTTCAGGTGTAATAATTTAATGGATACGTATGATAATTTCAATTTGAGTTGAAAGAATTCAAGATGGACCAAGATGGAAAGTTTGAAGATTTTTATATAGGAGTGTGTCAGTGGTTCATTAGTATTTACTTGCATGATTTAATTTGCTCATATTTAAACATCTATTAAATTTATTTCTAAATTATTAATGATCTAATAAGATTCCTTAATTAAATTTTATATGCTTCATTGATTACATAGATTTTATTAAGAATGCAAATATACTTAATAAGGTAAATAAATATAATAAGCTTTACATATTCTTTTTAAATTAACTTGTTTCATATTAATTTACTGATATATGATTAATTTAATCTAAATTATATCATATTATTATATGAATATTTAATATATCTTTAGAATTATAAAAATATGCATGAGTTCTTAGTTTGCTGAATATAATATTATTTCAATCAACATGTGGTCTGATTATTATTCCATTAGATGGTTTGGGTTCTGTAGATATAAATTGATAGGTTATATGACCCGTTTGGAGCTATATTTAATTTATTATGATTTTCTAAACATTAGCCGATTGTAATACTATTTACTGGGTAGCCGTTTTTTCCTTGTTTTGGATGTATATGAAGACTTTTTGACTTATCCATGTGACTAGCCGTTTGGAACTTATATTTCTTTAATATAAGTGAATTCTTTATCAAATATAATATTTTTTAAATGATAAATTAATATTAGATTAATAATTTTATTGAAATTTGGTTTTACTTTCCCTTTCTCTTTAAATACCACTCATCCTCTTCATATAAGGGTAATTCAAGAGAAAAACTCCAACACTTTTCTTCATTCCTTTCTTCTTGCTTACATGCTAAATCTTGAGAGGAGAAACTTTGATCTTCATTCTAAAAGATCTTTTCATTTGCGCGATCAAATTCTTGGTTGGAAAGTTTCAACGCACTAAATCTAGTAACGTCTCTTGAAGTTCTTGTGTTTGTTTTCTTATTCTAAATATTTACTTGCTGATCTATTAGTTTTTATTATATATACTCTTTTGAAAATATCTATCATTTGATGAAATACTAGTTAGAAATGTTATTTTAAGTTTTATATGTGAAATCTTTTAAATTCAAAAAGACAACAAAGCAAGTATTTTAATTTTCTTTTATGTGGAATAGATTTGCATTTCAAATCTAATTTTTTTAAAAGTATTATATCTAAAGAGTTATAATTTAAATCAGTAAGAAAAATATCTTTATTTAATATATTATTCATATTTTTATCAAAATATAAATCTATCTTAAAGTGAGCAAATTTTATATTCCATTTGCAAATAGTGAGGTGATTAAAATTAATTTGTAAGATCACCTCAAATATTTTGGTCATTTTGTTGCAAGATATTTTGAGCTTATTTTATTTACATCAAGTTGTATTTTTTTTTCTTGATCTAAGCCATTTGGCTTAGTAAAGCTTAACTTGTAATTAGATTGGGTTGTACTCGCCCGTATAGGAGAGTACTTAGGTTGTAAAGAACTTCTTTGGTTTAAAGAAGTGAGGTTTGCAAGGCAAACCTGGATTAGTGGATTCTAACCCAAGAGTTGGCTAGCGTGGACGTAGGTCGGATTGGAATCCAGGCCGAACCACGTAAAATCTTGTGCCTCTTATTTTTATTTTTATTTCTTGCATCAATTTTTATTTAACTTCTTCGTAAAAATTTATGTGTTTATTTATTCATTGCAAAATAGCTTTCAAATTATTTTAATTGCCTTCTTTTATAAAAAATTTTAAGAACCCCAATTCACCCCCCCTCTTGGGGTGCCATAGTTATCCAACACATTGATGAAATTGTACTTTAGAATGACTACCCAAGTTATTTGTTCTTAAGAATGCCGTGAAATTCCATTTTTTATTTTATTTTCTATTTTTTTCTTAATGATCCATACTATTTCTCCAATTTCTATCAACTTTGCGATCGAGCTTATCTTATTTTTGGCTTGCAACAATGTTATACAATACTTTTATTCTCAACTTATTACTAAAAACTTTGAAATTTTGAGTATCCAAATAAAGGCTTTGGTGCATCCCAAGACATTTATGATGTTTTTGGTGAAAGTTATAAAAAGGCACAAGGAGCTACAAAGATATATTTGTGAGTGAAGAGATGTTGTTTGGGAGAGTCAATAGAATGTTACAAAACTTCATATTTATCAATCAATCTATAGATGAGCAAGTATTTTGTTGTAGTGGCTAACACCTCTATGCAAGTATTGGAGATTCTCCAAAAATTCTTATAAAGTACCCAAGATAATGAAGAGAGATTGCCTCTATATCCTTTAAGGTGAGTTTAAAGCCTTATCGATGAAGTATTTTAAAAAAGTATTTGACTGTTTCACAGCAGATTTTATTCATCATTAGTCAACTAAGAGGTTATAAAACATCCAAGTAGTTAGGAAAAACTCTATGCACATTAGATGAAAAGTTTCATTATTACCTGGTAATTATGAAATAGTTTGAAGATTTGAAGGCTGTGAAAATTAATGAGTTTATGTGTTCATACTAAGCTACTAAATAGAAAATTGGTTATTATGAAATATCTACTATCAAATTCCTCTAATGTTTGTTGTTGAGCATGAAGAGATATTATTTAATTGAGTTTATGGGAGATCAGTGCAATCTTGAACCTTTTGTGTTGTAACAAGGTGTGGATTACTAGCTGTTGGGCCACAAAAGCAGTCTCTTGCTTGGAGTAGAAGAACTATGAGTAGGGTTTCTCCATCACCAATCAAGAAGAGGGTCTTTTAGGCTAGTGTTGGCTGACAAAGGGAGTAGTAATTCCTTAAGTTAAAGAGCTCAAGACGTGGACATAGACGCTATCGCCAAAACGTAAAAAAAAAGTTTGTGCCCCCTTATTCTCTTTACTCTATGTCACCATCTTTTCTTTTTTTCCTAGTTTATTTCTTGCACTATGAATGATAATTTTGATGATCATAATGTTATCTCAAATTTATGAGTCTCTATATTTCATGTTACTTGTATTATGTAGCAATCAATCTTTTACAACATCACTAGTCTAGGTCTAAGTAATATTAAGAGACAACTTAAACTTATAGCTTGTGGACTTGGACATTTTAAAAGCATAGAGAATAGGTTTAAATGGAGTCAATTTTGTTGAAAGTAGAAATGGTGGCATGTAGGTGACTAGACTTCCAACTGCTTTGATGGGTTAAATTAGTACTTCATCAGAAAAATATGGCTTGACTATGATTGGCTTGAAAATTTTGTCAAATCAACATTAAGCCTTTATTGCACTATGCAAGGTTGGCTGCATGAATCTATTTTCTCCATTGTGCCCTATTAAAAGTTAAATTCTCATTTAAATCTAATAAAGAAAGGTCATTTCTAATATGTTCTAACCAAGTCTATTAAGGTCTACCTCTACCTTTCTTAACTTAAGTAAAATCTAATACATCTACTTTCTTAACTGGGTCATCAAAAGGCCACTGTTTTATGTGACCAAATCGTCTAAGGTGACTCTTTCTAATCTTATCTTCCATTGGAGCTACTCCAACCTTTTCATGTATATGCTCATTTTGTATCCTTTCTCTAAGAGTAAAGCCACTCATCCACCTGAGCATCCTCATCTCTGCAACACTTAACTTAATATTATGCTTCTCTTTTAATGGCCAACATTATGCACCATAAAGCATTGTAGGTCTAACCACCGTCTTATAGAATATTTCCTTAAGTTTGAGGGGAACTTTTTATATTTTCTTGTACATTTTGATTCCACTATCAATTATTTTTACTATTATGAGTTTTTTCCTTTGATACTTCAAATACATCTTTTGGAATATTCGTAATATCACTAACTACTTTTTTACCACATAACATTTGCTTCCTCATGAACAAACAAAATCTTAAGATATAATATCTACTCTTAAAAATATTTTTGTTTATATTCTTTAAATGCCTCAATCTAATCCTAGAAGTTGTTTTTTTGCCACTTCATCTTAAAGTCCAAAACTAATAAGTGATGCTGGGTACATAAACTTTCACTTGGAATAACTTTACAATCTTTACAATCTAAATAATCCTTTTTTATAAGAAAATAATCAATTTGAGTTTTACTATATCCATTCTTATATGTAATGAGATACGCTTCCATTTTATTAAAGGCCAATTTATAAAAAGGAGCCTATTTTAAACTTAAATTAGCTTAACAAGCAGGTTAGCGAAAAATTTTAAAAAGGAACAAATAAGGAAGTTAATTATCCGGTTTCAATAGATACCGGAACTTCATTATCCAGTTTCTACTTTCACCGGAAAGCGGTACTCTATTCATTGGTTTCAATAGAAACCGATTTTAATAAAAAAAAATATATTTCCTTAGAAAATAGTGGTTTCAACAGAAATCGGTTCTATATTCATCGATTATATATATATATATATATCTTAGAAAACATAATCACAATATATTACCGGTTATAATTTACTTATTTATTAAAAAAAAAATTTAAAAATATTTAATTAAAAATTAATGAATAAAAAATAAATTTAATCAAACAATAATTTTAATTAAAATTAAAATTAAACTTCTCTTACAATAATCAATACAATGTAAATAAAAAAATGAGAAAAAGTAAATTTAATTTAACTTTTTAAAACATAATCAGTTTTTACATTTAGTTAAAATAAAATATAAGACAATATATATATATATATATATATATATATATATATATATATATATATATATATATTAGTGAGTATAAAATATTTTAATTATAACTTATTACTATATTTTTGAAATTAAATTTAAATTTCTATTAAATATTTAAGAAATCTAATTTGTAAAAGAAATTAAATTAAAATTTTTTATTTCTTAATAAAATAATAGTTTTTATTAATTAAAGTAGTAAATAAGTTAAAATTTTAATACTTAATAGTAAATAAAATTAAAATTGAAGAATACAAAAAGTTTTTTTTATTAAACCCGGTGAATACAAAACCAGTTTCTTTAAAAAAAAATTGCTGAATACAAATCAGGTTTCTATTGAAAGTGATGTTTTCTAAGGAAAATTATTTTTTTTATTAAAACTGGATTATATTTAAAACATAGAAATCAATGTTTTCTAAGAAATTTTTTTTATTAAAATCGGTGAATACAAAATAAGTTTCTATTGAAACAGGTGAATAGAGTATTAGTTTCCGGTGAAAGTAGAATCCGGATAATGAAGTTTTGGTTTCTACTGAAACTAGATAATTATGTTATGTATTTTGTCCTTTTTACATTTTTTCATTAATCTGCTTCTTAAGCTCATTTAAGTTTAAAATAGGCTCCTTTTTATAAATTGGCCTTCTTAAAAAAGGTATTAACAATTACAAAATAAAAAGCTAAAGAAAAATCTAACATAGTTTTACCACCTTCATTAGTCACTCCAAACTCATAGCCATCATGAATGCTTTTAAAATCATCTACCTCTCTACCAATATGTCCATTTAAATATCCTCCAATAAAATTTTTTTCTTCAAGAGATGTCTTTTGTATTAATTTCTTCTAAATCATTCTTAAATTTTAATTTTGAACCCATATTCAAACCTACTTGAGGAAATAAGCACTTATAATGTTAATAATCTTAACATCGATAATAATCTTTAAAGTTATAATTCTATCTCTAATTCTATTAATTTTTATAACATTATCCTTTAAACTCTTATCTACAATCACACATACCATTTCTAGTATGACTGTTACCAGAATACCATAGTTTAAATCCTAAACTATCAATCTTCTTATTTTCTCTCCAACCCATTTAGTTTTCTAAATGCATAGAATAATTATTTTCCTATGAATCATAATATTTATTAATTTTATTAATTTACATATAAGGGTACTTATATTCTAAGTTCTTATCCTAATTTTAGTTTCAAGGACTAGCTTCTTTTGCCCACATTGGTCCATGATGTAGGAACCCTTGCCTATTTAACACTACACTCAGGTGACGGTGCAGCTTGCATATAACGCATCGCTTCTAGGGAACGTTCTAGCAATAACACAATATACTAAAGGAATCATATCATGATTATCCGTCAAGTTTTATGCTGGCTGTCAACTACCTAACGCAATCCTTCACTTTTCTCATTCAGAACTTGGGAGCTCGCAACGACAGTGTTTAAAAATTTTTAGAGGAAACCCTAGAGGTGTAGTTTCATTTAGGATAAAATTACATATAATAATTTGTCTTTTAAATAAATAAAGTTTATATTTTAACCTTGGTTCACCAAATAAATTCTTTATTCTTCCATTTTTTTTCCCTGCCATGAAACACTAATTAAGATTGTCTGATTCTCCACATAGAATAATCAAAATAAGATGCTTACTAGTTTCAAAATAATAATAAAAATTAATTGTAAATAAATTTATCATTATTGTAATGTATCATTGAAGAAATTTATAATGAACCAAGAAACTAGATGATTTAGCAATCACATAAATAAGGAACTGAAGACTGTATATGTATTTTATTGCTTAAGCCCTTTATGTATATCTTTTTTTACTGATTACATTTTTATCGCAAACTTAAGGGTGTAAACGAGTCAAGTCGAGCTAGGCATCAGCTTAATTGAGCTAAGCTTATTTAGTTCATACTGAACTCAAGCTTGGGTCATTAAAAAGTTATAGGCTCCAGCTCGGCTCGATTACAAGAGCTTATTTAGAAAGCTCAAGCTTGACTCAATTGATGAGCTCAATTTTTTAGTTTTAAATTAAAATTTTTATTTTTTTTAAATTTTTATTTTTAATATAGAATTAATTTTAAAAGGTGAAAATATAATATATAATGTTAATCTAAATTAATTTTTAATATATTTTAAGTTAATTGAACAGCTCAATGAGCTTATGAGCCAAGCCAGGCTGAGCTGTTGCTTGAACTAGAGTTCGTTTAATATATGAACTCCAGTATAGGCTCAAACTTGAACTCGCTGCTCAATAAACATGAGTCGTATGCTCGTTAGCTAGTCATGCTCGAGATGACTTAGCTCACATATACGCTTACATTAATGCAATCGAAAAGATCTTCGAAAGAAAGCCCAAGTATCAGTTTGCAACAACTTACGTATCGCTTTACTTTCTTAGAATGCAATAATAGTTTCTATTTGACTACTATATTTACATTGATTTGAAGAAATTTATGTTTGAGGAAGCTGGTTTTTATGATAATTAAAAAAAAAAAACTCTCATAATAACTTTCAACCACCTTAAAAATGCTGCAGCCATTCCAAACGTACCCCAAGTACTTAAATTTAAGAAAGTCATGCATTAGATCCTTGCATCGAAAAAACCTTTAAATGGCTTAATTTAAATATTACACAACCTAGCATATAATTGTTATCATGAAAGCAAGCGCATCACCTCATTAGCTCATGCGGCCAACAGATTCTATCATTCATTATCTTAAAGATATCTAAAGAAAATCGAAGAGATATATTACTTGATTGATATCATCAATAAGAAATTTATTAGAAAATCTACATAAATTTTTACATCCAAATAAAATGTTTTAAAACACATTTAGTAACATATAAATATAATAACAACACAAAAAGATTCAGTAGACCAAAATAGTGAATTAATTAATCAATCCTCCAGAATTTCCTCATGATTGGTTGAGATGCAGACCTCCAAAATCATTTCATGATTGGTTGAGACATTAACTTTGCCAGGTTAATCAGAAGAAGGAACAAAAGGTGTTGGGGGCATCTCCAAGCTCTGAAAGTTCATTGTGAGCATTTGAACAACTTTACTAATTGATGGACGTTCTGCTGGATTCCACTGTATGCACCAAAGTGCTATTATGGCAAGCCTTCTCATAATTTCTTCATTGCCCTCCATTTCCATGGCTAATCCCAAGCTAATGTTTTGGACCAACTTGTTATATATCCACTCTGAAAATAAATTTCACTAAGGTTCTCAATTGTAGGATCAACATTTTTCCTCCTTCCGATCATTTCTAACAGAAGCATTCCATAACTATATACATCAGACTTATGAGAGACAGGCCCAAAGTTTCTAGAGTAGACTTCTGGAGCTATGTATCCCATAGTTCCTCTTGCAGCGCTTATTGTCACAATGCTTTGATCTCTGGAGCAGAGTTTAGCCAGGCCAAAATCTGAAATTTTTGGATTGAAATCATAATCTAACAAAATATTATGGGGTTTGATGTCAAAGTGAAGAATTCTTTGATTGCATCCTTGGTGCAAATAATTGATCCCTTGGGCAATGCCAATTGCAATCTCCTGCAACTTCTCCATGCTGAAAAATTCATGTCTCTTCTTTGATTCACCAAAGAAAATAAACTTTTCCAAAGAGTTATTTGGCATGAACTCATATACCAGGGCTCTATTAGTTCCATCTGAGCTGAATCCCAAGAGACGAACTACATTGATATGGTGAATTTTTCCTATAGTGGCTACTTCATTGACAAAATCATCTCCATTGGATTTTGGTGCTTCTAGCAATTTAACTGCCACAGGAATTCCATTAGTCAGCTCACCTTTGTAGACACTTTCAAATCCTCCTTGACCCAGCTTATGCTTAAATTTCTTTGTTATTTTTTTAATATTAGAGAAATTGTATCGAGTTAGTGTTGTGGATTTGTAGGTTGCAAGGAACTGTTCCACCTTTATGCGCTTATGTTTTTCATTGCGATATTTTTTGAAAAAGTAGAGAACCACAAGAGCTGCAATCAGAAAAACCACAAGAGATGTACCAATGGCAACGCCTGCAATAAAAGAAATTTTAACATTCACTAATGCAACTTTTCTGTTTATAAGCACCACTATTGATAAATTTTACCAAATTTCATGCAATGAACTCTTTTAAAAGAAATTCAGGTCGGAAGTCCGGGGAAAACTAAAAATAAATTGCGAGATTGCTCCATATACCTTCAACAATAAGATGTGAACCTGGGAAAAACATATATGGACAAAAAATTAGTTTCTTAAGCCACAATTAATAAAAGTTAGTATAGATATGAAGATATAGTAATAAATCAAATTTCTATTCCTGATATGAAGTTTGATGAGGTTCTATTCGGATGCCAAATATTTATTTATTGAGAAGATCTACTAACTATTGCAAATGTTGATGATTTTTTCGGTGTGGCTGCAGGAATTTTTGGAATCAAATATGTTCGTGACACTAAAAAAATATCTCTAATAACAAGACGGTCCAGAAATAAGAGAATAGAGAGAGAAAGAGATTCCTTATTGTCAGAAGTACAAGTCTTGGGAAAATGATTGCTCTTTTATTTCTAAAAAATTTATCTTTATACTAAAAATAGGATCTGTGGTTGCTGAAAAAATAAGTTTATAATATTAATTCGTTACAAAAAAAAGAATAGAAAAGAAAAGATGCAGAAAGAAGCATCAGATAGATAGAAACTCACCATGAGAATCTTCGGAAAAACAAAATTTTTTATCCCTTCTGATATTATATCCACACTTTTTCCCATCATATGGACAAAAATAGCAGGCCCGAAGATTCTCAGCAACATTCGGATGCAAAGAAGCCGTTTGTCCAAGCAGGCTCTTCGGCGCTATAGATTGAGCAAAAGAATCAGAAGGAAATTCACCGGTATATATTACGATGCATGAAGGAGGAAGTATGTCTATTCTCTCATATTCACCCAGAGCATAGACAAACGACCCTGGTTCACTGAGGCAAGAGATTGGCCCAACTACGTGATCATAGCCAGCTCTCCAGCTTAGCTTGCTTGTGCAGTTCACTACAACAAAACGTGATACAGGCACATCAAAAACAGAGCCGTTGACGTTAGGCCGTTTTTGGGTACCTTTTCGCCATGGGCAACTAATCGAAGATGTTGATAAAAGAACTTCAATAAAGAACCCATAAGGATTGTCAAAAGATGTTACTCTGTAAGATTCTGAAGAGGGGAGGGTGATAATTGTCTCGTTGGTGGAGGAGCAGGACAGATTCGCACTGAATCCTGCTGTCCGGCAACTATTGGAGCTGCTTTCAAGAGTATAAGGGAATCTGATCTCCATATCTCCACACATGGAGGAAGGGCAGTCATTGGAGAGGGCGTAGGCTACTCGGAAGATCCCAAGCAGGAGAAGATGGAACCAAGGCATTGCAAAAAGGGTGAATTGGGAACAGCAACAAAGCCCATCTTACAAATGCAGTTTTTAAACAGCATTTAATTCATTAATTGCAGCTTCTGAACTTGACTATTCCACCGAAAATATTATACTGGTCAATTGTGTTAAGCAAAAGACTTTTCACCGCGTTTATGGACAGGGGTAGGCTTTGAAGAAGAAGATGACGATGACTAATTTTATGTGGCGGAAAAGAAAGGAGGTATTTGAGATGGTTTGGAATTCCAAGTTTTTGAGCTTGTTAGGGTAACAGAAGTAACGACTGCAATGACATAGCCCCAACAAATGGTCCCCAAGTCAAAGTCAATTGATGAAAAAACGTTCACTTTCCTATTTTAACAAAATAAAATAACCAGAAGAATTTCTCACAAATAATTTTTATTTAATATAAGTTAAGGAAAACAATATAAAAAAATATGTTTTTATTGATGAAAATTTGCAACGGAACTTTTTCTCCCATAATTTCTGAGGAAATTAATGACGAAATTCTGTTGTTAAAACTCTGACAACTACTGATGAAATTTTTATTATAAAATTTAATAATGAAAAATTCATAACAAATATGTTTATAAGGTGTAAATTAGAGAACAAGTTATTCGGATCCTAAATTAATTTTGACATTTCACTCCCATTGAATTTTTGTTTTAGCATGTCTCCATGAAAAGCATTACAACCATTCAATATTAACCTACTATGCAACAACAGTAATTTTCTTAGTATTGGGCATAACACTAATAATGCTATGTAGGAACATGCTTTCACTTAAATCGTGAAATTGTAGGTATAAGATCGACCGACAGCTAAATTATATTCTTTCAGTTTTGTTACTAATTGGAAGGCTTTTATTTGCACCATTATTATGTGTTTTTTCATTCCTTGCATACAAATTATTCAAGCTTTTGATACCAGTTGATATTGCTGAGAGCTTCTTGCAAAATAAAAAAAACCCACTCACCATCAAGATATTCATACAATGATAATATCACAATTACAAGTAGCTTCAAAGACAAGCTAGGGCAAGGAGGCTTTGGATCTGTCTTTAAAGGAAGGTTCCCTGGTGGTTATTTGGTTGCTGTGAAGGTGTTGGGAAAATCCAACTGTGATGGAGAGGATTTTATTAATGAAGTATCGACTATCGGCAGGATTCAACATGTAAATGTAGTGCAACTTCTTTGATTTAGCGCTGAAGGATCTTATAGAATGTTTGTTTATGAGTACATGGCTAATGGGTCTCTTGATAAATGCATTTTTGCTTCTAACAAGGCAAATAAAATCCTCAATATGGACAAACTTCTTGAGATAGCCCTATCTGTGGCCAAGGGACTTCATTACTTACACCAGGGGTGTAATACAGGGATTTTACATTTCGACATCAAATTTCATAATATCCTTCTCTATAATAAATTCACACCAAAGATCTCTAATTTTGGCTTAGCAAAGTTGCACCCTAAAGACCATAGTCTTGTCTTCATCAGTGCTACTAGAGGAATGTTGAACTTTTTTTTTATGAGGTTGACTACCCTAGATCAAAACCAAATCCAAAACTCCAAACCCAAAGTCAAGGCCAAAATCCCTTGTCTCATAACTTTTTTTGAGTAATTTTTTAATCACCTCAAAACTAAACCAAATGACCTCAGATTCATGATCCATCAACTGCATATTAATTAGGCATGTCTCTAGGGTCAAATGGTCAAATCCATTTCCCTCCAAATGAGCCAGCAATACCCACTCAAATCAATTCAAATCATCCCTAAACCAGCTCCTAAGACAAGCCCAACTCTTGGTTTAGCAAAAAGAGGTATAATATGGTCCTCTTCATCTCATGTGAACTCACCCATGTCACACTCAAGATTGCTTCCATTTCCCTGGCTTCTAACCACCTTGGACAGGTTGCAAGCATCTAAGACCCCCATCCAATCTATCTTAGCCCTCCATTAAAAAAGCTAGGGCTCTAAATGGGAAAAAAGGCTCAAAACCCTCATTCAAATCCAACTCATTCTCTCACCTTCCTCCAGCCCCCAAACCTTCTCCCCTTGCTTCTCTAGATCTCCCTCCATCTTCTCAAAGCTTCTCCCCACCATTCCGTAGCCTCCTAAGCCGCCATTAATGAAGAGAGAGAAATAGAGAGAGAAAAAGGCTCTTAATAGGCTCTTTTATGTAGCTAAGTTTTGATGTAGGGATGGTCACTCTGCGAAAGAGTGAGTGATTGACAGTGGAGTCCAGGCACATGATGGGTGCCGAGGTGTTACTTTGATGAGAAATTTTCAAGTCACCTTGTATATGGCGAGTTCTCCAATAGGCTTGGGTGCTTGTTGATTTGATTGGGATGAGTCTCCCTTTGACCTCTGAGTGAGCACCACCCACTTAGGTGAGTTCCTCTCATGGGCCCTTTGAAGGGCAAGTTCCTCTATTGTGACCCGCTGGTCACCTTTTAAGTACTTGAGAAGACATATGCGAGTACACAACTTTTACAATTTCATAGACGTTTTAATTTTTTTATAAATCAAAATTAACCTAGTCACTACCTACAGTAGTGACTTGCCATCACCTCCATATATAATATTCAATGAAAATAAAAATAATATTTATTGGATAAATAAAAATAAAAATGTAACATAAAAATAGAGAATAATTACCTACAAAACCTCAATTAATCATATTAGAGCAGTGAAAAAAATCTCTGAACTAATGATTGAAGAAAGTTGTCCTCCATGGCAAAAATTTTCTAGAATTTGTGATAATCACTTATCATTCCAAGAAAAAGAATCCTAAAGGCATTAATAATCTCATTAACTTTCCACATTTTATCAGATTGCGACGGCATGTATAAAAATGAAGCATATTATGAGAACAAATAGCTGATAACTGCTCATATTTATTGTATGATTTTTTTACTTTCGTGCATATAATATTATAAATATTTTTTATAAAAGTTATGTATTAAAAGTATTTTGAGTTATTTGATTGAGCATACTAATTTATTTATTTATTTTTTTAGTTGTAGGAGAATGCAAAGTAAACTAACAATGCAATATTTGAAACAATAATTGATTGATGGTGGCTGATTGCGGGGGCAGTAGGTGGTAAGGGGCGGCGACGGGCAACGTGAGACAATGGTGGCGGTCATATGTATAGAATGGCTTGAAATTTTCTAAATTTTGCTTTTCCCTCTATCTCTCTTCACCACAGCACATAAAAATTCAATTTCAACAGAGAATGGTTTTTAAAAGAATTTTTTCCCAAAGTCTGAATAGTTATTTGTTGCGAAAATAGAAAATTTTAGCACTCATTATTATTTTCTAGTAAGGATTAAAAAACCAAATGGGATCGATAATCAGGAGAAGAAAAGAAAAAAAATCTGTAAATTATTCTCCTGAATATATATTCTTCTTAAATTATTAATATGCAATTTACTTCACAGTTCCATATAAAAGCATATAAAAAAATTCATATGGTATGTCCGAGTTGTAGATATTGGAGAAAGAAGCAAACATACAGTTCCTTTTCTTTTGTAGGGCCCTTAATTGACTTTTATATACTTGAAACATTCAAATTTGGCTGCTTGAAAAGTCTATTAGAAAATTAAAAAGATGAAGACTTATAAAAAGTCAATTAAATTTGATGACGACCACAACCTTCTCATCATATTATAAGACCATTCAATTGATAGTTAGATGCAGAAGCCTCCACACTTGATGAAGAAAATATAAGGGAAGCTTAGAGGATGCCATCACTTTTGGAATTGTTTTTTTGTTTGATTTTCCTCTCTTACACAGAATTAATCATAAGCCATGGCAAAGAAAGTTGCTCGTCATCTTGTGGAAGCCTCCAAAACATCAGGTATCCTTTCCACCTTAGAGGTGATCCGGCAGAATGTGGCGGTTCTGATTTTGAACTCAATTGTGAAAGCAACAACACAATATTGGAGATCCAACAAAACAAGTACTATGTCAAAGATATATCATACCGTGATTCTATAATCACGCTTGTTGATGTTGGTTTGTCACACGGCAGCTGCAGTCTTCCAAATGGATCAATATATTGGGATGATTTCAAACAACCATTCTTCTTTGAGTTGTACCATCAAAGACAAGCCACATTCATTAACTGCTCAATAAAGATCGATAGTCCAAGCTATGAAATTGTGCCTTGTCTCAGCAAGAACAACTCAACTATCTATGTCATATTTGAAGCTTCTTTTGTTGGAGACCTCCCAGTGAATTGTCGTGTTCTGTGCACAGTTTTAATGATAAAAAATCTTCAACTTCGTATTTTTGATCAACTCAAACAAGGTTTTAGGCTTAATTGGCTCTCTTTTAGCACTTCATTAGCTGACGCCATTTGGTATTGTGCAAAAGGAATTGGACCGCCGTAAGTATACAGACTATTTGATATGCAAAATTCCTATTATCCATCTTCTAATATTTATTTCATGAATGCAGTGCTAACTTTCCTGACAAATTTGCTGTGTTATGGCCCATTCTTTTTGAGATGGAATTCTTGTCATGTCTTTATGGACAACAGTACAATCATTCAAAATTAACCTTCTTTGCAGCAATAGTAATTATCTTAGTCTTGGACATAGCACTCATAGTGCTAGGTATGAACATGCTTTCATTTATATTATCAAATTATTGACATAATACTAACTAATAGATGAATTCTATTATTACAGTTTTGTTACTGATTGGAAGATTTCTATTTGCCCCATTATGTGTTCTTTCATTTCTTGCATACAAATTATTCAAGCTTTTGATACATGTTGATAGCATTGAGAGGTTTCTACAAAACCAGAAAGCTTTCTCACCATCAAGATATTCATACAATGAAATTATCGCAATTACAAACAATTTTAAAGAGAAGTTAGGACAAGGAGGCTTTGGTTCCGTCTTTAAAGGAAGACTCCCTAATGGTTATTTGGTTGCTGTGAAGCTATTGGGCAAATCCATGGGTGATGGAGAGGATTTTATTAATGAAGTATCAACTATCGGTATGATTCATCACATAAATGTAGTGCAACTTGTTGGATTTTGTGCTGAAGGTTCTTATAGAGCTTTGGTTTATGAGTACATGGCTAATGGATCTCTTGAAAAGTACATTTTCACTTCAAACAAGGCAAATAGAATCCTTAACACTGATAAGCTTCATGATATTGCCTTATCTGTGGCCAAAGGACTTCATTACCTACATCAAGGGTGTAATATGAGGATTTTACATTTTGACATCAAGCCTCATAATATCCTTTTGGATCATAAATTCACACCAAAGATCTCTGATTTTGGCTTAGCAAAGTTACACCCCAAGGGCCATAGTCTTGTCTCCATCAGTGCTGCCAGAGGAACAATTGGATACATTGCACCAGAATTAATATCTAGAAGTTTTGGGACTATATCTCATAAATCAGATGTATATAGCTTTGGCATGCTTCTAATGGACATGGCTGGTGGGCGTAAGCATACTAACCTGAAAGCAAATAATTCTAGTCAAGTTTATTATCCTTCATGGATTTATGATAAGCTACAAAAGAGGGAACTATCTAAAAACTTTGAGATTTTTGATATTGGTGATTTAGAGAGGAAGCTATGCAAGGTGGGGTTATACTGCATTCAGACACGACCTTCAGATCGTCCATCCATGATCAATGTTGTGGAGATGCTAGAAGCTGATGTGGATTCCTTAGATATGCCACCAAAGCCTTTCTTCTCTTCTTCAGATGTAGTGTCTCCAAAAAACATTCTCTTGGATGACTCTCTATCTGAGCTATCAATAATTTAAGAGGACTTACAATCTATGCAAAAGGTGTATCTCTTTTAAATAATCATGCCCAAGTTTGTATCTACCACAAAATCTCAAAATGGTTTATATTTGATATCATATATTGTAAATTCTATTAAAACATGCGCTGCATCTAAATCTAAATGTAATGAGGTTTATATTTTAATTTTGTTAAAATGTAATCAAAGTTGTTGAAAATATGTTCTCTTTTTTTTTTTAATATAAGACAAACTTGTTAATTACACTATTTGACAAATATTACTACATTTAGAATTTACAATTAGGCTATGTTTCATAAGTCATAATGGACATTTTGTTTTTATTTTCAATTTCTTAAACAAATCAAACTATTTAAAAATATATATAATTTAAAAATAGAAAATATTTCCATACAGCCTATTAATTAATCATAGTAAAGCTGTAAAAAGATCTACGAACAAATGATTGAAGAAAGTTGTTTTCCTAAGTTAGAAATTTCTTCATTTTTCTGATGCATCACTTATCAATCCAAGAAAAAAATCCTGAAGGCATTAATAATCTCATTATCTTTCCACATTTTATGAAATTGTGACTCGTGAGGGCATAAAAGTGGACCTTTATTATGAGAATAAATAGCTGATGATTACCTTTATGATAAAACTTGAATTTAATAATATAAAAGACCTAACTTCGTATTGAATACTTGCTCAATAAAATTCTTATAGATATTGATGACTTGTTCAGATAAAAGAGAATCAGAAATCTGTGTTGATATTGCACTGTGTTTTAAAGCTGGTCGTTTTATAATAGAGATCATAACATCTCATATTTATTATACGGTTTTTTAATTTCGTGTATAATTCATTATGAAGATTTTTTTATTTGATGAAGAGCAGATTCTTAGTAAAAAAATGCAGTGTAAAATAAAAATAATCAATTGAAAATATTTTTAATTCATTTAGTTGAGTGCACTACTAAACGATTATAAGGTAATGCAAGGTAACAACAGTGTATTTTAAATAATAATTGATTGGAGGGAGCTGACGATGAGGGAGTAGCTGGTATGGGGCGATGGAGATGATTGGCGGTGCTGGTAGACATGTCAAGTTTTCTTTTTTCCTCTTACTCTTATGCTTCGTTCGGGACAACTTTCTTAGTAAAAAAATTAACTTATTTCTGTACTAAAATTCTATTTTATGAAGCAGTAAGAAAAAGACGTCTCAAATGAAGCCTTAGGCTTTGTTTAGGACGGCTTTCTTACTGGTTCTTAAAGCGGCTTTCTAGTAGAAAAAATTTGTTTTTTGTACTTAAAAGGTGCTTTAAGAAGTAAAAAAGCTATCCCAAACAAAACCTTAGTCTCTTAATATAAGCACATCAAAATTTCTTTTCAATAAATAATTTTTTCAAAATAACTTTTTTCCAAGTATCTAAAGAGAGATTGGGTTGGAAAATAAAAGATTTTAGCCCTTTTTTCTTATTATTTTCTATCTATTTTAGTATAGTTATTCAAGTTAAATTACCAAAGAAAAGAAAATCAAATTGGATAAACAGGACAAGAAAAAAAATCTATAAACTGGGCTCTTTATCTTCAGAATACATATTCTTAAATTATCATGATATATTTTACTTCACAATTTGGTATAAAATTATATAAAAGCTTTCTTCTTATTTGAGTGACTTGTAGATATTGAATAAGGAAAAAACCAGGTATCATTCTTTTCATTTGTAGAGCCCATAATTGACTCTTATGTACATGAAGTCTCTTGTGGAAAAAAATTTCTTGCTTTTGAAGCAGTCAAATTTGAGTGCTCGAATGTTAGTAAAATTAAATATATGTAAAAGTAATAACACAACTCTTATTAAAAGTCAGTTAAATTTGACAACCACAACCTTCCCATCATATTAAACAACCGTTCCATTATTTAATTAAAACTAGATGCAGAAGCCTCCCCACTTGAAAAAGGGAAAAATAACGGGAGCTTATAGGATGCCATCGCTTTCCAGATTGTTTCTTATATGTGAAATTCCTCTCTTACATGGAAATAATCATAAGCCATGGCAAAGGAAAATGCTCATCATCTTGTAGAAGCCTCCAAAAAAATCAAGTATCCTTTCCACCTTAGTTGTGATCCAGCTAAATGTGACGGTTTTGATTTTGAACTCAACCATGAAGGCAATAACAGTATTAGAAATCCACCAAAATAGGTACTATGTCAAAGATATATCATATCGTGATTCTAAAGTCACACTTGTTGATGTTAGTTTCGCACACAACAACTGCAATCTTCCAGATGGATCAATATATTAGGATGCTTACAATAGACCACTCTGCTTTAAGATGTATAATAAAAGCCAAGCTACTTTGATTACCTCTCAATAACGACCGATAGTCCAAGTTAAGAAATTGTGTCTTATCTCAGTAAGAACAACTCAGGCATCTATGTGATATTTGATGTTTTATTTGCAGAATTCCTCGCAATAAATTGTCATGTTCTATGCATAGTTTTCATGAGCATAAATCTTTAACTTAGTCTTTTTTTTTTTATCAACTAAAACTAGGCTTTAGGCTAAACTTGAATCCTCACATCAATTCAACAATAGACGCCATTCACTATTGTCCGCAAGGTGATGGATCTTAAGTATATAGACAATTACATATGCTAATTTGCTATTATCCATCTTCTAAATTTATTTCCTAAATGCAGTGCCAAAATGATTGTATTTCCTTTTTAGATTAATTTCTTAGAATGTCTCTATGAACAGAAGTACATTCATTCAATATTTACTTTCTATGCAACATCAATAATTATCTTAGTATTGGACATGACACTCCAAATACTAGGTAGGAATATACTTTCACCTAAATCATGAAATTATTGGCATAATGATGACTAGTAGATAGATTATATTATTACAATTTTGTTACTATTGGAAGATTTCTATTTGCATCATTATGTGCTATTTCATTTCTTACGTACAACTTATTCAAACTTTTGACACCTGTTGATAGCATTGAGAGCTTTCTACAAAACTTGAAAGCTCTCTAACCATCAAGATATTCATTCAATGAGATCATCACAATTACAAGTAATTTTAAAGAAAATGTTGGACAAGGAGGCTATAGGTCTGTCTTTAAAGGAAGATTACCCAAGGGTTATTTGGTTGTCATGAAGATGTTAGACAAAATAATGGATGTAGATGATAATATTAATGAAGTATCAACTATCAGTAGGATTCATCACATAAATGTAGTGAAGCTGGTTGGATTTTGTGGTGAAGGTTCTTATAGTGCTTTAGTTTATGAATATATGATTAATAGGTCTCTTGATAAATACATTTTTACTTAACAGGGGTAAATAGAATTCTCAATATGAACAAGCTTCTTTAGATTGCCCTATATGTGGCCAAGGGACTTCATTATATGCACCAAGGGTGCAATATGATTCTGCATCTTGATATCAAGCCTCTTAATATCCATTTAGATAATAAATTCACACCAAAGATATCAAATTTTAGCTTAGCAAAGTTGTACCCCAAGGGCCATCACCTTGTCTCCATCAATGGTGCTAAAAGGACCATTGAGGATATTGCACCAGAATTGATCTCATAAATCATATATATAGTACCATATATATATATATATATATATATATATATATAGCTTTGAAAGTTTTTAATGGACATGACAGGTGGGTGTAGGCATATGGACCTGAAAGAAAATAATTCTATTCAAGTTTACTATCCTTATTGTATTTATTATAAGCTACAAAAGTGGGAAATGTCTAAAAATTTTAAAATTTTTGAGATAGATGATTATAGAGGAAACTGTGATGCCCCAAGATAAAAAAATGGAAGAATATAATTTCTTTATCTTTTAAACATCAATCATATCTTACTAACTTCACTGCATTAATATAGATAATAAAAAACATAAATACAGCCAATATTTTCACAATGATTCAAGCCTAAATGACATATAGAATAGCCATGATGTTCAACTAAAAATATCTTATAACTTTAATTACATTGTGACTACAAAAAGAAAAACCAATAGATATAGAAAGAAAACCTAAGCCTACAGCCCATATCAACCTCACTCCACTGGTTTCTTATATTTACCTAAAAATATGTAAAAACCAGATAATGTGCACCAAAGCTAAGCAAAGTCACAAAAATCTATATCTAAAATTAATATATACAAAATAGAAACAATATGATTTTTGGCATATATCCTTGTCATTTATACATGAAATGGACCAATATGATCGTATGTGCATTATGTTATGTATTCATATCGGTACCATATCAATTTTGTTACATATCAATCATATTTCTTATATTATTAAATCAATCTATTGTATCATCAGTCAGCAGTAATAAGTAATCAATGTCATCAATCATCACTCTTATTTGTGATCTGTCTTATTTTTCATTGATTCTATTTATTATTTATTATCAGTAATATTTATCATCTATCATTACTCTTATCTATCATCTATCATCAAAATCATCAGTCATATCTATCATTTGTCATTGGTCTTATATGTCATCTATTATTTTTTTATATATATCATTCATCATCGGTCTTACCTTCATCTATTATCTGTTAAATCTATCATTGGGCATATCTATCATTTGCTATTGGTCTTATCTGTCATCTATCATCGATCATATCTATTAATTAGCAGTCATATGTCTTGTTAATTATAAGTACTTAGTTTCTGCTCGTCAATCATCTTTTTGGTCATATATTACTCATAAGTCATCTTAATCATATTAATATTAATCCCATCCATTTCATATAGCACTTCAATTCATTCATTTACTTTTTTTATACACATTTCATATCCTATATATCATAATAACAGACATCATATACATATCATGTGTAATTATTATAACATGTAAATCTATTCATTATGCTCATCAATGTATGTATTATGCCAAAATTCATGTTCTGCCAAATAAACAATAATCATATACATGACATGTATCTCATATAGAAATTTAGTACATTAGCACATGATCATTTTATACTCAATATTTCCCTACTTATTTTAAGTAAAATGCCATATAAGCTAAAGCACTGAGTGCAAATTCAATACAAGCCAGTCAAAATGCTCATAGTGAAGATATCAACCACATATAAAAAGTTACACAATGAGAGTTTACTAAAATGAGAGATATGACTTTTTTATCAAACTTGAAAGAGAAAATATGCAAAACATAGAATCATTGAAAGTAGATGTAGTGTAGAGGTTACTTACAATGATCAAAACAAAATTTGTAACAAAAGCGACGGATAAAAAATCCTTGAAAGACCTTCATTCTCGCTATCTCCTCTCCTCTCTCTCAATTCTCTTTTCCTTTTCTTTCCTTTCCTGGCAAGGCAACAAAATGAGGGGAATAAATGGCTTGGGGGAAGGGATATTTATAATAAAAATATTTAAAAAGTCATTTAGTACCCAGCATTACAGTGCCCTTGATCCCAACGCCTCCAGGCTCATTTTTGTTCTAAGAAACGTTAGAGCTCAAAGTTGGGGTGCCGCCCCTTCAGCATCGCTGCGCTCACAGATCTCAAATTCTTAGAATTTAGGGAAAATAAATTTATGGTTATTATAATTTACCCACCTTAAGAAATGTCATTAGCGATATTTCATAACTTAATTAATCACCTGTTATATCAATCATAACAATCCAATCATATATTCATTTTTTGACAGGTATACATATGAGTCAATATGTCTTATATAGGGGTGTAAATGAGTCAAGTCGAGCTCGAGCAAGAGGTAGTTCGAGCTTGGCTAGCTACCTGTGCAGGCGGCTCGAATTCAAGCTCGAGCTCGACTTGAGTCAAGAACTCAAGCTTGAGCTCGACTCATGTGTCCAAATCCCAGGCTCGAATTCAACTCGTTAGATCAAGCTCAAATAGTTAGCTCGAGCTCAGCTTGAGTACAGGCTCAAGTTGAATGTTTTTTTTGTGAAAATTTCACCATCAAAATGATGTTTTTTATGAAATTTTCACCATTAAAAGCACATTATTGATAAGCTACTTAAAAAATCATGATACTATAGATAATATATAATATAAAGCCATTGAAAATAACCAAATTATTTCAAAAAGCACGCTATTGATAAGCCAATCAAAAATCATAATAACAAAAATAGTTCATGGTAAGCAACCTGTTATATCAATCATAACAATCCAATCATATATTCGTTTTCTGACAAATATGAGTCAATAAGTCTTATATAGGGGTGTAAATGAGTCGAGTCGAGCTCGAGCAAGAGGTAGTTCGAGCTTGGCTAGTTACCTGTGCAGGCAGCTCGAACTCAAGCTCAAGCTCGACTTGAGTCAAGAACTCAAGCTTGAGCTCGACTCATGTGTCCAAATCCCAGGCTCGAATTCAGCTCATTAGATCAAGCTCGAATAGTTAGCTAGATCTCAGCTTGAGTACAGGCTCAAGTTGAATGTTTTTTGTGAAATTTTCACCATCAAAATGATGTTTTTTTATGAAATTTTTACCATTAAAAGCAAATTATTGATAAGTTACTTAAAAAATCATGATACTATAGATAATATATAATATAAAGCCATTGAAAATAATGAAATTGTTTCAAAAAGCACGCTATTGATAAGCCAATCAAAAATCATAATAACAAAAATAGTTCATGGTAAGCAAATATTCGCACAACTAAATCAGACATGACCATTGTTATATAAACTATAACCAAACACCATAGAAATACAACTACAAATAGTCCGCACAAAGTTCAAATTACATATATGAAATTAGAACATTACAAAGTTAATAAAAAATAATAATAATTTTTTCATGCATTCTTCACCTTCGTCAACCTACAATTGATAACAAGAGCATTAGAAAGCTTTCCAAAATTTGAAGATAACAAAAAATACATTAATGAAATAATCAATAAGGTATTACAGAAGTTAACTTGTCCAAGCCTGATTCTATGCATATTTTCAAGTATTGATTCACTTAACAGAGCAACAGGAATCTGCCACGTTATCCTAATGAACTAACTTCTCACATATTTGAATAATATAATACAGGCTTTTGAACTATAAAATGATAAGGTCGACATGGAACAAATGACCTGCTTAATCTAGCATGCAGACTGTACAGTTTGATCGACCAAGCTCTTTGCTAGCAGATAAGTCTGTCTATTCAGATTCTTCAGCCAAGTCTTCTCCTGCTCGCCGGAAGAACTTCAGCCAAAAATAAAAAATTGAAGAGAATACTTTAAAAAAAATGAAGAATGCAACTCCTAACCGGAGCAAATATCCACTGAACGATCTTGGAATTTTCTCTCTACCCCCCGAGTTGCTGACTCACGCCTCTTGCTCAAGCACCGGAAGAACATCAGAGGAAGGCTTGCCCAAGCTCACGAACGAACGCCGCACTGCTCTTCACAAAAGATGTAGATCAGCTCTTCACTGAATATACTATTATTTACTCCCGTTTCGGTTTATTTTTTGTCGGTCCAACTTTCCCACTTCACTCCACTATCTCTGCTCTGAAACTCATCCCTCCTCCTTTTAATCGAGCTGGATTGATGAGCACTCGAGCCTAACAAGGTATACTCGAGCTCGATAATACATCGAGCTCAAAATTCTACTTGAACTCGAGCTCTATACTCGATAAGCTCGACTCACGAGCTTGTTAATGAGTCATGCTCGAGCCAGCTCGTGAGTTGGCTTGGCTCTGTTACACCCCTAGTCTTATATCATATGATGTAGTATATTTCTAAAAAAAATTATAAAATTCACAATATTATTCAAAATAGAAAATTATACTAGTGGAACTATAAGACACTGCTAAAATGCCTTGTAAAAGAGTTTTTGCTTTGGTCTATACAAACTCTTGACCATATTCAGGCTATGGACAATTTATCATCTTCTGTCCATAATTACCACACCTGAAACATTACCTTGTCATTCCATAGCATTGTCATGCATGCCTTCTTCCACACCAGACTCATTGTAGGGTGCTTCTAGTAGGTGATTTCATAATCTTACCAGTCCTTTTCTTTCTACCTTCACCTAGTTTCTTAATTAGTGATGATTGCTATTCAAAAGATGTCTACTCAGACTAATTAATAAATCTATCTCTAAACATCCGTGCAATCATACTAGTGAACTTTAATAGTCTTAAGTGTGATTAAAGTTTCTCTTGTTTTATTTATTTAGCATTTATTTCCCCTTTAGCTCCATCTATATTTGCTTTCTCAGTTAAACAAAATCTTTAATAGATAGTGTATATACATATTCAATTATGTATGCAATATATGCTTATGAATGCAAGCCAATATAATGTGTGCAATAGATGTTCTTGCATGCAAGACATAACCCCAATTCTACTCCACTCATAATCAATCCTACATCTCTTATTAAAATTCAACACTTCCAACAAAAATTACTTTGATACCAACTATGACACCCCAAGATCAAAAATTGAAAATATTACATCTTTTTTTCTTCTAAATATCTACTAGAGCAGTGGAAATCATAAAAATATTAAATATTTACAAATTGATTCAAACCTTAAATGGCATATATAATAGCCATGATGTTCAATCAAAAATATCCCATCACTATAATAACATTATGACTATAAAAAGAAAGACAAACAAATAGAGAACAAATCCTAAGCTTGCAACCAAGATCATTCTCACTCACCTTATTTCTTTTCCTTACTTGAAAATATGTAAAAACCATATAATTAGCATCAAAACCCAGTAAATCACCAAAATCTACAATTTAAATCAATGCACAAAATAGAAATAATATGAATAAAAGAAATTATATTTATATAAATAGTATCTGCTATATATATTATTATCATTTATATATCAAATGGACCAATCTTATCATATATGCATCATATATCATATATTCATATCAGTACCATATTGGTCTAGCTGCATATAAGTCATATTTCTTATATCATTTAATCAATCAATCAGTATCATCAGTCACCAGTCCTCAGTCTCATATGTGATCTATCTTATCTATCATTGATCTTATCCGTCATCTAACATCAATCATATATATCATTTATCATCAATCTTATCTGTTATATATCATTAATCATATCTACCATTTGTTATCGGTCTTATATGTTATCTATCATTCGCCATATCTATCATCTATCATTGATCTTATATGTTATTTATCATCGTTGATTTATATTATCTATCATCTATCTTATCTATCAACTATCATCTACCAATGATCTTATTTGTCATCTATCATAAGTCATATCCATCAATTAAAAGTCATCAATCTTATCAGTTATCAGTCATCTGTTTAGTTATATATTACTTAGTAATCTTCTCAACCATATCAATATCAATATCAATATCATCTATCTTTTATAGTGTATCAATTCATTCATTTTACTTTTTCTTATACTCATTTCATATCTTATATAACATAATAACAAACACCATGTATAAATAATGTGTAATTATTATAACTTATAAATCTATCTAGTGCTCAAAGATAATGTATTATTTCCAAATTTATATTATGCCAAATGAATAATAATCATATAAATATTATGTATCTCATATCCAAATTAAGTAAATTGGCATATGATCATTTTGTACTTAATATTTTCATAGTAATTTAAATTAAAATTCTATATAAGCCAAGGCCGTTAGTGAAAGTTTGATATATATATATAAGCCAACATAGTTGGCGAATGTTTAATAAAGTAGCCTGTTGTAATAGTTAAAAGTGACACCATAATTTTTATGTGAAAATCCCTGAAAAGGGAAAAAAACTAGGGGGGCCTTGGACAATTGAAATGAATCAACTAGTGTTTGTTGTTAATTATAAGTGATGCCTCTCCTCGAGGGAAGGCGTTGGCTCAATGCAACAAATACTTCATATAAAGCACTTTACATGGTTGGGGGTGGATGATTGGGGGGGGGGGGGGGGGGGATGGCGCTTTGTGGTTTGTGCTATAAGATTGGGCTATGCAGTCAATGATGTGAGCTATACATAAAGCTAGTGTGTAATATGAATAGGCTTAGATTTTCTTTGAATTAAAAATAATGAAAGTCCCACTAATTACATAAGTATATATATACAGATCAAGTAACAAAATGATAGAGAAGAGTGTTGATCCCACGAGAAAGCATTCTGCTTTATTGCAATAAAACTACCACTGTTTATCTAAATACACAATTTATCTTACTTAATATAAATGGATACTTTTGAGTTTTTTTGGCACTTAATGGAGACTTACAAGAAAATTAGATACTAATAAAAATAAAGTATTTTGGAGTAATGAATACAAAATGATATAATTTTCTTAACGAGACTCTTAATATAAGATGTGGATCATAATATATGTATCCCTACATCTTTGCCAAGCTTGTAGGGGTGAAAAAGAAGGTTTATGGCCTTCTTAAAATTATATTATCTCCATAGAATCTAAAAGGTTTAACATCATTAAGCAATCTTGGGCTTGTCGGATTCGTCTTGTCTAGTCGATCGATTTGACAATATGCTTGTTATATTTATATGTCATTTGAACATCAAATTAATGTTTGGAACCTTTTAAATATGCTTCAGTCCCTTGACTTGGACCCATTTGAGCTTGGATATGACCGATTTTTATGTCGTTGGGTTTGTTTCATTGAGATGTTATATTTGATTATAAATTTGCTAAAATTGGAACTTGTAAGATCCCTCATGTAATTTTGAAAGTTTTCAACTTGAATGTCTTGAGATTTTTGTGCTCAGTCAAGACAATTTTTGGTGACATATCAAGAATAAATAGCTCATAAATGTAGAATTAAAAAAAAATACAATATCATAATTATTTAGTACATAGATAACTATTTATTAAATACTTGCTCAAAAAATTCTTATAGATACTGATGACTTGTTCAGATAAAGAGAATCAGAAATTTGTACGATGCCTTGTAATAATTAAAAATCTCTCATTTCTTCAATTATCGTTGTGCATTTGACGTCAAAGTTCAGTATAGAAGTGTATAAGAACTTTCATCTCATGTGACCGAGTCGTAGACATTGGACAAGCAAGGAATCAAGCATCATCCTTTTCTTCTGTAGGGCCCATAATTGACTCTTACATACCATGAAGTCTATAGAGGAACATAATTTCTTTCTTTTGAAGCCGTCAAACTTGGCTGCTTGAGGAGTCTATTAAAAGTAAAAAAATATTGGGCCATTTAATTGTTAGGTCAGTCAAATTAAGAGAATAACCCTTTTTAAAAGTCAATTAAATTCTACAAAGACCACACCCTTTCCACCATTTATGCAACTATTTAATTATTTAAATATTTTTTATATAATATATTTTACATTCTATTAAATCATATCTTGTATTAAATGTGATGAGGATTATATTTTATTTTTGTCAAAAACGAAGCAAAGTTAATCCATAAAATTTTCTTTTCATTTTTTCATTAAAGTAGATAATGAAATTATGAATGAAAAATAATATTTGTTCAAATTTCTCACATAAATATATTTATCCTTTAATTATATTGATAAAAAAATGCAATATAAAATTATGAAGATAAATATATTTGGATTTCCTCCAATTATTTATAACCATTCTATGCTCATTCGAAGAAAAGTTTCATTATTACATGATAATTATAAAACAGTTTGAAGACCTAAAGGCTATGAATTTTATGAGTTCATAATAAACTACTAAATTGAAAATTTGTTATTTTCAAATATCTTTTATCTAATTCCTCTAATGTTTGTTGTTGAGCACGAAGAGATATTATTTAATTAAGTTTGTGAGAGATCAATGCAATCTCAAATCTTTTGTGTTTTAAGAAGGTATGGATTAGCTGGTAGGCCACAAAAGCGATCTCATACTTGGAGTAGTAGAATTGGATGTAGGGTTTCTCCATCACCCATTAAGAAGTGGTTCTTTTAGGCTACCGGTGGCTGACAAAGGGAGTAGTAAATCTTTATGTTGGAGATCTCAATATGCAGGCATAGGTGTTATTGCCAAAAAAAAAAATCATAAAAATTGGATTGTGCCACCTTGTTCTCTTTATTTTATGCAACATCTTTACTCTTTATCATAGTTTATTTCTTGCACTATGAATGACGATTTTAATGATCATAATGTTATCTCTTATTTATGAGTCTCTATATTTCATGTTACTTGTATTATGTAGCAATCAATCCATTACTAAATCACTAGCCTCGGTCTACGTAATATTCAAAGACAACTTAAAGTTTAGCTTTTGGACTTGGACTTTTTCAAAGCATAAGGAATAGTTTAAGGGGTTGTTGGTTGGTTAAAAAAGGAATACAGTGTAAAAGAAATGTACGGTAAAAAGAATACATTGTAAAAGTAATACTTGGATGAGTGTAAGTAAATTCGGGTGAATAATTTTTTTTGTTTAACTTGAAGTCAAATTAATGTAGTGTAAAGTACAAATATTGTAGCGGGTGGCGGGTGGTGGTGGAAGGTGGCAAAGGGTGGCGACGATTGGTGGTGGCATGTGGTTGATTGTGGCAGCCGGTGGCAGTGGTCAAGCTAGCTTGCTTGAGGTGTAAACAGTTCTCGCTCAAAATTGGGTGAGAACGGTTTACCTAAAAAATGACCTAAATTGTTTTATACTATGTTGATTATACTTTACTTGGCATTTTTTTTTCAGCCAACCAAACACCTAATCTTTCAAAGCCGTTGCATTTACTTTACTCCCATTTTACTTCCAACCAAATAGCCCCTAAATGGAATCAATTTTGTTGGAAGTAGAAATGGTGGCATGTACGGTGACTAGACTTCCATTTGCTTTGACGGATTAAATTAGAAAAATATGGCTCGGTTGCCTGGAAAATTTTCTCAATTAATTTTTTTTCTTTTAGTGTTAGAGGCAACCCTAGACCTGTAGTTTTCTCTACTAAATATAATGATAAAATTTGTGAAAAAAAAATATAACGATAAAATTACATATAATAATTTGTATTTTTATTAAATAAAGTTTAAATTTTAACCCTTGTTTACTAGATAATTTTTTTCTTTTTTTTTTTCCCATGAAAGACTATTTAAGATTGTTTGATTCTCCTCATAGAATGATCAAAATAAGATACTCGCTAGTTTCAAAATAATAATAATTAATTATAAATATATTGATTGTTATTGTAATTTATCTTTGAGGAAATTTATAATGAGCCATGGAACTAGATGATATAGCAATCTCATGAATAATAAAAAATAGAGAATTGAAGACTATTATATGTCTTTAATTGCTTGAACCCTTTCCCCATAACTTTGTTTACTGATTGCATTTTTTGTACTGTGAAAATAAGGGTTCAAATGATTCAAGTTGAGCTGAGCATCAGCTTAGTTGAGCTAAGTTTGTTTAGTTCTTAATGAGCTCAAGGTTGGGTCATTAAAAACTTTAAAGACTCGAGCTTGGCTCAATTGCGGGAGCTTATTTAGAAAGCTCAAATTTGACTTGATTGTTGAGCTCGATTTCTTAGGTTTAAATTAAAATTTTTAGTTTTTTAAGAATTTTTATTTTTAATATAGAATTAATTTTAAAAAGTTAAAATGTATTATTTAATGCAATTTAAATTAATTTTTAAATATATTTTAAGTTAATTGAGGAGCTCAATGAGCTTACGAACCGAATCAAGCTAAGCTTAAGCTTGAGCTCATTTAATACACGAACTCAGGTATAGGCTCTAACTCAAACTCATAGCTCGGTAAACTCAACTCATAAGCTTGTTAACTAGTCATGTTCAAGCCGACTCGACTCACTTATACCCCTACATGAATGCAATTGTAAAGCTCTTCAAAACAAAGCCCAAGTGTTTCTCTTACAACTTTCTTACCGCTTTGCTTTTTTTCAGAATGCAGTAATAGTTTCTATTTGTCTACTATATTTTCATTGATTTGAAGAAATTCATGTGTGAGGGAGTTGCTTTTTACAACTTTTAAGAAAATAATTTCTCCCGCAACAACTTTCAACCACCTTAAAAATGCTACAGCCATTTTGGACATACCCCTAGCCTTTAAATTTAAGCAAGTCATGCATTAGATCCTTGCATCCAAAAAACCTTTGAATGACTTAATTTAATTTTTATACAACCTAGCATATATTTGTTATCATGAAAGCAAGCGCATCATATTATTAGCTCATGCGACCAACATATACTATCCCTCAGTACCTTAAAGATATCTAAATAAAATCGAAGAGATATATTACTTGATTTATATCATCAATAAGAAATATATTAGAAAATCTACATAAGTTTTTGCATCCAAATAAAATGTTTTAAAATAAATTTAGGAACAAATAAATATAATAACAACACAGACGGATTCAATAGACCAAATTACTGAAGTAATTAATCAATCCTCCAAAATTTCCTCATGATTGCTTGAGATTCAGACCTCCAAAATCCTTTCATGATTGGTTGAGACATTAGCTTTGCCAGGTTGATCAGAAGAAGGAACAAAAGGGGTTGGGGGCATCTCCAAACTCTGAAAGTTTGTTGTGAGCATTTGAACAACTTTATTCATTGATGGACGCTCTGCTGGATTCCACTGTATGCACCAAAGTGCTATTATGGCAAGCCTTTTCATAATTTCTTCGTTTCCCTCCATTTCCATAGCTAATCCTAGGTTGTTGTTATGAACTAACTTGTTATATATCCACTCTGGAAAATAAATTTCACTGAGGTTCTCAATTGTAGGATCAATATTTTTCCTCCTTCCGATCATTTCTAACAAAAGCATTCCATAACTATATACATCAGATTTATGAGAGACAGATCCAAAGTTTCTAGAGTAGACCTCTGGTGCTATGTATCCCATAGTACCTCTTGCAGCACTTATTGTCACAATGCTTTGATCTCTGGAGCATAGCTTGGCCAGGCCGAAATCTGAAATTTTTGGATTGAAGTCATAATCTAACAAAATATTATGGGGTTTGATGTCAAAGTGAACAATTCTTTGATTGCATCCTTGGTGCAAATAATTGATCCCTTGGGCAATACCAATTGCAATCTCCTGCAACTTCTCCATACTGAAAGATTCATGTCCCTTTTTTGATTCACCAAAGAAAATAAACTTTTCTAATGATTTATTTGGCATGAACTCATACACCAGGGCTCTATTAGCTCCATCTGAGCAAAATCCCAAGAGGCGAACTACATTGACATGGTGAATTTTTCCTATAGTGGCTACTTCATTGACAAAATCATCTCCATTGGATTTTGATGTTTCTAGCAATTTAACTGCCACAGGAATTCCATTAGTCAGCTCACCTTTGTAGACACTTCCAAATCCTCCTTGACCCAGCTTATGCTTAAATTTCTTTGTTATTTTCTTAATATTAGAGAAATTGTATCGAGTTAGTGTTGTGGATTTGTAGGTTGCAAGGAACTTTTCCACCTTTATGCGCTTCTGTTTTTCATTGCTATATTTTTTGAAAAAGTAGAGAACCACAAGAGCTGCAATTAGAAAAACCCCAAGAGATGTACCAATGGCAACGCCTGCAAGAAAGGAAATTTTAAAATTCACTAATGCAACTTTTCTGTTTCTAAGCACCACTATCGATAAATTTTACCAAATTTCATGCAATGAACTCTTTTAAAAGAAATTTAGGTCAGAAGTCCGGGGGAAAACTAAAAATAAATGGTGAGATTGCTCCATATACCTTCAACAATAAGATTTGAACCTGGGAAAAACATATATGAACAAAAAATTAGTTCGTTAAGCCACAATTAATAAAAGTAAGCATAAATTTGAAGATAAGAATAATAATGCATGCTAGAAACTTTATTTTCTTTGCTATTACAGAAAAGAAAATTTTCCTAACCTCCTAAAATCTATCTCATTCTATTTGAAATTTCTCCATGTGAAACTCTATGTCATTGCTAATTACCTTTTCCTTGAAAGTTTTATTAAGTTAAAATCAAATTTTTATTCCTGATATGAAGTTTTATTAAGTTAAAATCAATTTTCTATTCTTGATATGAAGCTTGATGAGGTTCTTTTTGGGTGCCAAATATTTATTTATCGAGGAGGTCTAAGAATGACTAAGAAATGAGAGAGCAGAGAGAGAAAGTGAGTGCAAAAAACAGATCTGAAGCTTTATGAGTTTTCTTATTGTCAGAAGTACAAGTCTTGGGATAATCATTTCTCTTTTTTCTTATATCTAGTGCGTAATAGAGATGTGGCTAAATAGTTTACCATTAAACTAAAAACAGGATCTGTGGTAGCTGATTTTCTTAAACATATCAACTATAGAAAAAATGAGAAGTTTATAATATTAATTCCTTACAAAAAAAGAACAGAAAAGAAAAGATGCAACTCATCTCTCAACGCAGAAAAAAAAAATATACAGACGATTCAGATAGATGGGAACTCACCATGGTGAGAATCTTGTAAAAAACAAAATCTTGTATCCCTTCTGATATTATATCCACATTTTTTTCCATCAGCGAAACAATCTGTACATGTCGGATATTCGGCAGTCAGATGCAAAGAAGCCGTTCGTCCTTGCAGGCTCTTTGGCGCTATAGCTTGTATCGATTGACCAGAATAATTAGAAAGAACTTCACCGGTATATATTGCTGTGCATGAAGGAGGAAGTATGTCTATGCTCGCATAATTATTCAGAGCATAAACAAAAGAACCTAGTTCACTGAGGCAAGAGATTGGCCCAACTACGTCATCATTGTTAGCTTGCAAGGTTATCTTGGTTGTGCAGTTCACTAGAACAAAACGTGATACAGCTACTTCGAAAACAGAGCCGTTGACGTTAGGCCATTTTTGGGTACCTTTTCGCCATGGGCAACTAATCGAAGATGTTGATAGATGAACTTCAATAAAGAACTCATAAGCATAGCCAATAGATGTTACTCTGTACGATTCTGAAGAGGGGAGAGTAATAATTGTCTCGTTGGTGGAGGAGCAGGACAGATTCGCGCTCAATCCTGCTGTCCTGCAGCTATTGGAGCTGCTTCCAAGAGTAAAAGGGAATTCGATCTGCATATCTCCACACATGGAAGAAGGGCAGTCATTAGAGAGGGCATAGGCTACTGGGAAGATTCCAATCAGGAGAAGATGGAACCAACGCATTGCAAAAATGGTGAATTGGGAATAGCAACAAAGCCCATCTTAGAAATGCAGTTTTTAAAGAGAATTTAATTCATTAATTGCAGCATCTGAACTTGACTATTCCACCGAAAAGCCTTATCACCGCGTTTATGGGGAAGAGTAGGCTTTGAAGAATAATACGACGATGACTAATTTGAGATGGATTTGAATTCCAAGTTTTTGGTGTAAGGATAAATTTTTAAAAGAAAATCATTTAATAATTAATAAGGCAAAAATAAAATCAAAATAGAAAAAGATTTATGAGTGATGCTAGTCGTTAGCATAGATAACGACTGACCTTGGTGAGCTGGTATCCAGCTTATCTGGCACCCATTTGGTCAGTTATGTAATCGATTATGTTGATCGAGTAAGTGACTTGGGTCGGGTTGGCGATCTAAATTAATGACTAATACTGGCTTGTCGTTAGCTCTCATCACGAGTATCATTTATCATATATATTTATATATATTTTAAAAATTTAAGAATAAAAATATTATTTATAAAAAAATAAAAAAAAAACGAAAATAAAGAAAATTAAGTGGTTAACTCGGCTAACAACCGGTTCTTTGCTTTTTTTTATATAGAAATTTTAATTAAATTATATATTTAAAAATAAAAAACTTTTAAAATAAATTTTAATTTAACTATTTATTTTTTCTCTTTTTAAGTTTTCTTTTTTTTATAAATGATATTATAAATAACTAAAATTATAAACTTAAATATATAGTACTTATAAAAAATGAAAAAAAAGGAAAAAAAACTTTGCACGTTTTTTTTTTAAATTTAACTATTTGTTTTTTTTAATTAAAAAAAACAAATTGACATTATTTTAACAGTTTCTAGTCTTTTAAATTTCCCTTTTTTAATTTCATTATTTATAAATATATATATAAATTTCAATACATATAATAAATGATATTTTCTTTTTTTTTTCTAATTTGCACGCGCACACACATAGATATATATATATATATATATATATATATATATATATATATATATATATATAATCATATATATTTTTGTTTTACGGCTTTGCAAGTCATGCGGAAAGATAACGACTTACTCATCACCGTTTGGTAACGACTTACTCGACCCAAGTAACATACCCGATCCACATAACCGGGTGCAGCTAACCAAGGCTAGTCATTACTTATGCTAACGACTGGCATCAGCCATAAGTTTTTTATTTTAGTTTTTTTTTTTTTTTGCTTAATTCATTGTCAAACAATTTTCTTGTAAAAATTTGTGCTAGAGTGGTATCATAGTAACGATTTGAAAGAATTAAATCATAACCAAAATCATAGGAAATGTTCTCTAATTAAATACGGAAGAAGATTCGTAATTTTTGCTTTATTTTTTATAAGTGTATATGTTATATGTGCGAATAGTTGAACCCCATGTTTTTATTTTAATCATAATTGTTACTTATTTTTGACCCCCAAGACCTAGAAGTAGTTGATGGACATAGTTCTAATAGAGTTACTACTGTACAAAGTGTCGAGGGAGTAATGACATCTAGTTCAATGATGCATTTTGCTAGTTTCAAAGCACACCTTATGGGGGAAGCTTAGACTAAGATGATTGGAGTAAGAGAAGATGAGGTAGATCAACATCTGCAATTATTTCTAGGGCTAAAGCGTCCTCAATTTTAGAGTGTAGTAGAACCTTAGGCAGCTACAGTTTGGCTGCTGAGGTTAGAAAAGTCATTTGTTAGCATGTAGAATCCTAAGAGTAGAAAGATCATGTTAGTTGTATTTTTGTTAGATGGAGAAGCCGAGCATTGGGGGTTAGGCCAATAGAGAGAAATTTAGGGAAAAGAAAAAGAAACTACAGGAAAGTCAACAGTTTGCAAAGGACTTTCCGGCGGATTTTTTATTTTTTTGAAAAAGATGATGGATTTGCGACAAAATTTTTTGATGTTTTTTTTGTGATAGATTTTTGGTGAAATTTTCACCGCCAATTTGCGTCGAAAATTGCCACCGCAAATCCACCACAAACTGAGTTATATTATAAATAAAAAAAGCATTTTGTTTTGTTTTGTTTTTTTTTCTGTAGCCGAGTGGAGAATAGAGTTGGTTTACGAGTAGAGCAAGTTTGAATCTCTTGTAGGCCAGTTAGGAGGGATATGGTGCCGGCAGTCTGGTCAGTTGTGGGCATCTAGTAAGGCGGAAGAGGAGAGGGCAGCGGGCAGCCGGTCAGGCTCGGGCAGTGGGTAGGCCAGTTAGGCAGGGGCAGCGGGCAGCCCACCAAGAATTTTTGGTTTTTTTTTTTTGAAATTCCGCAGCAAATCCATCGCAAATCCACCGAAAATATTTGTGGTAGATTTTTTTTAAATTTTTTTGCGAATTTTTCTGCCACAAAAAGGCAACTTTCTTGTAGTGTGCAGTGATTTCCTAGGAAGAGTTTATTGAGACATTCAAGAGTTACTTTGTGCCACCATAAACTAGATGGTAGATGTATTTTATTTTCAAGGTATTGGGCGTGTTCTTTGATTTCTATATAAAGTTGATAAGTCTTGGAGAAAGGCAATTTTGTATTTCTGGCCTATTTAAATGATTTGAGTAAAGTTGTTAAAGGTATTAAAGATGTCTCCATGATTCCTTATGTATTTCTTGAACAATTGGTGAGTCAACCTCTAGAAAGAGAAGTAGTATTTTATACTGATGTGTTATTTGGTACATTTCCACATACAAATGCTCTCTATAGAGTGGCACCAAAAGGGTTACAAGAATTTAAGGTTCAATTACAAGAAATTTTGGATAGAGGATTTATAAAGCAAGACAAGTGGATCTCCGTGGGGTGCCTTTATTATTTATGAAGAAGAAGCATGAATATCTGAGAATGTATATTAATTATTAAGAGTTGAACAAGATTACTGTTAAGAATAAGTATTCACAGCCTATAATCGAAAATATATGATTTCCTCGCCAGGTTAATTCAATTCATTAAGTTTTTTGAGTTTCGATTTTATTTCCATCCATTTTAGTGTTATTTAGTAGTTATTGTTTTATGTTATCTTAATTCATTAGTTCATGATTTAGTTTTAGGTTTTGCTTATAAAAAGGAAAAAATAATTTGATAAGAGTAATCTTAGCCGGTGCTGGAAGCCTATTTTGAAATTTTTTTTATAACCTAATGTCAGCCTTCATTATGTGAAATCAATTGGAAGCATAAAGAAGAATAGCACATGTTAAGAAAAAAAAACTGCTTCTTCTATTTATATTCAAATATTTAATGTGTATGAAATCAATCAAAAGTTAAGATAAAATTACCTCAGATTGCAATAGCTTGATTTGATTTATCTGGGAAATGGTCTGTTTATTCAATTAATGCATTCAATGATTTATCATTCATGGTTATTGTAGTGTTGGGTTCCTAGATACTACTTGCAATTTTTTCTTTCCAGAAGAATCGAAGAAAGAAATATGGATGGCAGTTTACCTGTACCCAAGGATATTCTTGCTCTCTTGCCCGTTGACATTTTAGGATTGTGTTTGTTAATTCTTGGTTCAGGTTAGGATGAATATGAGTGGACTTCCCTAATTGTTGCTTTGAAAAAAAGAAAGTGCTTTGCAATGCCAAACACAATGATTTTTTTACAGCTACTGATGAGAAAAAAATATTATATAGTTTGTTGACCTCATTTTTGTATGAGGTCATCTTAAACTACCAAACTCCTAATTTTCAATCTTATGATTAACAATCATCCAGCCTACAATCATTTGATATGCAGCCATCTGATTTATAACTATCTAGTCTAAAATCTTTCAAGTTACGATCAAGCCATCCACATTCAATTTCACAATAATCAATCAGCCATAAACTCATATCCAATTACACTTCAATCAATCAATCCACACCTCAACCAATCCTTTAATCAAAATTCAATCAACTTCAATCACCATCTACAATCAATAATCATTGGTTACAATCATTGAACTACAATTATCTGAGCAATTGGAACCATACATTACAATCAATTGACCCAGTTCACTGACTTGTATAGTGTGCTGACCTCCTTGACCCCAATCATGATCCATATCACTTCACTAAGACCTCCATATAGTGAATCATGCATCATTGGCTACCTAAGCTAGTGATTGATCAACATGACCTAGTTGGCCAAGCCCAAGTTAGCCTAATTGATCATCAGCACCAATTCAAGTCTAAATCAATTATGGACTTCACCAAACTCCTCTAATTATCACTCCTAGTCAATTGGACTTGATTTACCACCTTAATTCAGCCCTGAGTAAACTTGGTGATTTAAACCTATGTTGTATTAAACCAGGTCAACCTGGGTCAATTTAGCTCATGCATTCAAATCAAACTTATCCAATCCCCCTTGACTACCCCATTGCATTCTTCAAACATATCCAACACCTTTATGGGTCAAATCTTGACTGGTTTGACTTGGTCAACCCATCAAGGCTGGTCAAACTTCCACATATATTTATCATCCATGTAAACTCCAAAGTCTATGGTTCAACCATTAGTCAAGCTGACAAACATCCATTAAACTCATCTGATCAATCCTGGCCATCCATGGCTGCTCCATCAACTATCCAAAAATCTTATTTTCACTTTACTCTGAACCCAGTTGCTCTCTAGTCGAACTTTCATTTTTTTGGCTCTTATAGAGGCTTCTATATAAGTCCCCATTGATTTCTTGTCATTTGCACGTCGTTGGCGGCGAGATCGATGGAAGACCGTGAGCTTATCCATCCCAATTATTTTAGATCTTCTTCTAGTGCTCCTCAGCTATTGAAGTATTCATCAAAGTTGGTCTACAACTTTTAAAAAGCAAATCTAGCCATCAAATACCCCTTGAGATTGTCTGTGTGGAGGTAACAATCAAACCCTTGGCATTTACTTAGGATTTCAAATTGGGTTTCAAAAAGTGCATGAATGGCTATAATAAATGTCCCCCATTCTTCTATTAACAATTTCCTATCTCTGTTTAAAGTTTAGCATTATTTGATGAATTATATCAAGAGTTTAAAACAAAAAAATAGGTTTAGGGTTTCAGTTGGTTGAAGAAAGAAGACAATATCTTGACTGCTCAATATATTCTATTTAGATTGGATGTTCTTGATCTCATCGAACCATTCTTTTAGCATGACTCCCTCACATCGTGCACTATTTTACATTTTGATCGGCTTGATATGGACCTTCTATTTCAAAAATGTGTGAATCGGATGCCCCTTATCTAAGCTGTCATGTTTAAGTGCCCAATCAGCTGACCACCGTCTTCCACGCGGCTAAACCATGTGCCTCCATGTGTAAAGTCCCCATAAAGTCAGCACTGCCATTTGGAATAAATAGAAATTAAAATATACAATCTATTTTATACTTTAAATCTTTGAAAATTTAAAACTATTTTTAATTTTTATCAAATTTGACAAATAAGATATCTATGGATTTGGATTTTCAAGCTCTACATTTTAAAAATAAATTTGGATCAAAATGATGAATATTCAAAGAGTAGTTTTTCTTTTATTGATTATTAAATTTCTCTTATAACTCCCTAAATATTTTTCCAATCATGCCTAAATTTAAATGAGATAAATTAAGTGGGATCTCTTACTTCTGGTAATTTTGTTAGGATCATTTGAGACCAATTTTAATCATACATGAATATACAAAATCTTAGGTCATGATTTGACCTACATTTTTGAAATTTCATAGTAAATTCATTTCTTGTCCAATCTCTACATGTTAGAACTCTATGGATTCAGTATGGATACTTCCATTTAAAAATAAATTTAAAACTAGATCATGCATAGTTTGGAAGCAAATGACCTTTAAGTTCCTACATTTTCCTTTTTATTGCTCTCAAAATGTGCATGATTTTGAGTTGAAATTTGGAGGGGAAGTATTTGAGGATGTTCTTTATATTCTCCAATCTCTTTGGCCCAATTTAATGCATATTTTTTTTGTAGTTGAATTTTCAAGTTTATAGGTCACTATGTGACCTATAATTTTGATGATTCAACACTCAATCCATAGAGCATTAGGAGACCTAATTTTCATTGTTTGATTATGTGTAAACAAGGTTTAGGTACACGGATTTACAAACGTATTTGAACATTAGTGACACCTCAAGATAAAAATTAAAGGTATGGTCTAGTTAACTTAGGAAATTCCTAGGAAATCATACACGCATTCAATAAGGATGAAACTTTAAACTAGTGAACTTAGACATATTATACACCCTAGGAATTAATTCTACCATGACATAACACTAATTGACCATCAAATAAAATTAAATGAAGATTAGCCCTTACTTAATGGACGATTCTTCCAAAAATCGCAACAAATCAAAGAAAATTCAAAAAATACTAAATCACCTTCAATCAACCCTAATTAACATCGATAATCTAGTAAAAACAAAATCCATATCCAATTTTAATTAAAATTTAATTAATAATTAATTAACCCTTAATTATATATTAATTAAATAATTTCATTAAAAATAAAATATAAATCAAATTAATCCTAAACTTTTAGGGATTGATCCATTGGTCATCCTTAACCAATGTTACCAATTTCATAAATTTTTTGAGTTAATTTGATACCAAAACTAAGTAGCCTAAGTTTATGTAAATAAAGGGGCTATTTAATAATTCAATAAATGATCAATTTTTAATATAATTAAATAAAAAAATAAATATTTTTCAAATAAAAAATAAAATTAAAGTAAAATTTAGATATTAATAATTTTAATTTAAATAACTTTTTAATAAAAATAAATAATAATTCATTAATATTTAATAAATAAATCAATAAAATTAATTAAAAATTTAATACTTAATTAAAAATTCCAACTAATTTCCTAAAAATCATAAAAAATCAACAAAAATTTAAATAATAAAAAAATTAATTTGATAATTTATTTTATTTAAATTTATTTTAATCAAATAAATTTGATATTTAATATTATTTTAATAATAAGACCTTTTATGCTTAATGCTTGCTTCCTTTTGGAGGTCATTTTAACATTTATTTTTGAGGTCTTTAATACACCTTAAATCACCAAATAAACCCTTTATGTGGTGCCTAATTCCATTTAGGAGAGCACACACATATTTGATTAAGCGATTTTAATAAACTTTAATAACAAATTAGGATTTCATGCACTATGCTAGCCTCCACTTGTGAAAGGCCTAGTTGTATAAAATTCATAACCCTTAATCTACCATTAATAAATCAGTTGAAGCTTATACATTATGCCTGATTCTTCTAGAGGGCATATATGTATTTGATTTATGGGGTCTTCTTCTTCTTCTTCTTCTCTCTCTCTCTCTCTCTCTCTCTCTCTCTCTCTCTCTCTCTCTCTCTCTCTCTCTCTCTCCCTCTCTCTCTCTCTCCTTTTAATAAATTATTAATAAATGTGAGGACTCTATTATAATTGATCCTATCCTTAATGAGGAATGGTAATTCTAATTATGAGCCTCAAGACTTGGGTTAGTGGCTTTGGCACTTTAAAGTCACTAATTTATATGATTCTTTAAAAATCAATAAACAATTTTAACCTCTTAAAATATAAATAATTAAATGCTAAATCAATAATATGTGAATTTAAACTAAAACTCCCCTTCAATCTAAGGCCTATATTTTGTAATCTCAATAGCCCAAACATTTTCTTAAATCAATAAGAATTTGAAAACCTTTTAGTCTTAACTTTAATAAATATTTTTCTCTTAGAAGATGTAATTAACTATAGGAGCTTGCCTTATAGGAAGTTGAGGACCTAGGATTAAACTAAACCCTTCCTTAGTTCCTCTCTAAGACAGGGGAAGATCTGAAGACACAGACCTGCTTTAAATATTAAATTTATTTTTATAATCAAAAGATAAGAAATATTCTATTTTTCTTTCCGGTGAATTGAATATCATTTATATGTTTGATTATGAAAATAAATTTTCTAATTTACTTTTTTAAGTGTAACGATAGGAGAATACTCCCTTCATCCTTAAGGATGTACTGCATATTCCATATACTGTGTTTGATTAGGAAAGTAAATTATAGTTTCTCTTTTCAAATTAATAGTGAAACATTAGTTTGTCCTCCTGGATGGTATAATGTTGATCTATGTTGATCTGATTAGTAGAAACTATAATGTTATAAATATTTAAAGAAAATCATGTGTGACACCAACAATAAAAAAAATTTTGTCCACAAATTTTTTGATGACTCCACTAGGTATAGACTTCTCTCTCCATCTTTAGTGAAGACTAATCTTTTCAAATACATATAAATTTAATCAGATGTTTGGGCTATTAAATTGTATGTAGATGTATGTTTATTTAAATTTCAGTCATGAATATGCATCTTTGGTATTGTCTTATGATTGTCCCTATTATGTCTGCTCAGTCAAGCCTTGCATATACATGCTCTGTTAATCTTTCATACTTTCATGTTTATTTAAATTTGAGTTTATAATTATGCAAGTAAGTGTATCCCAGGGTTACTAAGTTTGTTCTTAAAAATAAAGCAGACTAGGCCAACTAGAATACTGAATTAGTCCTAGGCTAGGAAGGGTTTTGCCCTTTTGCAGTCCTACATTAGCATATACAATTGTATGTTTATTTAAATTTTAATGCATTTGATTTTAGGCTTATGCAATTAAGTGTATCCCAGGGTCACTTGGTTTTGTCTTAAAAATTAAGCAGATTAGGCCAACCAGAATACTGAATTAGTCCTATGTTAGGTAGGGGTTCTTCTTATAAGTAGTCTTGCATTTTCATTTGCATCAGTATGTTTATTTAAATTTCAAGCATTTGAGTCTATGCTTAGACAAGTAGGTATATCCCAAGGTTACTTGGTTTTTCCCTAAAAACTAAGTGGACTAGGCCAACCGGAATACTAAATTTGTCCTAGGTCTAGTAGGTGTTCTGCCTGTTTGTAGTCTTATATATATATATATAGGAGTCTTGCATTTTTGCATATTTATAGTCTCCCAAGTGTATCTAAAATGTCAGGATTTAAATTATAAATTCTTAAATTGGTTTCTTCCTCTTCTATAAATTTGGTCATCAAATTCACTTTCCAAATCCATATCAAAATCCTTCCTTATTCACTTCATCATTTAAATCTAAATCCAAATCTTCAAACTCCATTTACTTGCCATAAAATTCTACAGATGGTGTCCATAATCAAAACCATCTCACCCTCCATCATCAATTACTTATAATTTCTTTGGTGAATAAATGGATTTAGTTCAGTGTATTCTTCTAATTCAGTGTGTAACTTTGATATGGTATGTTCAGTAATTTACACCGACTTCTGATGTGGTTTCAGAGAAAATGTCTGAAAATTTGATTTTCAACTTCAACATTAGTCCAGCCCAGTCTGCTGAGGGATCTCAGATTCAGTTTGGGTTAGGATTTGACAACTTGTTGTTCACTTTCTCTAGAACAAAAGTTGAAGTTGTCAAATATGCAATGTTAGTTCCAACATAGATAAACATTGAGGGTGGGTATGTAGTTTCCCCTATAGCTCATAAACCTTCAATCTTTTCTCGTATGACTTTCCCACGATAAGCTTTCAATGAGAAGAGAAAGTCTGCAATCATTTTTAAAGCACCTGTGTTCAATAATTTTGAGATGGGGTCATCTTCTGGAATTAGTGGGATGAATATTTCTTATCATTGTTACATGAATCATCGAATGAGGCAGAGGGCTAAGAAAGGAAAGTAGGTAGAAGAAAATAATCTGATTACCACTATAACTGAAGTGGCAAAGAAAGCAAATTCTAAAATTCCTAAAGTATATGTTAATTCTCAACAACTAACAACAAGTAGATTCCATTCATTATCAACTACTGTTGGAGCAGAGAGCATAAATTGGATAGCAAATTCTTCACCCCTTGCAATGTACAAGAAACTAATTATTCCTTCATTATCTGAGAAGATGAGGATGTTCAAATCACTATTAGATGGTTTAGTTAATGAGTGTGTAGCAAGCTATGACAATCAAAGGCTTAATTCTACAAGGATTTTAAAGGAGTGATAGCCATTCAAGCTGAACCTCAGTAATCAAGAGAAAGAGTAGCTCCACCTCCAATGGGAAGGAGAGTAACTTTTGAGAACCATAAGTTAGCTATGAATGCAGAATGCTCTCGAGGAACAAAGAAGTTTCCAAAAGCTAGTGACAAATTAGCATCTAGTAGTTGTCACAATCATCCAAATCATAGAAGGTATTTTGGATATGAAGTTTTAACTCAAAGAGGTTACAGTCTAGTGTCCCCTCCTGTATCATATCATCATAGAGATTATAAAAAAAAAACTCCTTGTCACTCTTGGGATTATCACTCACCTAGAGTAGATAGGAACCACTTTCAAAAGTAGCCAATCATCATCTCATTTTGATATGAGAAGGCTGAATTTAGCAAATCAGATGACTTTATTATCTAATGGGAAGAAGCTTTGGCATCCTATGATGGTAGCCACTCCAACTAAATCTAACTCTCATAGAAGTAATATAGTGGAGGAAAAGATAAGAAAAGAGAAGTTAATTGAGTTGTCTCCTAACAAAGAGTACACTCCTGTAGATTTGCTTCGTGCATAAGGAAAGTAAATAGAAGAAAAGATTGATCATCTGAAAGAGAGTATCCATTAAATCAATGAGCAAGAAGCTATAAAAATTACAAAAAAGGGATATGCAGGATGAAGAGATGTCTGGTAGTGTAAACATGGTAGATACTCATTTATCTCTGCAAACAGAGAAGGATAAGAGAAAAGGAGAAGCAAGAGTTGCCGATGATGAAGCTGATGAGGATGATAAAGCAGATTTAACTCAGTAACTTTTATTACAATTAAGCGAGAAAGATGTGCATATTCCGAGAATGGAGAAAAAATTAGAGGAGATAATGGCTATGATTTCCTTCATGCAAGGTAAAGTTCCTCCTATTGCGGATACTCAAGTTGAATCTTCTCTTAATGAATCAGTACAACTTAATAAGAAGAATAAGGGGATCAGGATAGAAGAACTAGAGAAATCAATGAATAAACCTATGAAAGTAGATTCACCATAAATGCAATCAATATATATTAAGAAAATAGTAGAGCAACAAGTCATATAAATATTAACTAAATCTCAGGGTACTTTGTCTATTCTAAAGGGTAAACTATATCTGGAAGAATATGACTTCGTCCCTTATTTGAAAGGATTTGAACCTCCTTCATTCAAATATTTTGATGGTACAAGTAATCCTAAACATCATCTCGTACACATCATCTAGTTGTTACAATGCTGGTAGCAATGACACCCTTTTATTTTAGTAATCTATTTATAACTTATCTAAAAGTTCATGAAGGTTGTTAGACCTTATAGAACTAGTCCTGAGGCTAACCAAGAGTGGGGATGAATTAGTTATTGAAAAATGTTTAATGACAAGAAAATCTTTTTATAACTTAAGGCGGAAGAAAATTAATTCAATAAAAAGATTAAAGTTTTGACCCATGTAGTTAATCGTCATAAAAATAAAGTGCGAAAAAAATAATCAGAGTGAACACACCGAAATTTATAGTGGTTCGATCAATCTGACCTACACCCACTCTCCAGAAATCTCTTTTTCAGGAATTGTAATAAAAATATTTCCTCTCCTTTTATCCCCATGGCAAGGCGGAGAAAACTTTTCAAAATCTTTCCACCGACCCGGTGAGGCAAAGTACCTTGAATCATTTTACTCCCTCCTGGAGTAGGCAAAGAACCTGAGAATCCTTTTACTCCCTCCTCGAGTACTCAAAGAACTATGGAATCCTTTTACTCCCACTTGGAGTAGGCAGAGAACCTGAGAATCATTTTACTCCCTCCTGGAGTAGGCAGAGAACCTTGATCTGATGCTGATGAAATTCTCCCTTAGAGCCACCAAGGAACCAAAAAAGTTGCTTGAAGAAGATGGTGGAAAAATTGCTTGGAGAAACCTTTGTGAATCCCTCAAACTCACCCTCACAAGAATTTCTCTCTCCCAAGCTCTCTCTCTTTCCTCTCTAAGCTCTCTCTCAGATCAATTCAATAGTAAAAGATATAATTTAAGGATAATAAGAGAGCTTAAATAGAGAGCCTCCCAAGAAGCCCTAATTTTTAATATAGAGCTTTTGATCCTCCAGTATGATCCTCGGATCATCCTATACGATTAGTACAAAATAGCCCTTTCCACTAGTACGATCCGCTTTGCCTTATATGACCAGTTCAAGTATTTGTATAGATTTTCCAGTACGATTCTATGATTGTCTAGGATGATTAGTTTAAGATACTGTATTAATCATACAGTATGATATGGGATGATGACCGGCAATTAAAATATCATCCCATAAATTGTTTTGGACGTCCATTGCGATCGCCTGTACAATTAGAAGAAAATTATGATTTTTATCTTGGACGATGGGGGATCATCCCATGAAATATCAAAGATCATCCAGGATGATCTTCATATGTCATCCTATAGGATTTGATTTATAAATCTAACCATAATTAGTCTCCTAATTACATGATCAATTTAGGCATGATTATCATAAATTGTCCAGGGTGATGTATATTAGCCTGTATGATTAGAATAAAAATTGAAGATTAAAATATTACCTAAATTATGATTGGCAGCTATTTTTCATGTCTATAACTAATAATCTTGAACTATCTGAATCATCCAATATGATTAGTTATTTAATCTCATTTAATAATGGGTGCTCTAATTAGAGTTTTCTATATAACTGATCATCTAGAATGATTTACATCGTACTGTATGATTAGTTCAAAAATCCATTTTTCTTCTAACTCACTAACTCACCCCCTTATGTGCATGTGTGCAAGGTTACTTAGCTTAGGGTCCACCAGATACATGGCTTGACTCAAGAAAAGTAAAAAGTATATTAAAATTAAACTTACAGATAGACTCAACCATAGTCTAACCAATCTTGAGCTGATTGGCATTACAAGTGAACTTGTGGACCTAAAAGATTAGTGAGTAGTGCAAACAAAATAGATATGTAATAATTAGAGTAGTAAAGAAATATTAATATTTGTTATCATCAAAATTACAGTACTTGGTCCCAGATTTGTAACAATCTCTCCCTTTTTGATGATGGCAATTATTATTGTTAAACTTTTTCAAAGCCATTTGACATTCTCTAAAACTCTCCCTTAGAAGATGAAATTCTGAAAGTAAGGGGAGTTTAAAACAATTATTTTTATATTATATATATATATATATGTATATATATATTAAAAAAATGCTAGACATAGGTAAAAACAGAAAACAAGTAAGCAAAAAATAAACTCATTTTACTAAAACATAAGAAGCAACAAACACACTTCTCTCCGTTTTGACATCACAAAAAGGATAAAAAAGAAAAATACTAAACATAACAAAATAAGTACAATACAAAGTATAGAAGTAAAGACTAGAACAAATACAAAAACAAAAACACCGAGCAAACTAGAAAAAGGAAGGATCGTGATTAGGTAGAGGTGGTGGTGGCTGGAAGTAACGGTGAATGGAAGCAAACTGCTGCCCAAACTAGGCCATGTCCTAGTCATGTTGATGCTACTGCTGGGCTACGTAGTCATCAAATCGAGCTAAGTATTGTTCATGTTGCTGTAGCTCGACTACGTAAGAGTCAAATCTAGTCTCCCACTAATCAAACCTCTAAACCAGCTAATCAATTTGAGGCTGCTGGCGAATAGAGACAGGTGCATAAATAGGTCCTTCCTCTTCAGCTACAGGCTCTTCGTGTACTGGTTGATAATGAGTACTATGAAAGGTGTGGAAGGAGCTATTTAAATAGAATATAGGGAGGTGATCAGGTGGAGCAGGGAATTAAAGATTATATTTTGTCTCAAGGACATAGGTAATAAGATGTCCTAAATCGAGATTGGGCTTTCTTTCATGGCCTGGATCCCTAATACATGTTAAATGTTCAATATAGCAAATGATAAGGTCAGCTGCATTAAAATCATGGTTAGCCATGATGTAGTAAGCTGTGAGTGAAAGAATAGGAGTAATGTAAATCCAATCCCCAGCTTTAGGAATTACTATATTGTGAAGAATGTGCTGGAAGGTTCGGACATCTTTGACTGAGGTACTGATTGTGGATTCATGATAGTGAATATTGGTTTCCCTAAGAATAATGTTAACAGGGGTCCAATTAAAATCATGATTAGAAGCTAAGATATCAATTTTATCTCCACTGATAAACATGTGAAGAAATTCATGGAAATCCTAGTAAGTGATATCTACAGGCATTCTATTCACATATGATTGAGTAGTAAAATCAATATTAAGGCAAAGGCTTGCAAAGAATTTGAATAACATTTTAGAGTTTAAAGGAAAGGCAAGGGTAAGAATAAAACTAAGAGTGGTGAGAGTGAATAGGTATACTATCTGAAAGTTCAGAGTATTTTGATTGATAATCTTGGAAGGATTGATACCAGCAATTTGTAGCAGTTATAGGCCGCTTCATCAGATTCCTCAGTGAATCAAGGATCAATAGAATGGCTCAATGAGCTTCCTACAAGCGCTTTGGAATTTTTCCCACCGGCCATTGTAAGAGTATGAGTTGAAGAGGGAAGAAGAAAGGATTGGAAGGGTATGAAGGAAATGAAGAAAATTAATTATTTATAAAAAATGGCATTTCATACAAGACGATCATAAGATCATCCTAGATGATTAGTTGCAATCAATTCATCCAGACGATTGGTTAAAAAGATTGGTCATATCATACAGGATGATCAGAAATCATCCTGGATGACAAACCGAGCGTCCTGAGGAGTTAGCTTGGACGATCGTTAACTAACTGGATTATACAAGATGAATACGTGTATTATCCTGGATGATTTGTTATAATTGATCAGTCTGATTACATTTAAATCATCCAATAACTCCTGCTACATGTATCATTCAGTATGATATACGAATTGTACAGGATGATCATCAACAATTGATTTATATCAGCCGTTGGATGTCTTGTGATCAGAGAAGTGTATTTTTTTTCAGATTATAAAAGATGATGTGAATCATCCTGGATGATGTGAGCAAAACTAAAAAAATTCAAGAGATAAAATGTGATGATTATGAGGATTTCAAAATAAATAATAAAAGCACAAAAAGTATAAAATAACACAAAAACCAAACTAAAAACCAATCATAAATCATAATCAAAGAAAATTTTTTGTGAATCAATCTACTTTAGTAAATGATAAATTTAACTTATTATTAGATTTAAAAACCTATAAGAAAATGAATGGACAATGCTGAAATCCAAAAAGGGTAGAAAACTGATCTTGTTAACCCTAGCTTGGACACCTTACAGGTCAAAATTCTTTTAAAATAAAAATCTAATTCAGAAGAGAAATTAGATAGAAAATGTGATTTTTTTAAGCTTCATTTCAGAAAAATATCTGATAGAATAATATTGTAAAGTAATCAACTAAAAATCATGATATTTAAATTCAATTGTTTGAAGATATCAAGTGGTACAAGAATTCTTTTAAGATTTAAAGATTTGAAAGAGAAGGAAGCTTATTTCTTTATGGGCTTATTTTGTGCCTTTTTTCAATTATTTGACGCACTTTGTGCATATTTTATTTTTTGATACACTTTGCTGTATCTTGCAATTTTTTTGGCTGTAATTGCGCATTTTGTTATTTTTTGGCTCATTTTGTGTCTCTTGTTATTGTTGCAAGTTGGCTTCCATTCAATATATTTAAAGACTCTTAGTTGTGAGATTATCTTCTTGTTATAAGAGAAGAAAAGCTTGCTTTCTAATATAAGGAAGAGTAAACCACAAAATAGAATCATATCCTCTTGATAAATACAACAACCTGATTAAGAAAACTTGAAAGTGATTCATTGACTTGAATCATTAATCATATGAGATAGATTACTGTAGGAAGATAAAATAGATCTCTATTTCAAAGTCTAACTTTTAATTTGAAATAGATTTTACTTTAAAAATAAAATACACCATTAAAGGAGTTAGAGGAAGAGTGAAAACATCAAATTTTTTTCCTTTAACTATTTTAGAGGAGTCAAACATTACTTATTAATTTCTCAAACCAAAAATAAGAAAAAAACTGTCATTTTGAAAATTCAATATCAAAAGTGAGCATTAATTTGATTCTTTAAAAATACTAAAGGAAATAATAAAAAATAAAAAAAATAAAAAATATAAATTAAAGTCACATAAAAATAAACAGTCATATAAATAAAGCAAAACTAATAAAAAGAATAAAAATAGAAAGCATTAATTTCAAGCATGAATATATATTACATATAATATGGTTCTTAAGATGCTGAAAGTTTCTAAGGCCAGTGGTTTTATAAAATATCAGCCTGTTGGTTTTTAGTTTCTACATGGTATAGCTCTATGTCTTCTTTGGTAATATGGTCCCTAATGAAGTAGTGTCTTATGTCAATGTGTTTGGTCTTAAAGTGTTATATTAGATTCTTTGAAATGCAGATGGCACTAGTAATATAATATAGGATTAAAATTATGCCTACAAGTAATCCTAAATCCAGAATTTGTTACTTTAATCAAAGGACTTGGACCACATAACTTCCTAAGGCTATGTATTCAGCTTCAGTAGTGGACAGTGCAACTGAGTTCTATTTTCTACTAGACTAAGAGACTAAGGATTGTCCTATGAATTAACATATCCCAGAAGTGTTTTTTTTATCAATCATGCATCCTACAAAATCTGAATTAGAATATGCTATGGTTTCAAAGGAAGTATTATGCCTAGGATACCATATTCCTAAGTTTATGGTTCTTAAGAGATATCTAAGGATTTGCTTAATGGTGGTTAGGTGGGACTCTTCTAAATTAGCCTAAAATCTAGCATAAAGACAAACACTAAACAAAACATCATATTTACTAGCAGTCAAGTAAAGAAGTGATCCAATTATTCCTTTGTATTTATTTTGGTCAATAAATTTTCCATTTGAATCCTTATCTCATAGGAGTGTTGATTGGCTTGGCTTTATCCATTTCATATTTGTTAAGAATGTCCTTAATATATTTTGATTGACTAAGAAAAGTTTCATCATCCTTTTGCCTTATGCTAAATCCAAGAAAGTAAGTTAGTTCTTCCATCATACTCATCTTAAACTCCTTCCTCATTATTTTTGAAAATTTATCACACAAATTTTTATCAGAAGATCTAAACAGAATATCATAAACATAAATTTAGACAATCAGAAGTTCATCTCCTACCTTTTTTAGAAACAAGGTGGTGTCTATGCTCCCCTTAACAAAGGTTCTTTCTAGTAGGAATGTGCTTAGTCTTTCATACCATACCCTGAGTGCTTGTTTTAGTCCATATAATGCCTTTTTAATTTGAACACATGATTAGAAAATTATGAATTTTCAAAGCCTACTAGTTGATTAACATACACATTTTCTTTTATTATCCCATTTAGAAAGATACATTTGACATTCATTTGGTACAGTTTGAATCCCTTAAAGTAGGCAAAGGTTAGTAACACCCTAATGGCCTCTATTCTAACTACAGGGGTAAAGGTCTCTTCAAAGTCAATCTCTTCTATTTGGTTATACCCCTTAGCCACTAATCTTACTTTATTTCTCACCACTACTCCAAAATCATTCATTTTATTTTTAAAATCCATTTAGTTCCAACTATACTCTTGTCCTTAGGTCTTTAAACTAGCTCCCAAACATCATTCTTAATAAATTAATTTAACTCTTCTTACATAATTAGGAACCAAAATTCATCAGATAGGGCTTAATTTATGTTGGTGGGTTCAGTCATTGAGATGAATGTAGAGTGGTTTACTTTTTTTTTAAGTCCATGCCTAGTTCTAACACCTTCAGATGGGTCTCTTAAGATCAGTTCTTTAGGATGACTTGAAGAATATCTCCATTCTCTAGATTGTGTGTTTTTAGGTTGTACCCTTTCCTCCAGATTTGTAGATTCTACTCCATGAGTGACTTCTACTACTTCTTCTTCTTCCACCTTATTCCCTCCAGAATTATCAAATTCATCAAAAATAATATGAGTGGTCTCCTCTACTACCAATATCCTTTTATTAAAGACTCTATACTATTTTCCAACATTTGAGTAACCTAGAAACACTCCTTCATCAGATTTTGGGTCAAACTTTCGTAGTTGAGACTTCCCATTATTTAGAATTAATATTTTACATCCAAAGACATGAAGGTGAGAGCGGTTGGGTGTCTTACCCTTAAGGATTTTATAGGGTGTCTTGTTCAGATTGGATCTAACATTAACCCTATTCAGAACATAACATGCTATATTCATCGCTTCTGCCCAGAAGTATTTAGGAAGTGAGTATTCAGCTAACATGGCTCTAGCAGCTTTTACCAAGGTCCTGTTCTTTCTTTAAACTACCCTGTTCTGCTAAGGGGTCCTAGGAGCTGAGAAGTTATGACCTATCTCTTGCTCTTTACAATAAGATTCAAAATTTTTATTCTCAAATTCTCCACCATGGTTACTATGAATGGTTAAGATTTCACAACATAATTTTCTCTGAATCCAAGTGGAAAAAGACCTAAACCCCTCGAATGATTCACTTTTATGAGATAGAAATCTAACCCAAGTAAATCTCAAATAATCATTAACAATTACATACCTAAAGGCTTTCCCTCCTAGGCTTGTGGTGCTGATAGGTCCAAAGAGATCCACATGAAGAACTTCTAAGGGTTTTCTAGTGTTAATGTCTTTGATTGAGTGGATGGAGGATTTGACTTGTTTTCCTAACTAATAGGCATCACACAGGTGGTCCTTAGCGAACTCTAGTTTGGGAATACCTCTCACTAAGTCTTTTTGGATGATTTTTCTAAGGCTTTTCATGCTTAAATTATACACTCTTCTATGCCATAACCATGACTCATCAGTAATTATTTCTAAGTAAAGAGTAGTATCAGATTTAATGCAATTTAGATCAAGCATGTTGAAATTATTGATTCTCCTTCCCTGCAAAATAGTTTTGTCAGTTAAGCTTATTATGTAGCTGGTAAATAGAAATTTTATTTTATCTCAGAGCTAACTGATGCTGAGCAAGTTATGTTTCAATCCATCTACCAATAAAATATTTTCAATAATGAAATTTTTTGAGTTGCCAATTATACCTGAGCCCACCACTATCCCAGCGGTGTTATCTTCAACTGTCACCTTACCTCCTGCCCTAGCCTCCAATGAAATAAATTGGTTTATATCTCTAATCATGTTCCTTGAACATCCTCTGTCTAGGTACCACATGCTCTTATGAGGCCTTTTATGAGAGCACTACTACAAAATCATTAGATGTTAGATTTGGGAACCTAAATAAGTTTGGGTCCGATCTCATGGAAAGAAGAATGAAATGCATACATGCTATGCTGTGAATTTTGAAATTTTGGTCTCCACACCAAATGTGTTCTATAGTGAATGGTGCAAGTGTGGGAGATATGTCCTAGCATGCCACAAGTAAAAAGATCCAACACCGAAAAAAGGGTTTACTAATCTATGTGAGTTGTGGTGCCTCTTTGTAGGCTTAAATGCATGCTGTGATGGTGTATTATGAAACTGTGCAAGTATTGGAAAAATTTTATTTTCCTTAAAAGTAGTTAGTTCAGTTTATAAAAATTTATTTGCACTTTTAAGAATTGAATTTTCATCTTCAATGCATGCTCCCTACTATTTAATTAAGATGCAAGAGTTTCTAATTTCTTGAATGCATTTTCTAATTCAATGTACGATGTTTTCAAGGAGTCATATTCAGAAGTTAATTCAAAATGCTTATTATTTAAAATATCAAATTTACCTAATAAAGCCATGTGATTACTATCCAGAGTGGAATGATCTTTCCTTAGGCATTCATGTTCTTTCTACATAATTAAAAATTAGATTTGAGGCTTGCATATAACTTTTTAAGTTTCTTATATGAAGAATGATTTTTTTTAGAAATTTCTTGTAGTTGATGATAGGTAAGCTCACATACCTCCTCTTGATCAAAATGATCAAGATGATCATCTGCCATTAAGTACAGGTTGGTTACCTCCTCTTGTGCTTCAGTTTTAGAAGAGTCTGATCCAGAGTCTGCCTAAAAGGCCTTCTAAATCCTTTGTTTGTCCTTCTTGAATTTAAGTTTTTTTTCACCCTTCTCCTTGCTTGGGTGAGCTTTAAGAGCTGGGCATTCGGACTTCATGTGCCATGACTTCCTACATTCAAAACATATAATGTTAGAAGAAATTCTAGAATTCTCAGTAGTCTTACCTTTGTTCCATTTTTTATGATGCTTTTGCTTTATCTTTAGAAAGCTTTTGAACTTCCTAGTCATCAAAGCAATGTCATCATCATCTTATCCAGAAGAGTAACTGACAGAATCATTAGCCTTTAAGGCTACAATTTTCTCTTTTCTCATTTCACCTGCATCATGCTACCTTTGAATCACTCCTTGCTCGTAGGCATTGGTTGACCCAAGTAAGTTATCAATGGAATAAATATTCAGATCTTTAGATTCAGTAATGGTAGTGATTTTTGCATCATAGGATGAAAGTAAACATCTCAAAATCTTGTTAACTTTTTCATAGTTTGTAAGCACTCTTCCTAAGGCATGCAGGGAATTAACAATCTGAGTAAACCTAGTATACATTTCAAAAATAGATTCACTAGGTTTAATGTGAAAAAGTTCATAATCATGAAGCAGAATGTTCATCCTAGATTGTTTTACTTCTTTAGTTCCCTCATATGTTATGCATAGTTGACCAAAACTTTTTTTCTAGTTGAACAAGTAGAAACATGCATGTACTCTACAATTTTAAAGTGCAGAAAAAATAGTTCAAATATTTGGCATTAAGTTAGGCTAAATCTCTATCTTCTACGCTCCATTCAAAAAAAGGAAGTTTAGTTTTAATGCCATTCACTAATCTAAAAGGTGCAGAATATCCTCCTTGAACTAACATCTACATACGATAATCAATTGATTGTAAAAGGTGGACATACGAATTTTCCAAAAATTAAAAGGAATATTATAAAATAAAGATGGTCGTGTGATTGAATATCCTTCCATAGTATTTCTATTACCAAAATTAGCCTTGGATCTTCTTTTTTTAAGTTTTCCAAAACTTAATTTATGAATCCCACTTTGAAACTACTTGAAAGTTTATGAAGGTTGTTAGACCTTATAGAACTAGTCCCGAGGCTAACCAAGAGGGGGTTGAATTGGTTATTTAAAAAAATTTTAACGAAAAGAAAATCTTTTTATAACTTGAGGCAGAAGCAAATTAAATTCAACAAAAAGATTAGAGTTTTCACCCAAGCAGTTAATTGCAATAAAAATAAAGTACAGAAAAAATAATCAGAATGAACACACCAGAATTTATAGTGGTTCGATCAATCTAACCTACATCCACTCCCCGAAAACCTCCTTACCAGATATTGCACTAAAAGTAGTGTCTCTCCTTTTGCCCCCACATAATGCAAAGAAGCCCTTACAAAATCTTTCAATTGACCCAGTGAGGTAGAGTACCTTGACTCCTTTTACTCCCTCCTGGTATAGGCATAGAATCTGAGAATCCTTTTACTCCCTCATAGAGTAGGAAGAGAACCTTAAAATATTTTTAATCCCTCTTGGAGTAGGCAGAGAACTTATGAATCCTTTTACTTCCTCTTGGAGCAGGCAAAGAACCTGGATTTAATGCTGATGAAATTCTCCCCTAGAGCCACCAAGGAACTAGAAAAGTAGCTTGAAGACGACGGTGGAAACCTTTCTTGGAGCAACCTTTGTGAATCCCTCATAACTCCCCCTCACAAGGATTTCTCTCTCCTAAGCTCTCTCTCTCTTCCCTCTCTAAGCTCTCTCTCAGATTAATTCAACAGTAAAAGATATAATTCAAGGACAATAAGAGAGCTTAAATAGAGAGCCTCCAAAGAAGCCCTAATATTTAATATGACACTTCTGATCATCTAGTATTATCCTCAGATCATCCTGTATGATTAATACAAAATAGCTCTTTCAGCCAGTAAGATCAGCATGGCTCTATACGATCAATTCAAATATTTGTACAGATGGTCAAGTATGATTCTGCGATCATCCAGGATGATTAGTTCAAGATACTGTATTAATTATCCAGTACGATATGGGATGATGATCGATGATTAAAATATCATCCTGTAAATCATTCGGGATATCTAGTATGACCGCCTATATAATTAGAAGAAAATTATGATTTTCATCTTAGATGATGGGGGATCGTCCCATGATATATCAAAGATCATCCAGAATGATTTTTATATATCATCATGTACGATCTGATCGATCAATTTAACCATAATTAGTCCGTTAATTATAAGATCAATTGAAGGCATGATAGCTATAAATCGTCAAGGATGATGTCTATCATCTTGTACGATTAGAACAAAAATCAAAGATTAAAATATTGCCTTAATTATATTTGGTGACTATTTTTTATGTCTATAGCTGATCATCCTGGACGATCTAAATCATCCTGTACGATTATTTAATTAATCTTATTTAATAATAGGTGCCCTAATTGGGGTTTTCTGCATAACTAATCGTCTAGTATGATTTACATCATACTATACGATTAGTACAAAAATATATTTTTCTCCTAACTCACTAACTCATCCCCTTGAGTGTGTGTGTGTGTGCAAGGTTACTTAGCTTGGGGTCCACCAAATACATGACTTGACTCAAGAAAAGTAAAAAGTATATTGAAATTGAAATTACAGATAGACTCAACCCTAGTCTACCCGATCTTGAGCTGGTTAGTTTTGCAAGTGAACTTATTGACTTGAAATGTTAGTGAGCAGGGCAAATAAAACAAATATATAATATTCACAGTAGTAAAGAAATAATAATATTTGTCATAATCAAAGTCACAGTATTTAGGCTTAGATTTGCAATATTGTCTAGTATTACATTTGATTGGTATGCTGAACTACCCAGTGGGTCAGTCAGTACCTTCAATGTGTTAAAAACTATATTTATGAAGAGATTTGGTTGTTCAAAGTTTCACATCACCATTGTCAATTTAGTAGTTAAGAAATAGAAGCCAAGTGAAAGTTTGGTATACTATATCATAAGATGGAGGAACCATAGCATGAGGTGTGAGAAACAGCCACAAGAACAGTATGCTATAGAGACTCTTCTAAAAAATATTCATGGTCAGGTTGCCTTTCTATTCAAATGCTTCATAATCAAAACTTTTGAGAAGTTATTGCGCAAGGCTTCCAATCCTCAAGAGGAAGCTTCATAGCTAACATTCTTAAAAGATCAATTCTCTTTAAATTTAACGAAAGTAAAAACTTAGAAGATTTTAGAGAAAAAATTAGGAACAATGTCTACAGTCGATAAAGAGAAACCATCGATGTAGATTTATGTAGAGAATTGAAGTAAACCTTCTCAATATTAGTTACATAATAGACCCCAGAGTGATCAATAGTCTAGACTTTGGCCTTATCTAACTCTAGAATAGATAAAGGAAAAATTAGACTACTTTAAGAGCCAAAAACATCCATTCATAAGAGAGGCTATTAAAAAGATGTTTAAAGCTTCACAGAGAAGCCAATATTTAAGCTTCCTAATCCTAAGAAACCCGAAGAGGTGGGTAAAGTAGGGCAACCCATTTATTATCCATATCACCAAATGCTATGCCATGAGTTGGAAGATTACATAACTTTCAAAGAGTGGCTTGATAGGAACTATAAAGATGGGACGGTTATCATACCCAAAGAATATTTAGTGGATTCGATTCAAGGATTCACTAAATGTATATTTGGTGAGCCTTTTGCACCTTCTCTTATTTCAAAACCTGATGACGGGTGGGATGTAGCATTATCCCATTCTTATAAATAACCCTTAATAAACTATATCTTAATTTTTTTGGGAACCCCCAAGAGCATAGAATCTCATCTATATTGATTTGGTAGCTCATAAGGAGGAGCAGAATTAAGTTTTACTCGAAGAGCCTAAAGAAGTGCGAGTTGATCAAGCTTCTATAGTCTCAAGGGAAGAAGAAAAGATTAAAAAAGTGTTTGGTTTAGATAAAATATTTATTTCTGCACATTGAAAGCATAAGTCTCTTAAACCTTTAACCTTGTATGACTTTTACTTCATCCCACCCAAGACAAAGAGAGTAATGAAAAAAGATTATGCAAATATCATGTATATTTCTGCTGATGAATATCCAAATCAAAATTTTACTAATAATGAAAATAATTCTCAAGAAACACTTAAAAATAACATAGATGAACAATTCCAATATTACTGTGATAGTGATGCCCCTGTATCGATGAGCAATGTGATATTATCAATATTGAATTAGAAAATTCTGATTCAGATAGTCGACCATAAGATAATCAAATAATGATCAATGATTAACAATCAAAACCTAGTGAAAATTCTTCTCCTTAAGGAGAAGTGCAAGCCAATCTTAATAGTGGAAAAGTTTAACCTCCATGAACTGTAGCTATTGAGAAATGAAAGCAAGTTATAGATAATATAGAAGCTCCCAATTAACCTTAACAAGCTCAACAACCAAATGTGGAGAAAACAGGAATTCCTAAATTATAGTATGATGTGTTAGCTCACCTTAGAAAGCTGCTTACAAGACTGAGTATTTATGATGCTCTAGTTCTTTTTAAATAAATGAGGGAGGCTTTAGTTAAAGCTTTACTCAATCCAGAGATCTGTATGACTCAGCTATCATCAATGCAATCAGAAGAAGCTTTATGCTTCAAAGAAGTTCTAGGAGTCACTTTTTTAGATGAAGATTTGCTACTAAGAATTGTGGATCATAATCATCAACTATATATCTTCATGAATATTAATAATTTTAAGTTATCTCATGTCCTTATTGATTCGGGTGCATGCATTAATATCATGAACTCTCGCATATTTAAAAGTGGATATTCGTAAACTCAGTTCAGATAAAATGACGTTGCGAGAATTCAACGAGAATGGTGAGAGAGTTTTGAGTTTGATAATCTTTCTTTTAAAAATAGACTTCGAAAATCAAAGCCAAATTCATATAATAGATTTCAAAGCTTCTTTTAACACTCTTCTAGGTAGACCTAGCTCCATGAATATAGAAAGGTGCCTTCCACCCTTCAATAATGCATCAAATACTATCTCAAGGGAGTAGAATATTGTATTAAAGGTGACTTGCAACCATTTTCAATTCATAAACTCATCATATATGTAGATGCTTCAAACTATCTACCCAACAAGTAGACTATTTTCTCTAAAATCTCAAACTGGCTGAACTAGAAGCAAAATAAAGAAAAGGGAAAGAAAAAGAAGAAGAAAAGGAAAAAAGAAATACATTCCAATCTCGAACATGATGTTAGCTAGTCACCTAACCCTCTCTAACAAAGAGGTGGTAGAATGGCACAACAATCTAGAGGAAGAAGTTGAGGATGGCAAAACCAAATGGTACAAGAAAATAAAGAGCAATATATGCAAGTAAGGAAGACTGTAATACATATTAATTTGGAATCTAGTTCAGATTAAGAGTCTTAGGTGTTTGAGAAAGACCCATAGGCTATAGAATATAAAAAATTTGTCAATTGACTAAAGTTTGAGATTTCTATAGAAATTGATACCAACGAGGATGGGTCCAAGTCACTAGAAAAGATAATTCAGACTTATCTACCATGGAGAGGTTAAAAAGGTATGTGAAAAAAATTATCTTAATCCCACTATCCCAAAATGTTGTAAGGATGTTGGAGGTGAAAGCCTCACTTCCTTTAGATCTTGATTACAAACCTAATACTTTTGTACCTTCCAACAATAAACCAATAGAAACTGATGTAACCCTCGATGATCAATTTATGGATGAGATAGTAGAACTCCATTTTATTTGTACTCAAATTATGTAAATAAATTTAATAAGGTTTATTTCTTTCAAATTAGAGTAGAGGTAAAGCCCAACAATTTGAACGCCTAAGAAGTAAAAAATACCAAAATTACGCATCAAGATTGGGTGTTGGCTTCATAACTATAAATTCATTTGATGATGATAAATGTTAATTAGTTATATCAGATAATCTAGAGTATGATAGTCTCTTTTTTACAAATATTAAATCTTTTAACAAACTCTATTTAGAAACTTTAGATGATCTGGATGACTCTGATAAGTGTAAATAATACGTTATTTTATTTGTTATATTTCTAGTAAAAATATGTTATTTCAGTTGTGTTGTGCAGGAAAAATATAAAATAGGGATAAAATTCTAAGTCTAATATAGCGTAGCAGCTTCAGACAAAGCAACACTGTAGTGCCATCAAAGGCACTTTCAGAGTGCCATAATATTGTCATGACAGTGCCAACTTCTCTGTTGGATATCACCACAGCTTCAAAATGGTCAGCTTTATAGTGTCATGTTCACTATCTTAAAGTACCGCAGCATTACAATCTATCACGCCTTTGCGCCAAATTGCCATTCCGGTGCCGCAGTGTTTGAAAGTCAGCAGCAAGGTGATGGAGCCAAAATAGTTGCGTAGCATCGTTAATTCATTTTCAGGGCGCACTGGTGCTCATCTTTCAAGCACTATAGTGCCTGTTGCCTACTTTGGTTTTCATATAAATAGTCATTGTATTATTTTTGTTTGGGAGTTTAGTCAATTGTATAATTTCAGTACTATTCAGAGTACTTATTTAGATCTCTTGGAGTTAAATTTAAGAGAAACTAAGGAAGTACTAGATACAATCATTAGAGTATTTAGTCAATATTTATTTAAGCAACTTTGTATATTAAGGAAGAAGAAGTGTAAAGGAGATATATTGATCCTTCCTGATGATATCATTCTCTTGTATTTTCTTTTTTTTATGATTTCAATGAAAATGAGTTTGCTTATCTTTTCTTTCATGTCTAGAAAATTCTTTAGTTTTGGACTGATGATATAGAGAACATATTAAGTACTAATGAAAATTCTTATACTCTAAAGTTAAATAATATTTTTAATATTATCCAATATTATCCCACTCTATATTTAATGTACATAATGACCATATTTGTAATTAAAATCTAGTGTGATGTATAGCCTTGATGGAGGATTGCATGAACAACCAAGAATATTAAAATAATTTATTTGCATACTTAGATAGAGGATGTAAAATATGCTATGTTCTTAAGGAGATGATATAACTGTAGGAGGTTAGCAAATATCCTTTTTGCCCCTACAAGCTAAATAGAGATCTAGGGATGCATATGCTCTGAATCACATTAAAAATAAGAATTTCATTAGGAAAGATATATAATTTATGTTTATTAGTCTAAAACACTTTATTTAAATATTGTATACATTAATCTACTATGTTTATTCAGTGATTGAATCTCCATAATCTATAATTTTATTTCAGTAGGATAATTTTGTAATTAAAGTAAATAGTAGTAGTTGATTGTTGAAAAGCATACTTCCTCATGAGTTTGACACTCTACTCTATCACTTTATTACTTGATTCAGCACGTATACTTATTTATATTAAGTGGGGTTTATTATTTTTATATATCAAAGAAAATATAAGCATTGTTTAGGGGAGATTGAGCCTTAAACGTTTTTATAATTCAAAATTATACTACTCAGGAAACCCCCGCACCAAGTTTTTGGTGTGTTGCCGGGGAAGTATTTCACCTTTTGTAAAAATTTATTATATTGTTAAATTAATTGTATAATTAGACTTACTTTTATTCTTTGTTTTAAGTGTTATTTGTGATAACATATTCATTATTACAATAGTGTTGTGTAAAATAGTTTTGCATTCTTTTTTTGTGATAATAATTAAAATTATAATCTAAATATTAGTGCCCTTTATTACTTATATATAGTATTCAGCACTGCAGTGGTTATTATTTGAGTGCCGCAGCACTTAGTCATTTAAGTTAAAAAAGTGTGCCCCCGCCAAAAGTCAAATGTAAATTATACAGTTATAACTTTAATTATTTAAGTATGGTGAGCATTGTGGTGTAATTAGCAAGCGTCACGGCGTTATCAGGCATCATAATTATTTCAGTTTTAGTGCCGTAGCAGTTCCCTAACATAAGCACCACATCATTGACACATGTGAAACGCTGCGGTGGTGGCCTTTCCAAGGTGACACTCAAATTTCCAAAAACCTGTGCTACTGCGCCACATGGCCTGAACTGCTGTAGCGCTTGTCGGTTGTCCATTTTGTCCTGTATTGAGCGCCACAATGCAGTATCTTGTAGCACTACAGCACTTCATCGTATTATAAGTAGGATAATTATTTTTCTTTTCATTCAACACCTTCCATTTCCTTCAAACTCTTCTCTTTTCTTTGAAATCTTCTCTAGAACAATGGCTCCTAAGATGTTTGGCAAGAAGAGATCTTCTTCCTCTTTTAATAAGAGCAGATTTATTCTGCTGATGCTAAATCTAGATTTATTAACTCAGTTGTAAATAAACAACTGATTCCAAAAGGAGTTTTTCAGATTCCTACTCCACCCATTTTGTAAATAATAGCAAGTAGAGGCTGGGAAAGATTCTGTTAAGAACTATTTTCTTCCATTATTAATTTTGTTTATGAATTCTTTTGTAAATGGAAAAGAGGCAGTGGATAATAAATGTTTTATTTGAGGTAAGTGGGTCTCTTTTGATTCAGTAGTCATTAATAAGGTTTACAAGCTTAGAGAATTTGAATTTAATGAGTACAATGCCTTCATTAATACACCTATAAATCCTGATGACATCTTGAGTGTCTTGTATGGACCTAATAGTGGAGCTTGCTGGAAAAAGAAAGATAATAGTATTATCAATTTCTTTGCTTCTTTTATGACTGAAACCTCCAACGCTTTGAATTATCTCATTTCAGCCTGATTGTTACCTAGTTGCAATATTAGTGAAGTCACTTGTAACCGTGCCCTTTTGAATTATTTAAATGGGGTATTCTATTGATATAGGAAAACTTATATTTTCATCTCGTATGCACATCATTAGGGGTACCACATCTGTTAGATTAGGGTACCCTTCTCTTGTATATGCTTTGTGTGTAGCAAAAGGTGTTAGGGGGGAATAGAATGAAGAACACTTACTCCATATTCAAGCTATCAAACAAAAAAAAGATTTTGAGTTTTAAGCAAGTCAGAAAAGATGAGGAGGAAGGTGATTTTAGTGAGCCTAGGTTATCTGGTAGCCAGGAAGTAGTAGCAGTAGTAAGAGTGCCAGAGCTCCTAAAACATTAGGAGAGCAGGTGGCTAATCTAAGAGGAAAAATGGAAGTGGTGACTCATTTTTGTGAGAAAACTAGAGATTAGCAATTTGAGATGAAAATGAGGATGGCTCATAGCATAGACCAATAGGAATAGCATTATAAATAAACTTCATATTTTAGTGATGCACTTATTGGTATGTTTAAGAGTAGCCCTTTCATGGAGCATCCTGAACAGCTTAAGTTCCCCTCTGCACCTACCTACAGACCATTTATGTGCAGCTTAGAGAGAAAAACATCATGACGATAATGATGAGGAGGAAGACCCTGATTCAAAGAGTTAGGGTTTTTTTTCTTTTGTTTGAAAGAAAAAGAGAGAGATAGATAGATAGAGAGAGAGAGAGAGAGAGAGAGAGAGATAGAGAAAGAGAGAGAGAGAGAGTTTGGAGCCTACTTTTATTGGGTTACATGTTTATTTTATTTTGATATATTATAATTTGTATAGTATGGCTGAAGACTTAGAATTGACCACTTATGGGAGGGAGGCAACCGACTTGATATGCAATGTATGGTGTCTAGTACACTAGTTTTCTTGTAACATGTGTTATGTTTATGTTATGTTATCACATATTTTATGCGCCTTTTATCATTTGTATGAAAGTATGTGTAGTGTTAATTGTTGTTTGTGTTTCTTTTATTTACATTTTATTAAAATTCCCCTCATGCTTACTATAATTCTTGTATTTCAATTATTTAAATAACTTTAGTAAAAATGATAATTAAAAATTATATAATATTAGTATAATAATAAAATCCTAGAGTATAGTTTAAATGAATATTATTTATGCTTCATAGACTAGAGAAACTAATAATTAATTGACATATACCATTTAAGTTATTACTTTAATTTGAAATTATGAGTTATACCGCAATGTATTAATTTTTGAGATAAAGATGAATAATCAGAATTAAAGATTAGATATGAGTCGATTAAAATTAGAAATCATAAACAACCCAAATTTAGAATTGGTAATTTTACTAAATCCTTACATAAAATTCATTAAGATTAGAAAAGGGGTCGAAGTAAAAACTGATATTCATAATCATTAACTTGTACTCCATAAATAAATAAAAAAAGAACTATGAAAATGGTTCTAAAAAGAAAACAATAGAAGAAAAAGAAAAGATGGGTACATTTAAAAATTGGTACCAGTCAAAAGCTTAGAATTCGATTATAATCTGATAGTTAAATTCATAAAGAATAAAATAAGAAAATTAATACAAATGTTGGTGAACTAATAAAAGTTTCAATTTTAGCTACTAACATATCTAATCATTAAGCTATACTATTTACTTTAAAATTCAAAGATTAATAATTAAATCTATAACCTGTGAATTCATATTTTACAATAATAAGGATGACTAATTAATATAATTATTAGCAAATTTTCCAAACTAGAATTGTAATCTTGTTCATTTTCACTTCATTTAGACCGTGATGTATTATCTTATATTTTAATAATTTTAAATTGTTAGTTTTTACTTTGCTTAATAATTAAATCAGAATTAAAATATTTCTATTTTCTTGATGACAAGCAAGAGTTTAAGTTGGGAAGAATTTGATAAGTATAAATAATGTATTATTTTTATCTTTTATTTGTAGTGAAAATATATTTTTTTACTGTGCAGGAAAAATACAAAAAAAGGTAGAAAATTTTTAAGTCTCATCTAGCATCGTAGTGTTGGACAAATCAACGCCACAATGCCAATAAAGGCACTGCCAAACTGCCACAATATTGACATGGTGGTACCAACTTCTATGTTGGACAACACTGTTGTGTCAAAATGGTCAGCTTTACAATGCCAAGTTCATTGTCTTCAAGCATTACAGTGTTACAATCTATCTTGCCTCAGTACCAAAATTGCCATTCTGGTGCCACAGCTTTTGAAAACCAGCAGCATTGTGGCATAGCAGTTGTAACTTCAATGGACACAATCTATTAGTGAAACGATGCAACTGATCACTAAGTAACTGATCCACACCAGCAAGCATCACGATGGAGCTAAAACAACAGCGTCGATCTTTCGAGCGCTAGTTGCCTACTTTGGTTTTCTTATAAATAGTAATTGTGTTATATTTGAAAGGGAGTTCAGTCACTTGTATAACTTTAGTACTTTTAAGAGTAATTATTTAGATCTCTCTTAAAGTCAAATCTAAAAGCGAATAGGGAAGTTCTAGATACAGTCAATAGAGTATTAATTTAGTTAGTGTTTTTTTAAGCAACTCTGTATATCAAGGAAGAAGGAGTGTAAAGGAGATACATTGATCTTTCCTAGTGATATCACCCTCTTTTATTTTCATTCTTCAATGATTTCAATAAAAATGAGTTTTCTTATTTTTTCTTCCAAGCCTAGATAATTCTCTAGTTTTGGATTGATGATGTAAAGAAGATATTAAGTACTAATAAATATTCTTGTGTTATAAAGTTAAATGTTGTTTTCAATATTATCCTGCTCTTTCTTTAATACACCTAGTGGCCATATGGGTAGTTGAAATCTAGTGTGATGTATAGCCTCGATGGAGGAATGCAAGAATAACCAAGAATATTGAAATAATATGTTTGCATGCATAAACAGAGGATGTAAAATATGTTCGGTTCCTAAGGAGATGATATAACTATAAGAGGTCAGCAGATATTCTTTTCACCTCTATAAGCTTGAGAGAGATCTTGGGATGCATACGCTCTAAATCACATTAAAAATAAGAATTTCATTAGGAAAGATATGCAATTTATATTCATCAATCCAAAACACTTTATTTAAATATTATATCCATTATTTTATTATTTTTATTCAGTGATTGAATCTCCACAACCAATAATTTTATTTCAGTAGAATAATTTTGTAATTAAAGTAAATATTAGTAGTTAATTGCTCAAAATATACTTTCTCATAGGTTCGACATTCTATTATATCACTTTATTACTTGATCATCACATATACTTGCATATATTAAGTGGGGTTTGTTATTTTTATATCAAAGAAAACTTAAGCATTATTTAGGGGAGATAGTGCCTTAAATATTTTTATAATTTAAAATTACACTCCATGTGAAACCCTCATATCAGACTCTCAAGTTATGGATGCACCTCTTAAACTTAAACAGGAGATCAAATCTATAATATATAATTTAAAAGAAATAAATCTGGGCATCAAAGAAGACCCTCATTTGATTTTTTTGAGCTCTTTGTTGAATGAGGATGAGGCAAACAACATGATATAGTTATTATTAGAATTCAAAGATTGCTTTACCTAAAGTTATGAAGAGATGCCCAGATTATCTCTAGATATAGCAGTTTACAAGTTATCGATCCAATTAGAGATGATTCTATTAAACAAGCTCATTGGTGGATGCGACTCAACTTCGAGCAATAAGTCGTGGCTGAAGTTAAGAAGTTAATCAAGGCTGGCTTTATTAGGAAGGAGAAATTGCCAACCTAATTAGTTAGCATCATTCCAGCGAAGAAAAAGAATGGTCAGATACTTGTCTGTATCAATTTTAGAGATTTAAATAAAGCTTATCCTAAAGAAGAGTTTCCACTTCCTATACCTAATCTCATGGTTGTTATCTCTTCTTAGCATGTGATATTTTTCTTTATTGATGGTTCATCTGGATACAATCAGCATAAGATGGATTCTGAAGATAAAAATATATAACATTCAGCACACCGATAGTGATCTACTACTACAAAGTTATACCATTGGATTAAAGAATGCAAGAGCAACTTATCAATGATTAATGATGAGGATTTTTTTTGAACTCATCCATCACCAGATGGAGTGTTATGTCGATGATCTAGTCATTAAAAGTCTCAAAAGAGACAATTATTTATATGACTTGAGAATTATTTTCTAAGGATTATGCCAATACACTTAAAAAATGAATCCTTTGAAGTGTGCTTTCAACATTACTTTAGAAAAAATTTTAGGTTTCATGGTTCGACACTGTGGAATTAAAATTGATCAAAGATATAATAGAAATGGCTCCACCAAAATCCTTAGCCAATTGAGATCTTTCCAAGGTCATTTAGCATATTTTAGGAGATTCATATCAAACCTTTCAAGTAGATGTCAACTATTTACATCGTTGTGTAAGAAAGATGCTTCATTTCAGTGGAATGAGAATTGTTAGAAAGCATTTGAAAGTATAAAATGATATTTGACAAATCCTCTAGTCCTTACAGCTCCCATTGTGGGAAAGCCCATGATCCTATATACGACAGCTTTAAGTGAATATCATGGCACCTTATTAGCTTAGGCTAATGAGGAAGGAAAAGAGAATGCACTTTATTATATGAGTATGTATTTACTTTCCATTGAAGTAAATTATCCTTCGATCGAGAAGCATTATTTAGTTTTAATATTCTCCACTCAGAAGTTAAGGCCTTATATGCTATCTCATAAAGTAAATTTGATATCCATAATAAATTAGCTATAATATTCGATGACTCGACTGTCACTATCGAGAAGATTAGCTCGATGGTCAATGATTTTGTCATAATTTTATATCACATTCATCCCTTTACGAGCAGTGAAAGGGCAAGGTGTAGTATATTTCCTAGCATCTCACCCGATATAAGATGATTTCCCCATAAATGATGACCTACCAGATGAATAAATCATGGAATTAGAATCAATTGAAAGTAAACCTAGGAATTTTATTTTGACGGTGTTGCTTCATGTCAATAAGGAGCATCTACTGATATTTATCCAGTGCAAGCAAGAATTGGTACATTATTCTTCATGCTAGATAAAGGTTTGATGTATTACTCTTACCATATGTCAGAATGTTATACGAATAACAAAGCTGAGTATGAGGCACAAATAATTTGCTTAGAACTGATAATCTTAAATGAAATCGAAGAGATTAAAATGTTTGGAAATTCGTATCTTGTGATCAACCAAGTAGCTAGAATTTACAGAGTACTGAAAGAATCTTTGATTCCTTATCATCGATATAAGATGCATTTGCTAGAATATATTCCAAATATAACATTATATAAGATTCCACATGGAAAGAATTCCATGACAACAACTCTTGCTAAGTTAGCTATAGCACTAGCATGATTTGAACAAGATTTGATTCTAATAAAAGGGTAAGGCTGATGAGTTTTATCTCATATAGACTTTCAATACATAAATAAAAAACTTAAACCAACATGAAAATTATTTTAGCAGTATACGATGAAATGGTGGATTGCAAAAAATCATTCATCGAATACTTGTGAGAACGCTCCCTCATGACAAATCAGTAGTACATCAAATCAACAAAAGATCATTGTCTTATACTCTAATTAGCAACACCTTATATAAAAGATCATTTAATCAGATGTCATTATGGTGTTTAAATAAATTATAATCACAGAAGATCATAGAAGAAGTGCACACTAGATGTGTGGTACACACTAATCTTGGCCAAAAATGAAGATGAAGATCAAACGAATGAGATATTATTGGTAGTCAATGATAGATGACTACATCAATGTTACACGTTGTTGTCATTAATGTTAAGTATACAATATAGTTTTATATTAGCCATCAAATAACTTACATCCAACCATTTCTTCATGGCCTTGTGAAAGTTGGGGTACAAATATCGTCGATCTGATAGATCCTCCATCCTCCAGAGGTTATAGATTTATATTAGCAACAACAAATTACTTCTCAAAATGGCTAGAATAATTTCCTTTGAGAGAAATTAAAGCTCATCGCATTCTAAAATCCTTCTATGAAAATATCATATACAGATTTGGCATTCCTTATTGAATAATTTCCGATAACGGTCTTTCATTACAAAGCACTAAGATAAACTATTTTGCTAGATGTCACAACATTGATTATAGATACTCTGCCATCTATTACCCTTAGGCAAATGGGTTGGTAGAGGCATTCAATAAAACTTTGGTTCAGATATTAAAGAAAACCTTATACGGTAATAAGCATCAATGGCAAGAGAAGTTGGTTGAAGCTTTATAGGCATATCGAACCACATTTAGAACTCCAACTCAATCTATGTTGTATGCTTGTCTTTGGTGTAGAAGCTATTATTCCTTTGGAAGTGCATCTACATTTACTTAGAGTTGCAGTAAATTACAAGATAACTTCATATCAAAATGTTAAACTCCAATTAAAAGATCTCAAAGGTTTGGAAGAGAAGCGTTTGTTAGCTCAATAGAACCTCGAGTTATATAAAACTAAAATGATCTACCCTAATGACAAATTGGTTCATCCGAGAACTTTCCAAGTAGGTGACTTGGTGCTAGTTCTATGAAGACTCATTTTGGCTCTTCGAAAGATACGAGATAAAATTGAACCTATATGGGAAGGTCCATTCATAGTGGAGAAAGTTTACCAAGGAGGCTCTTATCAATTGATAGATTGTAAAGGGGATCATCTTACATTACCTATCAATGGATGATATCTTAAGAAATATTATAAAGGTTGATGTATTAGAAGAATTTTATAATGAAATAGAATCTCAAAGTTTAAATTATCAATGCTGTAAAAACTATATAGGTTAACAGATTCCAGATGAAAAAATTGGGTCCAGAAATCTTCACCTTCACTTGTTTGAGAATTGATCTCCCATTCAAAGTCTAAATCTTCCTTTTCAAAAATTGATCTCTTGATAAGGCCTTAAAATCACTCATTTGGGAATCAATCTCCCATTTGGGTATCCATCTTTCTTTGGGAATTGATCTCCCATTCAAAGTTTAAACTTTTGTATCTGAGAATCGATCTCTCAGTCAGGTCTTAAACTCTCTTATTTATGAATTAATCTCCCATTCGGGTATCTAACTTTGTTTGGGAATCAATCCCCCATTCAAAGTTAAACTTTCTTTCTCAAGAATTTACTTGTTTGGGAATCGATCTCTTGGTCAGATCTTAAATTTGCTTGTTTGGGAATCGATCTCACATTTGGGTATCTATCTTTGCTTGGAATAAATCTCATATTCAAAGTTTAAATTTCCCTCCATAAGAATCGATCTCTCAACAAGGCCCTGCATTAGCTTGTTTGAAAATCAATCTTTCAAATACGTCTTCATCTTAACTTATTTGAGAATCGATCTCCCATTCAAATATCCATTTTCTTGTTTGGGAATCGATCTTCCATTCAAGTATAGACTTGCATTTTCTATTTGGGAATCGATCTCTCATTCAGATTCAAATTACAATTACATCCCTATAGTCATACATGATTCTATACAATTGTCTCTCTAAATATGCTAATTTAATTAGTCACTATTTGGTTTAACATCTTGTAATTCCAATTTATCAGTTAAATATAAAAAAATCAATTGATTTCTGGATTCATTTGATCACTTCGATTAACACCAAAATGTTTGATTTACTTTCGAGTTCATTAGACTAGTTTGGGGTCCTTATGATGACCTTATTTTGGTATGAGGTCATCTTAAACTACCAAACTCTAGATTTTAATCTAATTGTCAATCATCCATCCTATAATCATTTGATTTGCAACCATATAATCTACAACTATCCAATCAGCAATCTTTTAAGTTGCAATCAAGCAATCCACATTAAATTTTGCCATAATCAATCATCCATCAACCAACATCCAATTACACTTTAATCTATCAATCCACACCTCAATCAATCCTACAATCAACATTCAATCACCATCTACAAACCATAATTGTTGGTCACAATCATTTAACTACAATCATCTGAACAATTGAATCCTTGCACTACAATCAATTGACCCATTACACTACCTTGCATAATGCACTAACCTCCTTGACCCCAGTCATGATCAAAATCACTGCACCAAGACCACCATATAGTAAATCGGGCATCAATGGCTACCTGAGCCAATGATTGATCAACTTGACCAAGTTAGGCTTGCCCAAGCTAGTCCAATTGATCATCAACACCAAATCAACCCTAAATCAATTCTAAACATCACAAGACTCCTCTGATCATTAGTCCTCATCAATTAAACTTGATTGACCACCTTAATTCAGTCCCCAACTGATGTGGTTAACTAAACTTAGGTTTGGTTAAACCAGGACAACCAAGATCAATTTAGCTCATGCATTCAAATCAAACCTATCCAATCTCCCTAGACTACCTCATTGAATGCTTTAAAAACATCTAACACCTCTATGGGTCAAATCCTTATTGGTTTGACTTTGTCAATCCATCAAGGCTAGTTAAACCTCCACATATACTAATCATTCATTTAAACTCCAAAGTCTGTGCTTAAATCCTCTTGTAATTCATTTCAATCAACATTTTAAACTTTCCCAAGACTTTATCCATAATACTTTGACCATTTGACTACTCAAACAGTCAACCCATAGTTCAAATCGGGCCTTCCATGGCTAACATTTCTATTTAATTCCAATACCCTCGCTCCAAACCTCTCTAGTGCTACTCAAAAGAGTCTCTCATAGTTAAACTCCCTTGCATAACCCATTCCCTCCAAACCAGCCAATAAGAATGATTTAAATAAACCCTAACACACTACTAATCACTACCCAAGTAGAACCCAACTGTCCATTTGCCCAGAGAGAGCTAAGTGGTCCCCTCCCATGTGGAATGACTCAAGGTCTTATTCCTTCTGCTCCAACCCATTTCTCTACTAACTAGAAACTTGGGCTAGCTGTGAAAAATCCATGTAACTCATCTGATCAATCATGACCATCCAGTGTAGCTCCGTGAGCTGAATCAACCTAAACTACCCAAAACTCTCATACTCGCTTCATTCTCAGCTTAGTTGCTCTCTAGTCACACTTTCCTTTTTCTTTGCTCTTCCATAGGCTTCTCCAGATTCCACAGTCATTTCTTGACATTTGCACATCGTTGGCGGCGAGATAGATGGAGGACTATGAGCTTGTCCATCCCGGTTATTATAGATCTTCTTCAAGCGCTCATCAATTGTTAAAGTCTTCATAAAAGTTGGTCACTTTCAAATAGTAAATCTAGCCATCAAACACCCCCTGAGATCATCTGTATGGACGTAACAATCAAACCCTAGGCATTCACTTAGGATTTTAACAGGGTATCATGAAATGCATGAATGGCTATAATGAATGTCTCCCATTATTACTTTAACCATTTCATATCTTTGTTTACAGTTTAGCATTATTTGATCCATCATATCAACAATTTAAAACAAAAAATATGGTTAGGGTTTTGGTTGGCTAAAGAAAGAAGATGATCACAAGACCATTCGATCTATTCTATTTAAATTCAAAGGCCTTGACCTCATCAAACCATTCGTTCAGCTTGACTCCCTCCCGATATGCACTATTTTGTATTTTGTTCAGCTTGATCTGGAAATGCGTTGATTAGACAAACCTTGTCCAAGCTGACATGTTCAAGTGGCCTAGTCAGCTGACCACCATATTTTATGAGGCCCAACCATGTGTCACTATATGTAAATCCCAAATATTGTCAGTACCACCATTTGGAATAAATAGAAATTAAAAGAAAAAAATCTATTTTAAACTTAAAATCTTTGGAAATTCATAACTATTTTATTTTTTTACCTAATTTGAGAAATAATAGCTATATGGATTTGAATTTTCAAGCTCTATATTTTTAAAAAAAAAATTGGATCAAAATGGCAAATATTTAGGAGAAGAAATTAATTTATTGTGAATTGTTAAAAATCTAGGTCAAATCATGACCAAAGATTTTGTGTATTTATGTATGATCAAAATTGGTCTCAAAGGATCCTAGTAAATTTACCAGATATAATAAATGTCCCTTAATTTATCTCATTTAAATTTGAGCATGATTAGATAATTATTCAGAGAGTTATAAGGGAAATTTAATAATAAATAAAAGCAAAACTACTCTCTAAATATTCGCCATTTTGATCCAAATATTTATATTTAATATGTTGTCTTAAATATTTTTAATTGTAACTAATAATTCTAATCATCTAGTAGATATTTGAACAAGTTAAAAAATATGTTAAGACTAAAGCACGACTAGAAGGATTGATATGTGAAGCATATTTGGCTCAAGAAATCACCCACTTCTGCTCCTACAACTTCAAGCCTCATGTGAGAAGTACAAGAACAAAGATTGATCATAACATGGACTTTGATGATGAACAATAATCGTAATCTGCACTATTAGACTTTAGAAGTCCTGGAAAGGCTAGTAGAAAATGTGTTGTAAGATTCCTCAACAATTTAGAAATTAGAACAGTGACATCATATGTGTTACTAAACAGCCAGGAAGTCCAACCTATCTTAGAGTAAGCTTTTCCATAATGTGCATAGAAAATCTTGTTAATTTTTAATCCTCAAGTGTGAATTTTCACCAGGTATTTTGTATGTTGTTTGCCTCCAATATATACTATAGCTATTGAGCAACTTGTTGCAAATAAATTTCCAATATGATTTAGATCTTACGCGAGTAAAATCTATATTATTTCATTGATTTACTTATTACTAAATACAAGAAGCTCTAAAATTTTCAAATTTTTTTAGGTACATAACCGCTGTAACAAGATTTTTGATAAAGGGCTATAAGCACTAGCATGGAGCTCAATGCAAAAAGCAAACACCTGGATGATATATATAGTTAATGGGTTTAGATTTCATACCAAGTCAAGGAGTGAAGGAAGGAAGAATGAAAATTATGGAGTTTGTGTTAGAGGAAACACTCATGAAGAAGATGAGTGTGATTATTATGGTATTCTAGATGAGTTTCTTGAGCTATAGTACCGAGGAGAATATGAGAATCTTATATATATTTTTAACTGTTAATGGTATGATCCTGTACCAAATAGAGGCACAAAGGTTCATCCTGCGTATGGTTTAGTAGAGGTAAAACATAGTAGAAGATATGGAAAGTTTGATCCATTTGTGCTAGCAAGTCAAGCTGTTCAAGTTTATTTCACGAAATAACCAGTGGTCGCAGAGATAAGCAAGATTTGCTAGTTGTCATAAAAACTAAAGCATGAGTGATTGTTGATCAACAATACGTAATAGCTACTGAACTTCAAGAGGATGAGATGTCAGATTGTAAGTCCATTGAAATTGATATTCTTGATATTTCATTGCATAATGCTGAAATGTAGTTAGTGGATGTGAATGGTTCAACGAACTTTTCAAGTGAGAACGAGGAATAAAGTGAAAATACCTTAGAGAGCACTGAAAGTATTTCTGATTCAGAATAATTTCTGTAGCTTAAGTGATTGAATTTATTGCAATGTACTTAATGTTGTATCATGAATGTGTAGCAAGAATAAGTTGGTAAATGTAATTTTTGAATGTAGCATTTTTTATTTATTGCAATGTATCTTTTAAAGAACAAGTTGGTAAAAAAAATCATTGCAATGTAGTTAGTAAACAAGCTTGAATGTCTATATTGATTCATTGCAATATTCTTAAATCATTTATAATTTTTGTAACTATAATTTTTGAATGTAACTATATTTTTGGATTTTGGAAGCTAATTTATATGTAAATCATTTATACATTCTGGAAAACATGTTTATATGTAAATAATTTATACATTCTGTAATTATATTTTTATAGCTGTCATAAATTATATTTGGAAGTTGATTTATATGAAATGAAAATTTAACTTTTTTTAATGTAACTGTATTTTTTCTAACTATACAAATCTTCATACATGTTCAAATTCATTTATGTGTTATTGTAATTTGATGAAATGTAAACTAATTGCTTCTTTTACCTAAGATGGCTTCAGGTTACGAGCCTCCTCGTAGATCTATTACATCAATATTTGGTCATAGGAAAAAGTCGAGGACTGGACCAATTGGGTCTAAACAGGGTGATGAAGGTCAGGACCAGAGAGTTCCACTAGTGAGAGGATTGCCATCACCACCACCTGGTAGTCAACATCAGCCCCCCATTGATCAGGGTTAGGGATAGACAGATCCAACTGTGGTTATAATACTATTCCATGTTGGATACTTCCTAACTCCTATGTCTACAAATCCTTAATTTCTCTCTCCAAATCAGACACACTTAGCTCAATTCTATCCATATTACCCCCGCCAAAATCATAAACAGCTCCATTAACCAACCCCTACCCTCCTTACCATCACCCTCATTATTACCCACCTCTTGTGCAGTCAGAACAAGGTAGACCATCAACACAAATAAGGGTTGGGGCTGGGGAGCCTGTAATAGCATATGATAAGCATATATATATATATATATATATATATATATATATATATATATATATATATATATATATATATATATATATATATATATATTCTGTGGGTGATACGTAATTTAAATTTTTCTTGGTAAAGTTATTGTAATTTGATTTGCTATGTAATTGACAAAAAAATTTGCCTACAACTTCAATCACTCAAGGTAGCTTACCCATAAGATTCATAACATCATACTGAGCAATATAATGCCACTTACTTAACATGTAAGAAAATCCCAAAGAAAGTTAGGGATATGTGGTTCAGAGAATTTTAGATATATTTAGTTGGCATTATTAAAATTTTTTATTTCATTTGTATTAATATTATTTATTATGGCTATAATTTACAGAAAGATTTTAGGTCGTTGCCTGAGTATGGTTTGAGGATCAGAACAAATTTTGAGAGGAATGGATTTACTCATCTTAGGTATATGTTCACGAACATTAGAAAGTCTGGGCAACGTCCATTATGGATTGGGGAGGGAGTATGGGCTGATTTGAGCAGAGCATGGGCTAACCCTGAGTTGAGCAAATTGAGAGAGCAGAATAAGCAAAATATAGCATTTAACTGTAAGGGTTTAGGGAGCTCTCTTCATACTATTGGATTAGTGCTTCATGTTGAGCATAGACAATGACTGGTAATAGATTATTTCAATTAGTTTCATAAATATATATAAAAATTATTTTAGCTATACTTTCTATTTATAGAAAGAGTTTCTTGGTCGAGAGCCCACACCATTGGAGTTGCACACTAAAATTCACCAACATCAAGCTGATCATCAGTGGGTTGATGAGAAAGCGAGAAAAGCTCAAGTGAGTATCATTTTTTTTACTAATAATAAGAAAATAAAATAAATTTTATTTTGTGGATTTATTCTCATAGGATAATTTTATACGGCTTTGGGAGGGTCTGCCATATACTAGTAAGGGATCATCTTAAGGATCGACCCATTATTCTAAGTATCACACACAGCTAGAAGTTATTGGAGGAATATAGAGAGGGAGGGTTTATGTCTTAGGTTCGTAGGGATATACTATTGAAGGCAGTTCATCTACTTTAGCATTTTATGATGTTAGTGAAGCTGAAGAAACAATCAGCTAGAGGATTGCTGCTCTGCCAAGAGATATAGAGGAGATAAGACAGATTTAGGTTGAGATGTAGGCAGAGCTCCGATCAAACCAAGCTAAACATCAGAAGAATAAAGAGTAGGAGCCTGTACATGAATCACAGGGCAGCGAGGACATTGATGATGATTTGTTGTTGAAATTTTTTGAAGAACTAGTGTGTGCATTTTGAGCAAATGGATGTGAAACTAGTTGTTTATCTTTTAAAGGTTGTTTAACAAGTTTAAGTTTCTATTTTTCTATGTTTAAAAGCTTTTGTATTTTATATTTTATGTTTTGAACTACCTGAGAATCTGTTTATTGTGGATAATATACTATTGTATTTCATTTTGTTTATATTACTCAGCTACTATAGGTACAATTATGGAAATGTGTTCGGATAAAGGGGAGGCTGCCAATTTTTTTTCAAATGCTTCAGGTTATTGGCAGCTAACTAGCGATTTTATCATCAAAAAGCTTGATAAAGATTGATTTCTATGGCTGCTAGTTCATAAATTAACCCGTGGTAGTTAACAGCGGTCTGGCTGCTAAAAATAGCAGTGGTTTGACCGCTAGTGATACCGTCGGCTATCTTCCTGCGGCCTTCTTACCAATAAGTTTCGACGGTTTCCCTGTAATTTTTTTGCCAGGTATTTCTAGCAGTTATAGCGATTGGGAATACACCGATAATTACAACCACCTGAAAAAGACCGTCGGTTTTAATTTCCTACGTGATTTTTATCAGCGATGCTCTAACTACCGAAAAGCCGCCAGAAATTTTATAAACCGCCAGTAATTGGAACTATCTGCTAAAAATTGACACCGATAAAAGATGATTTTCCTATAGTGTCAGTACGGATTGCATATTCCCTATATTATGTTTGATTAGGAAAGTAAATTATTGTTTCTCTTTTCAAATCAATAGTGAAATATTAGTCTGTCTTACGTGATGGTATAATGTTGATCTATGTATATTTGATTAGTAGAAACTAAAATCTTATAAATATTTAAAGCAAATCTTGTGTGACACCAAGAACAAAGGAAATTTTGTCCACATAGGCTATAAATGGAAAGTTTCAATCTCAGTTGTTTCTTCCATATCCCAATTCATAAAATTGAATGTTAAAACTTTTCTCTTTGTAAAAATAAAAAAAAGGTCATTGCATCAATTTTCTTGATTCTTCATAACTTGGCTCTTGATGTAAAGACTTTCATTGAATTAAAGATGAAGACAACTATACAACTAATTTTTGTTTCTCTTGAGCAATTTAAGCTTCATTTTTTTATTCCACAACTAGAGTAAACTTTAAAATAGTTTTCTTTTCTTTTTTACATCATGATAAAAATTATATATACTCAAATTTCATCATACTTTTTGATCTTTGATAATTTTTTGAATAAGTAACTTATCTAATTCTAGATAACCTTTTATGGCTCTTATATTAGCGATTTCTCTTTTTTTTTCTTTTTTTTTCTTTTTAAAGTTTTAGTAATTGGAGATCCTATTGGGAATGATTGCATGAATCTAAATATTTGCTTATTTGTTATGTTTGCACATTTTTAGTTTCATTTTTATTTATCTTTAGATGTTTAACAGTGGAGTGAGTTTAAATCTACTTAACTTATGTATCTAATTGTAAGAATTTTAAAGATTTCCTATAATTAATCATAATAGAATGGAAGCACCTAGTACTCAGGGTACAACTTCCAATTATAGAGTTCATGAGAAAGTGGACATTGCTTTGAATCATTTCACTGAAGTTAGAGCTGATGGGAAGAAGTAGTTCAAATGTATGCATTATAGTACTACATATAAGGGAGGGGAATAAATAGAATGAAATAATATGGTATTAAGGGGAATGTAGATGCCTGTAAAATGGTTTCACATGACGATTGCTATCAAATGCAGAAATTTTCAAAAAGAAAATAATAAGGATAAGAGGAGTTGGATAGTACACCGTTTCGTATAGATGCTAAAGAAGAGGAAGGAAGTAATTTATCTTTTCTACTTAAATCACAGTCTTTTGAAGCAAGCGTATAAGAACTTGTTAAAGCAAAAAAGAAAGATTACTAATGTGGACACTTTCTTTGCTCCTAGAACTAACTAGGTTCCCAACCTTAAATTAAAAGTGCCTTTATGTTTATGAAGCTGTTCACCTTGCAGATATGGCTTTAAAAAGATGTTATTTTCATTGTTGCATCCCATTTAATGTCTTAAATTCATTATATGCAGAGAAAACTATAGATTCCATAGCTGCTATAGGTCTTGGTTATATGCTCCACTCTTATTACTACATGAGAGTTGACATACTTAAGGATTGTAGAGAGGAGTGTGGGTTACTCATTGATAACTACATACATACTTGGAAGGAAATATGTTGTGCTCTCATAGTAGATGGATGGATTGATAGTATGAGAAAAACATTAATAAATTTTCTAATATATTATCTGCATGGTGTATCTTTTTTGAAATCAATTGATGCTTCAGAGATTACTAATGATGCTGCAAGCTTGTGCTCTTTATTTACTAAGGTTATTGAGTGGGTAGATTCAGAGAGTGTTATTCAATTAGTTACTGATAATGTTACTAATTATAAGGTCCTTTGATCAGGTTGTTCCGTATTGTTGACTTAGACGAGAAACCCTCACTTGGATAACTATATGATGGCATATATATGGCACGGAAGGCAATCAAAGCTATGTTAAAAAATGTTAAAAGATTATAGAAGCCATTCACCACTATAATATAAAGAAAATGGGATGCTCAATTGCAACAAGGCATCCACGCAACATTATACTTTATGAATCCACATTTTTAGTACGATAAAGAGAATTTTTTTCATAAGTTAGAAGTTATACAAGGTCTTATTGAATTATTAGAATAAGGAATTTTCTCTAAGCCCAAACTTGCAATGAATGAGGTCAAAATTTTTGTGTTATCTTAGAAAGCTTTGAAAAACAAATTGCTCTAATGATGGTAAAAGAAATGTAACCTGGTAATTCTCTTTTTAATGTCAATATGTACATATACTATTTTTTTTTCAAATAAGTATAATCACTAAGCTCTATAACTTTACACAATGTAGATGAGTGGTGGAAGATATTTTGATCAAGTGCTTCGAACTTGTAGAAAGTAGAGAAAGTAGCTATAAAAATTTTAAGCTAAATATCATATTCATCAGGATGTGAAAGAAATTGAAGTATTTTTTAACAAATTCACTCAAAAAGATGCAATCATTTAGAGTATTAATAGCTCAACGAACTAGTATATGTTCGGTATTATCTCAATTTAAATAATAACTATAATATTATAGTATATTAATATGTATGCATAATTGCATATTATATTAAAACACAATGGCTAAATTATTCTTTCATTTTTTAGGTTTCAACTTAAAAATAGAAGTTAAGATCCTTTGAATTACACATGCGTTGAAATGGTAGATTTCTTGGTACTTGATGATGAAACACCATCAGAACATAACTTAAAGGACTTGGAAAGTGAGATATACAAAGAGTATACATTGGCAATTGTGGAAGAACAAAATATAAAATTCACTAGGCCAAGACATAGTAAGTTGATAATGAAATATGAATCTATCATTTAAATAAAACAAAAAAATAAAGTCTTATTTTATATTTCTTATTTGGTGATGAAGGTGATTTAGTGAACGAAAGAGGTGGACTTGATATAATTGTCTTCGATGATTTAGATGCATTTGGGTCTGCAGATTTTGGTGAAGCAAGATTTGGAGATTCAACTTATGGGGATAGCTTTGATGATGTAAATTTACGAGATATTTGATTTCTTTTCTTGTGAAATTATTGAAATGAATGAACTGAGAAAGAGAAACATTGTTAACTTCATCTCTATATCATGAATTTATTTTCTTTTTGTTATTAGTTACTATGAAAAGTTAAAATCTTTAAATAAATGGTGGTGTCTTCAATGAAATATATTAATATGTTATGCTTATTTACTCTATATTACTTGTGCAATTATAATAATTATCTTGTACTTATTTTATTTTCAAACCTTCATGAGTTCGAAGTAGAAACTATAAGATTTCAAGTTATCACAACAAATAGGCCAGTTGCTCAAAACATAAATGCCTTTAATTTTAAATTTATTGAATTTATTTATTATATATTTTTTAATACTTCATATTATGATTCTGCACGGCTTTTTGTTGTATATTTATAAATGATTGTGTCATTATTTTAATACTTAAATATAATAAGCATCTATTATGTCATCTAATTCAACCCTAGTCAAACAATCGAACCACTAAACTTTTATTCTTCTGGTTCGTAGTCCGGTATGATTTTCACAACCATGCTATTTATAGATTTTGAGAGTGACATGTGACATGAATATGGAGAAGATCTGATGCAGATATGGAGTGCTCCATTAGACCGCACTTGTTGATCCCTTCAATTATAAAGCATTTATGTGTCTTAGTGATATCAAAATTAGCCAATCTTAGGTTCGTTGGATTCGTCTTGCCGAGCCGCTCAATTCAACTATAAGCATGCCATGTTTATATATCATTTGGGCCATCCAATTAATGTTTTAAACCTTTAAAATATGCATCAGTCCCTTGATTTAGACCCATTTGGACTTGAATGAGACAAATTTTTATGTCGTTGTGTTTGTCTCATTGAAGAGTTCAATATGATTATATGTTTGCTGAAACTGAAGTTTGGATGACCTCAAACTTAATTTTGGAAGTCTTTACATGCTTTGAGATTTGTGTCAGATCAAGGCGATTTTTTGTGACGTATCAATAAGAAAGTGAGATATAATTTACAAATATTTTTACAACTTTATACTTAAATTTATGAATATTAACATATTTTACATTAATTATTTTTTTCTTAATGAGCCATCTCGTGAGCTAACAAGTCAAGTCAAAGAAGCTCAAACTTAGCTCTCTTTTTTTTTTGGACATTTAGGCCAATTAAGGCAAACTCACGCACACATCACATGCACAAAACTTGAACCCAAGACCTCTTAGTTGGTAGCCAAAGCACCCAACCAACAGATCAAGGAGAGCTGCATAACTTAGCTCTTTAGCTCATCGAGTTTAGTTCAATAGCTGTGAGCCCTTTGTACGCTGAGCCTGAGCGAACTCAAGAGTCAATTTGACTGACTCAATTACGTGCCTAGTTTGCAGGAACCAGATATTTTGCAGAATTGAGAAAAAAAATCATTAATTTTGAGAAATTTCTACGTTGACCCCACCATTTTAAAGTCTCGCGGTCCATAATTAATATCAATCGATTTGTCAACTAATTACACTCGGGGATGACTTGGACTTTTCTAGTTTTAATTCATATATTAGTAAATATAGTTCATTCAAAATATAACTAAAAATTAAAGCAAAATAATTGAGAAACAACCAACAATATCATTTCATTGACAACTCAAATTATAACTAAAAGTTAAAAGCAAAAGGTATCAGATTTCAACCTAATAATAAACTAACATATTTATATAAATAATTTTAATTTTTTAAATGAGCTATCCCATAGGCTAACAAATCAAATCAAAACTTACTCAAACTTATTTCGTTGGCTCATCGAGTTCAGCTCAACGGACATGAGCCATTTGTCATGCCGAGTCTGAAAAAACTCCGCATTCAACGTAGTTTGTACGCTCCAGATAAATTGTAAAGTTGAGGAAAGATAATCAATTACCCACCATTTTAAAGTTTAGTGGGAGGAATAATCAATGCAATCATTCAGTCTATTAATTTTAGTGGAGAATGACTTGTGACTTTTCTCATGCTTCTTGACTCCTAAAGTCCACTGATTATTGCACATAATTTCTTAGTGCTTTCACAACTTAACATTGAATTCGAATATAATTAAATTTACAATTACAGCTACAAAAGGCAACATAAATATAATAAATAAAAATTAATAGATATTAACATAATTAATTTTTTTCTCAATTAGTGCATTACCAATTTGAATAAGAAAAGTGTAGATATTAACATAATTAATTTATTTTGGTATTGAAAAATATTAATCAAATTAATTATGAATTAGTTAATTTAATATATGTTTCCAGCTGGCAGATGATGAGAAATTCATGGCAAGGTCATGCCTTCATTGTAGATTTTTAAATACTATTTGGATAAAAAAAAATTATTAGATTGGACAAAAATCGTCAGTCGACCCATTAATCAAGGGCGAGCGAGTTTCCTTGGATGGAAGTAGCTATGAACCAAGGACAGACTCAATCAATGAACATGAAGCAATGGACATTTGAGGTTTGTGCTTCCTGCATTTTGATTAGGCATGTCAACAGTAGGCGGGTGGCCTCATGAATAACTGTTGCGGGTGAGTGGGACCTATTAAGGCGTGTGCTCCACCACACATAGTTTGGCATAGAGGAGTCTTTTGATGAATCCTGCCAACGAGGATGCCACATTGGTCTAACTTATCGTGATGACTCTTCATGCCTTGATCCCTGCTGAGGAGAGTGACTGTTGAACTGCAGGCCAGTGTGCGATTTCATTCTTCATTTAGGTTAGTACCAGTTTATTCAATGAATAGATGTTAGATAACTATGAATTACCTATATACACACATGTTAGTATGCAAATTGTATATTCGCAAATCGCAACAACTAATTATTTAAATTAATTACGTATACATTATGTAAAAATCCATTTATACTTAAATTTATGAATAATAATAATAATAATAATAATAATATATATATATATATATATATATATATACACACACATCATTACACCCAGTTCGCCCTAGTGTGCTCTGGCGGCTCCCGTGCGATTTTGGCTTCCACTGTTCATCCAAGCGATCTTTCCTGTAGCTGTTGATTTATTACAAGATCGCGACCCTTATTAGTTGATCTCCTTCGCTTGTTGGCCGCTGGCCCTTAGTTGTGCTCTCCTCCTCATGGAGGTGAGTCCGCCCCCAGATCCCCCGCAAGCTGCTGCCCCTGGTGCTTGGGGTTCGCCTCCATCAGCCCCTGTTCTTTCGACTAAAGGTTTGCTTAATAACGGTGGATCTGTTTCAGCATCACGCTCGTTTCGCGATGTTCTTGCTGGCTCTTCAGGTTTGGAAAAACCTAATTTTTCTTTCACCAAATCCACGGTAAGAGGCGTTCCTGCGATCTTAATGTCTGATGATGATATTATTAAACTTGCTAGTCCTTATCAATATACGCTTGTTGGCAAGTTTTCTGTGCGACGACCGAATCTTGATGCTATTCGTAACTTCTTTGCTAAACTCAAACTTTCGGGTATTTTTTCCATAGGACTTTTGGATGCTAGGCATGTGTCTATACAGCTCTCTAACGATCTTGACTATAGTAGGGTTTTTGCGAGGAGATCGTATTATATACTTAACTGTCAGATGAGATTGCTAAAATGGACCCCTTATTTTGATGTTAAAGAAGAATCGCCTATCGTTCCTCTCTGGATCTCCTTCCCTAGCTTACGCTTACATTTTTTTAATTCCTCTGTTCTGCATGCTTTGGGTTCTATTTTTGGTAGGCCTTTACAAACGAACCAAGCGACTGCTTCACGATCGAGACCCTCTGTGGCTAGAATTTTGGTGGAAGTAGATATAACTAAGAAACATCCTAAAGAGGTTTGGCTCGGTTCTGAAAATACTGGGTATTTGCAAAAAGTTGAATTTGAGAATGTTCCTGATTTTTGCTTGCACTGTAAAATTCATGGTCACTCCATTAACGATTGTTATGTTGCTCATCCTCAACTTCGGAAAAGCAATGTGATGGTTAAACAGGGAGGTGCCCCAAAAAATGCTGAAAATGACTCTGTTTGTGTTCAGGATCCTAAAAAAGTGCTGGTGAATTGTGAAGATGACATAGAAAAGGAGAAGGAGACCTTACATCCACCTGTTGGAAATAAGGATATAGATGGTAACATGGCTGATGAAGGGAACACTAATATTGATAATGGGGAGGATAGAATGCTTTCCGACATAGGGGATAAAAGGAATGTTGGGGAGCATTCCACTAGCCGTGATATGATGTTCACTCCAGGTATTGATGTAATTGGGAAAGCTCTTACTGTTAACCATCAAGATTACACTATTGACAATGATAATGATAATGCTAATGGATTGAATGAGAACGTGGGTGATAATAATTCCAGTATAAACTTGGAAATTGTTCTTGAAAACAATAATGAGAATGAGGATTACGTGGATTTTGAAGAAGGGGAAATTGGGCCTTTTCCTCCCCCCACTTCCACGGGTGTTCTTAAAGGCTCCAATAACTTTTCTATGTCATCTTCTTTAATGAAAGCTAATAAATGTGAAGAAGATTTCTCTGTTATTTCGAAAAAGAAAGGTAAGAAAAAAGCTCAAACGCCCCCTACCACTTCTAGGATCACTAGAGCTTCTAATCTATTGTCTAATGATTAAAGTTATTGTGTGGAATATTAGGGGTGTGGGTGGCTCTTTATCCAAAGATAGAGCCAAAAATTTGTGCAGGACTCATAGTGTTTCTTGTCTTGTTTTACTTGAACCGCTGATATCTGCTGAGAAGTTGAAGGCTGTTTGCACTAAACTGGGTTTTGATTATTCTTTTGCTAATTGTACCAATAAAATTTGGATCTTTTGGAATCAGGCTATTCATTTAAAGATTATTGCTGATTTACCTCAGGTGGTTCACACTAATGTTTTTGTTAATCAAATTTCTTGCTATGCTTCTTTTGTATATGCCTCTTGCTCAAGGTTTATTAGGAAGGAGCTTTGGGAGCAAATCACTACATTTTCCTCTTCTATTTCTCAACCGTGGTGTATTGGTGGGGATTTCAACTGTATTTCCAATACTGATGAGAGAATTGGTGGTAACACGCCCTGCTTTCTTGCTATGAGTGAATTTAATGATATGATTATGAATAGTAATTTGCAAGACATTGGCTTTACTGGGAACAACTTCACTTGGAATAAGGGTAATATGTGGCAAAGATTAGACCGTATGCTATTTAATAATTACTGGATTTCTTTTCAATTGTCTACCTGTGTTGAGCATCTTAGCCGTACTCTATCTGATCATTCCCCTCTTCTTATAAGTATTAATAATGTCAATTTTAATAAAGTTCAACCCTTTAGATTTCAAAACATGTGGCTTCTTCATGAGGATTTTATGGCTTCTGTGCAGTACAATTGGGAAGCTCCTTTAGCTCCTTCTGATAATGTTTATGGTATGGTCAGACTTTGGTTCAAACTTAAAAGGCTTAAGCAAAAACTTTCTTGGTGGAACAAAGTGGTTTTTAAGAATGTTTTCACCAATATCCTCAATGCTGAAAAAACTGTTGAGGAAGCTGAGTTTAATTATATGCAGGACTCCTCTTTTGAAAATTTAAGGTTGCTTAATGATGCTAAAAGTTGTTTGTGTAAGTTGCAGGAAAGAGAGGAAGCCTATTGGAGACAAAAGGCGGCTTCTAAATTCCTGGTGGAAGGTGATCGTAACACAAAATATTTTCACAACATTGCCAATCATAATAAAGCTAGTAGACTCATTCATAAAGTTGTTTCTCCTGATGGTAACGTGTTCGACAACCCTGATTTGATTGTGGAGTCTGGTATTGATTACTTTACTAAAGCTTTTAACTCTAATTTTCAACCTGATCTTAATACTGATTTCTCCTTCATTCCTTCTATTATTTCTGCCGAGGAGAATAAGATGATTTCTAATCTGCCTACTGAAGATGAAATTTGGGATTCTGTTAAAAACATGAACTCTGATTCTGTGGCTGGTCCTGATGGTTTTACTAATAAATTCTTTCAAAAAACTTGGAATTTTATGAAAGAAGATATTATTAATGCTGTGATTGATTTCTTTAAGGGTAACCCTATCCCCAAATTTTTTACTACCACTTCAATTGCCTTAATTCCTAAGACTAACAGTACCAATTTCTGGAATGATTTCAGGCCTATTAGCTTATGTTCTTTCTTTAATAAACTTACTGCTAAAATCCTTTCGGGCAGGCTTGCTTTATTACTTCCTAAAATCATTTCCTTGGAGCAAACGGGGTTTGTGAAAGGTAGGTCTATCTCTGATAATGTTTTACTTGCTCAAGAATTAGTTCATGACCTTAATTCTAAAATCCCTGGTGGTAATATTATCTATAAAATTGATATTACCAAAGCTTATGACAATCTTAACTGGGAATTTCTCTATACTATTTTAAGGCTTTTTGGTTTCAATATGCAAATTATTAACCTTATTAAGAACAGCATTGAGTATTGCTATTTTTCTGTTATCATTAATGGTAAACCTCATGGCTTTTTTAAATCTACCCATGGCATTAGGCAGGGTGACCCTCTGTCCCCTGCCCTCTTTATTATTGCTGTGGAATTTTTATCTCGTGGTATTAACCATTTGTTTAGGAAGTACCCTGCTTTATATTTTAAAACTCGTGGTGGTTTTCCCATCACTCATTTGAGTTTTGCCGACGATTTCATTGTTTTCTCCAATGGTTCCATTAAAATGATGCATATTTTATTCAAGTTTTTCACCTCTTTTCAAAATGCTAGTGGCTTAATCATCAATGCCTCTAAAAGTTGCTTTATTCCCGCTAAATCTATTTGCTCTTCTAGGATTAACAACATTGAAAGGATTTTTGGTATTAAAAGGAGGCTTCTTCCTTTAAAATATTTAGGTTGTCCTCTTTATATTGGGAAGAAAAGATCTCATTTATTTGATGGTATCTTTGCTACTATTCAAAAGAAACTTTCTGCTTGGGCTTTTAATTTTCTTTCTTATGGGGGCAGATTGGTTCTTATTAAGCATGTGCTCTGTTCCATTCCGATTTACTTACTCCATACTCTTTGGCCTACGTCCACTATTTGCTCTAGATTGGAGATTTTATTTAATAAATTTCTGTGGGGTTCTAAGGGGGACAGTCGTTCCATCATCTGGGGATCTTGGAGCAAATGTTCTGGATCCATTGATGAGGGTAGATTAGGTTTGAGGACTCTTGCGGATATGGTTACTACCTTTAGCCATAAAATGTGGTTCAATTTAAGGGCTCAGAAAAGCCTTTGGGCTAGATACATGATTGCTAAGTATTGTGCTGGGAAACATGTTTTAAACAGTTATGTTAGACAAGGTGATTCTTCCAATTGGAAAAGGCTTTGTCATATCAAATGGGAAGCGGAAGATTTCATACAATGGGGGTTGGGGAATGGGAATATTTTCTTTTGGCAAGACAAGTGGCTTGGTAATTTTTCTATTGACAATCTCTTGTACACTCACTCTATCTCCTCCTACAAAGTTAAAGATTTTATTATTAACGAGAGATGGAACATTTCTTTACTTGCTCAGTTTGTGCCCAATAATATCATTAATTTAATATCTAAAATTTCCATCAACCTGGAGGAAGAGGATTGTATTTTGTTTAATTGCTCTAATGACGGTAAGTTCAATACCAAGCAAGTCTGGCAATCTATTAAGTATAGTTTACCTAAAAATAAATTATATTTGGCTTATTGGCATGCTAGCATTCCCCCTACTTATTCTTTTCTTATGTGGAGGGTTTTGCATGATTACCTCCCTATAGACGCCAATTTATTAAAGAAAGGTTTTTACATTGTCTCTAAATGTCAATGTTGTTTTCATATTGAAACTTTAGTTCATGTTTTTGTCCAAGGCCCTATTGCTATGAGAGTCTGGCTGTATTTTGATAATATGTTCAATGTCTTGTCCTCTTCTAGTTTTAGTTCCATTTTAAATCTTTTAAAAGATTGGTTTTCTCCTATTAAAGGGCACATTAGGAATATTCTTACTGTTCTTATTTGTTGGTTCTTGTGGAATGGTAGGAATGCTTCCAAACATGACAATATTAAGATGGATGCTTTGGGTGTGATCAGTAAAATCAAGAACAAAATTACCCAACTTGCTAATGCCAATTTAATCACTCTTACCTCTTTTAAAGGCTGTATTAATGCGGCCAATGAGTTTGGTTTGGACTTTAATACTTATAACAATCATGATAAGACTAGGATTATTGTGTGGAAAAAACCTGTAGACGGTTGGGTTAAACTCAACACTGATGGGTCCGTGAATCTTACTAAAGCTGGATGTGGTGGTTTGATTAGGGATCCAAATGGGGGCCTGATTCTGGCCTTCGCGGGTCCTTGCAAGGCCAATACCGCTATTCATGCTGAGATTGAGGGCCTTCTGTTTGGGATTCGGCTCTGTTTATCTCTTGGTATCACTAAGATTTGGATTGAGGTGGATGCTTTAATTCTGATTCAGTACATTAAGAATTATACCTCCTCCAACCCCGCCTATTTTTACATGCTAAGGGATATTAGACAGCTGCTTTCTAGCATAACATACAAAATCTCTCATATTCTGAGAGAAGGTAATGCGGCGGCTGATTATTTGGCTAAAACTGGCTGTAATCTGACTGAATTTGTTGAGTATAATAGGTTTACTATCCCCAAGTTGATCCATGGTGTGATGAGACTTGATCGGTTGGGGCTCCCCTATATTCGTTGCAATTAAGTTGGTTTGCTGGTTCTTATTTTTTCTGGGCTCTGTTTCGCCTGGGTTTCGGACTTTGGCTTCTGGACGTGGCTTCTTCCTTTGATGTTTGCCTGCAGAGTTTATGTGATGTGGTTTGGTATTTGTCCTGTTCTGTTGGTTTTTTGCTGATGGATGTGCGCGGGTTCCTTTCTTTGGTTATCCTGCCTTGCATTTTCGACCCGTCTGTATGCTTCTATATGCTGACCTTTCTGCATATTCTGTTGTATTTGCTAACTTTTACTGCTATTGCTATCATCTATTCACTTTGGAATTAGTTCATTTTTATTGCATTATCCGTGTCAATACTTGGAATGATCTTTGGTTTAAGGATTATACTTGGAGCTATCATATTTTTTGTCATAAAATTCACAACATATCTGCAGTTAAGCTTTTGCTCTTAGTTTTACCTGCTGCTAACAGTAATTATTGCCCTAGGCTTTTCTGGTCTTTAATCTTTTTGTTCAGCATTCCTGTAGGCCTTCTTTTAGGTTTTTGGAGACTTCGTCTCGTTTTGTGCAGGGTGCGGATTGAGCTTGGGAGCTGGGCTGACAATGCTAATGGTGATCTCCCTATTGTTTTTTTTTTTTTTTTCCTTTCTTAGAATGTTACTAAGTAGCCTTGTACTTGTGCTTAGTAGGGAACTCTGGCTCCTAGGAATTTTTTCTTTTAATTTCACTGTAGCTCTTCTGAGCAGTAGTGGGCTGGAGGTCCCTTTAAGGACCTTGTACTCCTTTTTTTGATATTAACACGTAGGCCCGACAGTGGGTTTCCCCCAAAAAAAAAAAAAAAAAATATATATATATATATATATATATATACACACACACATTAATGCTTATTTTAAATGAGCTTTCTTATGAATTAACTAGTCAATATTAACTTTAGCACTACAGTTTATCAAGCTCAGCTTAATAGTTATGAGTTATATTGTGCTAAATCTGAGTGGACACATAAAAATGAACTTGACTGACTCACTTATGTGCCTAATCTGGATGCTCCAAACAAATGGAAGTGTTGAGAAAAGAGAAACAATCATTAATTTTGAGAAATATGTGGCCTGACCTCCACCATTTTAAACTTTGGTGGGAAGTAATCAATGCAATCAGTCAGTCAACTAATTTCATTGGGAAATGGCATCGACTTTTCTAATGCTTCATTAACTTCTGGAGTCCACTGATTATTACAGTTAATTTCTTAGTGCTTTGACACCTTAGCATTGAATTTGAATAGATGTAAATTGATAATTATAGCTATAAAAAGCAACATAATTACAATAAATGAGATTTTTGATGAATTAAATGATGAAAAAACAAAAAAATCAGAATAAAAATAATTAAGAATCACTTGATATAAGAAAATATGACATGTAATCTCCTTCCTCTTTACATAAAGACTCTCACGATGGACCGTATTATGAGAACAAATAGCTGATAAAAATTTAATTTTAAAATTTTAAAATATACTATGTAGTATATTTATAACCTCTTCTTAAATGCTTGCTCAATTAATTTAAATAGTATTAATGATTTGTTGATATTAAGAGAATCAGATATATCTGTGTGATGCCATTTATAGTTATTAGAAATATTGATATTGCACCGTCATTTAAAGATGGACCTTTTATAATAAAGAATATATATAGAATGGCAGTCTTATGCATTGAATTATATATATATATATATATATATATATATATATATATATATATATATATATATATATATATATATATATATATATATATTTATATATTGAAACATTTAAGCTAATTAAGGCAAACATTACACACATCATCTTTGCAAGACTCAAACCCAAGACCTCTTAGTTGATCGCCAAAACTCACAGCCAACAGACTAAAAAAAAAGTTGTGTGAACGACATATATAGAATGGCATGAGGTTTTCTATGTTTTGGTTTTCATGTCACACACACTCTCTCTCTCCACATCAGCACATCAAAATTCATTTTCCGCCGAGAATTTAATTTCTTAAAATAATTTTTTTCCAAGGTCTGAATAGTTATTGGGTTGCAAGATTAAAAAAAATATTTTAACACCCTCTTTATTATTATTTTCTACTAAGGAAAAGAAAACCAAATGGGATCGATAATCAGGAGAAGAAAAGAAAAAAAAACCTGTAAATTATTCTCCTGAATATATATTCGTTATTTATTTTTTTACTTTTATATATATTCTTACTTCTTAAATTATCATTATGCAATTTACATCACAGTTCCATATTAAAGCATAAAAAAATATATCATATCGTATGTCCGAGTTGTAGATATTGGAGAAAGAAGTAAACATACAGTTTCTTTTCTTTTGTAGGGCCCGTAATTGACTTTCATATACATGATGCATTCAAATTTGGCTGCTTGAAAAGTCTATTAAAAATAAAAAATTTGTGTCGATTAAAAGTAAAAAATAAATATATTTGAAAAAAAATAAAAAAACAAAGACTTATTAAAAGTCAATTAAATTTGATGAAGACCACAACCTTCTCATCATATTATAAAAACCATTCAATTAATAGTTAGATGCAGAAGCCTCCACTCTTGAATGAAGAAAAAAATAAGGGAAGCTTAGAGGATGCCATCACTTTTGGAATTGTTTTTCTGTTTGATTTTCCTCTCTTGCACAGAAATAATCATTAGCCATGGAAAAGAAACTTGCTCATCATCTTGTGGAAGCCTCCAAAACATCAGGTATCCTTTCCACCTTATAGGTGATCCGGCTGAATGTGGCAGTTCTGATTTTGAACTCAACTGCGAAGGCAACAATACAATACTAGATATCCACCAAAGAAAGTATTATGTCAAAGATATATCATACCATGATTATAAAATCATGCTTGTTGATGTTGGTTTGTCACACGGCAACTGCGGTCTTCCGGGTGGATCAATATATCTAGGTGATTTGAGTGAAACATTCTGGTCTGATCTATATTATGAAGATCAAGCCACTTTTATTAATTGCTCAGTAAAGCTCAATGATTCAGGTTCTGAAATTTTACCTTGTCTCAACAAGAACAACACAACTGTCTATGTGACATTTATTTCTTTTTATGTTGGATACTTCCCAGAAAATTGTCAATTTCTATACACAATTCCACTGATCGAAAATAATGGACTTAGCATGCTTGATCAACTCAAACTAGGTTTTAGGCTTAACTGGCACCCTCCAATTAATTCAGCGATAGACGCCATCCACATTTGTGCTAAATCTACAGGACTGTAAGTATACAAACTTTTACACATAAAAACTTTATATTATCTAACTTCTAATCTTCATTTCCTAAATGCAGTACAAATTTTTTTGAGAGGGAATCATCAAATGTTAATGGAGTGAAGGTCATGACCACATATGATGTGATAAGTCCTTTCCGTTTTGAATTTGATTTTTTGGCATGTCTCCATGAAAAGCGGTACCGTCAATCGATATTAACCTTCTATGTAGCAGCAATAATTATCATAGTATTGGACATAACACTCCTAATACTAGGTAGGAACATGTTTTCAAATAAAACTTGGAATTATTGGTAATATGCTGAGTGACGACCATATTATATTCATGCAGTGTTATTATTGATCGGAAGATTTCTATTTGCACCGTTATGTGTTCTTTTGTTCCTTGCATACAACTTTTTCAAGCTTATCAAGCCTGTTGATATTGTTGAGAGGTTTCTACAAAACCAGAAAACCCTCTCACCTTCCAGATATACATACAATGAGATTATCACAATTACAAGCAACTTCAAAGAGAAGCTAGGACAAGGAGGCTTTGGGTTCGTTTATAAAGGAAGAATCCCTGGAAGTTATTTGGTTGCTGTAAAGATGTTGGGCAAATCCATGGGTGATGGAGAGGATTTTATTAATGAAGTATCGACTATTGGTATGATTCATCATGTAAATGTAGTGCAACTTGTGGGATTTTGTGTTGAAGGTTCTTACAGAGCTCTGGTTTATGAGTACATGGCTAATGGATCTCTTGATAAATACATTTTTAATTCAAACAAGGCAAATAAAATCCTCAACATGGAGAAGCTTCTTGAGATTGCCAAGTCTGTGGCCAAAGGACTTCATTACCTACATCAAGGATGTAATATGGGGATTCTGCACTTTGACATCAAGCCTCATAATATCCTTTTGGATCATAAATTAACACCAAAGATCTCTGATTTTGGCTTAGCAAAGTTGCACCCTAAGGGCCATAGTCTTGTCTCAATCAGTGCTGCAAGAGGAACAATTGGATACATTGCGCCTGAATTAATATCCAGAAGTTTTGGGACTATATCTCATAAATCAGATGTATATAGCTTTGGCATGCTTGTAATGGACATGGCTGGTGGGCGTAGGCATAATGACTTGAAAGCAGATGATTCTAGTCAAATTTACTATCCATCATGGATTTATGATAAGCTAAAAAAGATGGAATTGTCTAAAAACTTTGACATTTTTGAGATTGATGATTTAGAGAGGAAGCTATGCAAGGTGGGTTTGAGCTGCATTCAGACACGACCTATAGATCGTCCTTCCATGATTAATGTTATGGAAATGCTAGAAGCTGATGTGGATTCCTTACAAATGCCGCCAAAGCCATTCTTCTCTTCTTCAGATCCAGCGACTTCAATAAACTTTTCTATAGATTACTCTGAATCTGAATTATCAATAATTTTATAGAACATGTAATACATGCAAAATGGTGTATCACTTTTGAGTATCAGCCATAAAATCTCATAATGGGTTATTTTTTATATAATATATTTTACATTCTATTAAATTATACATTGTATTTAAATGCAATGATGATTATAATTTACATTTGTAAAAATGGAAGCAAAGTTGTTGAAAATATGAACTATTTTCTTTAGATATAAGATGAACTTGTTAAATGCATAATTTGGCAAAGGTTATTACATTTAGAATTTTTATTTAGGCTATGTTTCCTTTGAAGAGATTGAAAGGGTTGAGATGAAAAGAAAATGAAATCATAAAATATAAACGGATTAAATTGAAATTTATATTCACCTATTTAGTTTGTGGAATAGAAATCTAATGGAAAGGAATTTTTCCCCTTTTTTTCATTAATTGATTGATGAGAAATTCAGGTTTTATTTTATGTGAGTTAGAAACATTTAAGTCATAATGATGATTCTATAAAATTTTCTTTTCATTTTTTCATTAATGAAATTATGAATGAAAAAATATATTTGTTCAAATTTCTCACATAGATATAATTATCTTATAATTATATTAAAAAAAATGATGCAATATAAAATTATGAAGATAAATATGTTTGGATTTCCTCCAATTATTTTTAACCAAATAGAACATGAATGAGGGTACGTTTGCATTATTTTTATGTAGTTATTATATCTAATAAGATGAAAGCATATGTTGGAAATTAAAATTTGATTATAATTTCAAAATTTTAAAAGTTATTTTGTAGGTCAGAGTTCTAAGAATTATATTATATCTAAAAATATATTAAAAAGTAGGTCATTCATCTATTAATTATTATACACATTTTTTAGTATATGAAGTGTTATAAATCAAAAATTTACAGAAGATATTTTCTTTCCTATAACAGTCAAAATTATTTTGAGAGTTATTATAAGTCCAAATAATAAATCGTCTTCATCATAACATATATTATTGTGTTTTAGTTTTAATAATTTTTTCATAATTTTTGGGCATTCGAGAAATTTTTTAAGAAATTGACACATATCGATACAAGTGGGGGGTTTGGGACCATCAGGTGTTTATTTTGCAAATCGGTTTCACCAAACTTTTCTAAATAAAATAAGTTACATTATGAATATTTTTTATATTATTAATTTGAAGCACCAAAAGTACTTATATAAATTTTATAATAAAAATTCATTATAATATTATTTTATTAAAAAATTTAAAAGTATTTTATATTTCTTAAGCCTTTTCCCTTAAGCGAGAGAAATTATTTTAGAATTTTAGAGGAAAAAAAGGAGAGAAGGAGAGAGAAAAGCTAAGGCTTGATGGCCGTAGAGTCATTTTTGTCTATCGGCTCAGTTGAAAATGTTGTTCGTCTTGAGGTAGGTTTTGTTTTTTCTATTTCAGTTTTCAATAATTTGATATTTTTTAAGATTTTTTTTATCAAATTTATATTTTCATTATTACTGAAAAATGAGGACGTAATAACCCATATTTAAACTGAGGTGTAATTTTTTTTAAGTCATTATAAGTCCAAATTACAAATCATCTTCACTATAGCATTGATATTGTAGTATTTTATTTGCACAATTTTTTTGTAATTTTTGAGCGCCGGTGAAAATTCTTAAGAAATTGACACCTCTCGATACAAGTGGGTATTTCAGGACCGTCACGTGTCCGTTTTGCAAACCAATTTCACCAATATTTTTAAAATAAAATGATTTATTTTATGAATATTTTTTTATAATTTTTGATGTCTTAAAATGATTTATTTGAATTTTATATTAAAGAATTAATTAAATTAAATATTATATTAATATTATATTAAAAAATCTTAAAGCATTATCATATGTCATTAAATCCTTTTCCCCTAATTCATTTCGCCTAACAGAGGCTTATAAGAAGAATTTAGAGGAAAAAGTGAAGAGAGAGAAAAGACATTTTTGGATTTGGGGGCCATAGAGCGATTTTAGTTAGTCGAACTAGTAGGAAATTTACTCGTCTCACTGTGAGGAACCTTTACATGTTTTTGATTTCAAGGATTTTTTGTTGTTGATATTTTTCTGATCAAATTTATGATTTCGTTACTGAAAAATAAGAAATAATTTTATATTGGTAAAACTTTCATCGCGTAACTTTTTATATATTATAGAGATTAAGGTTATGAATGTTTTGCATATTTATTTTAGATTTTTCACCAATAATTTTAAAAATACAGTATTTTTTATCTACTCATAATTTATTTTGATGCATAAAAATAGTGATTGAGTTCAATTAAAACTTTCTAATATTATTTTATACAATATTTTATAATTTAGTTAAATTATAACAATGTGAATTTTTGCTTAATATGATTTTTATTGTCTACCATTAGAACATTTTGGCATTTTCTGAATTAAGCTCAATTATGTTTTATTTGTTGAAATGCATTGAAAATGAATGTGGATATGTGATTGAGATTACTGTTATAGTACTATGATAAAAATGTGTGTGTAAATGATATATAAATATTAGTTAACCCATTGGTTGAAGACTAATTGACCTGTACGAGATAGTGGGTTGACGAGCATTCCTTTATTATGGTTTGGTGTCATCCTCTACTGATTTACATGATATATTGATTGAGAGTTATAATGGGATGATTATAGTGCCGATGGGCAAAGAGTGACGACTATTTTTACTGAGCCAATGGTTTACTGACACTGATAAAATACTAAAAAATAACGTGATAGCTAGAATTCTTCCTTGTTTAATGTGACTATTGAAATGAATATTATTGAGGTATTATTCATATTTCTGTATGGATTTATTATTAATATTGTTATTGATTTATTGATACAAAAAATATGATATATTCACTAAGCACGTGATATACATGATATATTGAGCATGTGATTCACATATTGATTTAATACTAATACAGAATAACTTGATAGCATGTGTACCCTCATATATAATTTTACTGGATTAATTTGATTTTGGTAGTCTTTATTAATATTTTGATTTGATGCTTTAACCAATTTTTATACTAATTGATATTACTGATACGATAATTGCTTTATAAATTTGACACTCATACTGATTTACTACTTTATTGATTTCCATAACGTAATGTTTTACTGTTTATATATTCTACTACTACTGCATGCGAATTTTATTATTTCTCACTATAGGAAAATCATCCATTACCAGTGGCAATTTCCGGCGGAATCCATGAATTTTCTGGCGGTTATGAAAATTTTCGATGGTTTGCTCGCGGCATTAAGGTTGCCAAAATAAACCACATAGGAAATTAAAATCGGCGATATATTTTTGGCGGTAAATTTTTCTAGCGGTTTTCTGTGGCCATAATAACCAGAAATCATTATTGTTAAAACTGTAGGTAAACTATCAAAATATTCCATCACAAATACCATAGGTTAATCGCCGGTGTTTATGGCAGTTAAACAGCCAGATAATCGCCAATTTTTATAGGAGGCAAAAAGAATAACTAGTAATTTTATCACCCATCCGGTATCAAAGTTTTCGGCGGCTAACTAACGGATTGCCCAATATGAGGTTGAGAGAATCCACCAATGAGTTTTAACATATATGAGGTTATTTTTTAGAGCATTGTTCGATGACGTTAACCTATGTAGAGGAGGTTGAGATAAATCTATTAAAAATATTTAACCTATCTGAAATTATTTGTTATAGCGTTACTCGATGACATTAACATGTGGGAAAGTGGTTGAGAGAATTCACGAAGGATGTTGGAACCATTCAAGATTTTTTTATCAGAGTATTGCTCGATGATATTAATAATTGGGGAAGAGGTTAAGAGAATTCATCAAAGATGTTTGACCTATCTAAGATTATTTGTAAGAGCATTGTTCGATGATGTTAACCTATATGTAAGAGGTTGAGAGAAGTTCATCATGATTATTTTACTTATCCAAGGTTGTTTGACAAAGAGTTGTTTAATGACATTAACTTATGAGGAAGAGGTTCAGAGAATCCACCAAGAATGTTTGACCTCTCCAAGGTTATTTGCCAAAGCATTGCTAAAAATTGCTAACCTGTGTTAAAGAGATCGAATTGAATTCCCATGGAATCGATTTTCATAAATAAAATTATGCTTGTATGAGATTTTCAAAAATAAAAATAAATAACTAACTTAACATAAACTGGTATATAAAAACAAAAATCCACGAGCTCCACTTCGGCATTACTGCCGACAAACTCTCGCCGCCCGACCACCTCTATTAAACTTTCGCTTGACCACCTATACTAAACCTTCACCCAACAACCACCGGGTCTCCCTCCGACCACTATCACCCACCGACTAAGGTTCCTCTGACCTTTGCTGACTACGATCCATCCAACCACCGTCCCCTATGACTACAGCTCCTCCGACCTTTGCTGACTATGATCCATCTGACCACCATCCCCTGCTGACCGCTTCGACCTTCGTCGCTTTCCGACTACGACCTCCATCGCCCACTCACTACGGTCAATCCGACCTCCATTGATTGTCGACTAAATCCCCTCCGACCTCTATCGCCCGCCAACTACCCCTCCGACCTCCGTTGCCTACGAACTAAGGCCCTTCCAACCTCCGTTGCCCGCCGACTACGGCCCCTCCAACCACTGTCTCCCGACTACGGTCCTACTGACCAAACGAACATGACAACATTCTTTTGAGAACAACTCTCATATCACTAGATTCTTTCGACTTGCATCATGTAATGTGTTTTATATGATATATATTTGCTACATTGAGCGAAGGTCTTCCCTCCGAGAAATGACATCATTTATAAATTGATTACAAACATTAGTAGAATCATTTTAGATGGGCCAGACCCCATGGTTTGTTTCTCCTTTCAAGATTTTGTGCATCCAAATAAATTGTTTAAAATACATTTTATTAACAAATAATTATAATAAAAACAAAAAAAGATTTACTAGACCAAAATATGAACTACTGATCAATCCTCCAAAATTTAATCATGATTGGTTGAGATGCAGACCTCCAAAATTTCTTCATGATTGCTTGGGACATTAACATTGTTAGGTTGATTAGAAGAAGGAACAAATGGTGTTGGGGGCATCTCCAAGATTTGAAAATTCACTGTGAGCATTTGAACAACTTTACTCATTGAAGGACGTTCTGCTGGATTCCACTGTATGCACCAAAGTGCTATTATGGCAAGCCTTCTCATAATTTCTTCGTTGCCCTCCATTTCCATGGCTAATCCTAGGCTGTTACTATGGACCAACTTGTTATATATCCACTCTGGAAAATAAATTTCACTAAGGTTCTCAATTGTAGGATCAACATTTTTCCTCCTTCCGATCATTTCTAGGAGAAGCATTCCATAACTATATACATCAGCCTTATGAGAAACTGGTCCAAAGTTTCTAGAGTAGACCTCTGGTGCTATGTATCCCATAGTGCCTCTTGCAGCGCTTATTGTCACAATGCTTTGATCTCTAGAGCAGAGCTTAGCCAGACCAAAATCTGAAATTTTTGGATTGAAGTCATAATCTAACAAAATATTATGGGGTTTGATGTCAAAGTGAAGAATTCTTTGATTGCATCCTTGGTGCAAATAATTGATCCCTTGGGCAATGCCAATTGCAATCTCCTGCAACTTCTCCATACTAAAAAATTCATGTCTCTTTTTTGATTCACCAAAGAAAATAAACTTTTCCAATGAGTTATTTGGCATGAACTCATATACCAAGGCTCTGTTAGTTCCATCTGAACAGAACCCCAAGAGGCGAACTACATTGACATGGTGAATTTTTCCTATAGTGGCAACTTCATTGACAAAATCATCTCCATTGGACTTTGATGCTTCTAGCAATTTAACTGCCACAGGAATTCCATTAGACAGCTCACCCTTGTAGACACTTCCAAATCCTCCTTGACCCAACTTATGCTTAAATTTCTTTGTTATTTTCTTAATATTAGCAAAATTGTATCGAGTTAGTGTTGTGGACTTGTAGGTTGCAAGGAATTTTTCCACCTTTATGCGCTTCTGTTTTTCATTGCTATATTTTTTGAAAAAGAAGAGAACCACAAGAGCTGCAATCAGAAAAACCACAAGAGATGTACTAATGGCAACACCTGCAAGAAAGATAAATTTAACATTCATTAGTGCAACTTTCTTGTTTGTAAGCACCACTATTCCAAAATTTTACCAAATTTCAGGCAAATAGCCATTTCAAAAGAAGTTAAGGTGGGAAAGTCCGGGAAAAACTGAAAATAAATGTTGTGATTGCTCCAAATACCTTCAACGATGAGATGTAAACCTGGGAAAAACATATATGGACAAAATATTAGTTTATTAAGCAACAATTCATAAAAGTAAATATAAACTTGAAGATAAGAGTAATAAAACAAGCTTGAAACTTCATCTTTCTTTGCTATGACAGAAAAGAAAATTTTCCCTGAAAATATCTCTCACCTAACGTCTGATTGCTAATTACCTTTTCCATGAAAGTTTTATTAAGTTAAAATCAATTTTCTATTCATGGTATGAAGCTTGATGAGGTTCTGTTTGGGTGCCAAATATTTATTTATTGAGGAGGTCTAAGAATGGCTAAGAAATGAGAGGAGAGAGAGAGAGAGAGAGAGAGAGAGAGAGAGTGTGTAAAGACCTCTGAAATTTTTTATTGCCAGAAGTACAGTCTCGGAATACATGATTTCTCTTTGATTTCTTTTTTTTTTTCCCTAAAAATTTTATTATTAAACAAAAAATAGAATCTGTGGCTGTTGATTTTCTTAAACATATAAACTATAGAAAAAATTAGAAGTTTATAATATTAATTCCTTATAAAAAAAAGAACAGAAAAGATAAGTTGCAATTCATCTCTCGACGCAAAATAATAAACAGAAGATTCAGATAGATAGAACTCACCATGGTGAGAATCTTCTGGAAAACAAAATTTTTTATCCCTTCCAATATTATATCCACATTTTTTGCCTTCACTTGAACATGAGTAACAGGCCTGAATATTCTCATCTATATTCGGATCCAAAGAAGCCGTTTCTCCTTGCAGGCTCTTCGTCGCTATAGCTTGTATCGATTGACCAAAAGAAAGAAATTCACCGTTATATATTACGATACATGAAGGAGGAAGCTTGTCTATTCTCTCGTATTCAGCCAGAGCATAAACAAAAGAACCTCGTTCACTGAGGCAAGAGATTGGCCCAACCACGTCAACATTGTTAGCTTGCAAGGTTAGCTTGGTTGTGCAGTTCACTAGAACAAAACGTGATACAGCCACATAAAAAACAGAGCCGTTAACGTTAGGCCGTTTTTGGGTACCTTTTCGCCATGGGCAACTAATCGAAGATGTTGATAAAAGAACTTCAATATAGAACCCATAAGGATAGCCAATAGATGTTACTCTGTAAGATTCTGAAGAGGGGAGGGTGATAATTGTCTCGTTGGTGGAGGAGCAGGACAGATTCGCACTCAATCCTGCTGTCCTGCAACTACTGGAGCTGCTTTCAAGAGTATAGGGGAATTTGATCTCCATATCTCCACACATGGGGGAAGGGCAGTCATTGGAGAGGGCAAAGGCTACTGGGAAGATTCCAATCAGGAGAAGATGGAACCAACGCATTGCAAAAATGGTGAATTGGGAATAGCAACAAAGCCCATCTTACAAATGCAGTTTTTAAAGAGAATTTGATTCATTAATTGCAGCTTCTGAACTTGACTATTCCACCGAAAAGACTATACTGGTCAATTGTATTAAGCAAAAGACTTATCACCGCATTTAAGGACTAGGGTAGGCTTTGAATAAGAAGATGACAGTGATTAATTTTATGTGGCGAATAAGAAAAGAGGTTTGGAATTCCAAGTTTATCGTAAAACTTATGATGAGTGATCTTTCGACGATGAGGAAATTAATTTCAATTGGCATCCCAAAATTCATTCGACGTGTGATCGGATACAAAAGTGCAAAATTTATTCGACTGATCTGTTAATAAAATTGTCAAGCACGAGATAGGCTCTCAATATTCTATTTTGATTTTGATTTCGATGTTATACGAAAGTTATGGAATAAAGCATGATTTAAATGGCATGGGCCCCCACTGGCCCATCAGTGAAAAGTTCTTAAAAATATATTTTAAATTTTAAAATATTATATTCCATTTATAAAGAAAAGAAAATTTATTTGCTTACCTCAGGGCCTGAGCTCCGCTGGACCACCACTTGAGGCTCTGAGCTCCGTCGGACCACCACATAAGGCCCTGAGTTCCGTCGGACAACCATCTGACACCCTGAGTACCGCCGGACCACCCCTTTGAAAGTTCGATAGGGATGTTAAGCCCTAGTGAACTAGTCCCGAGGCTAACCAAGAGGGGGGGGGGGGGGGGGGGGGGGTGAATTGGTTATTTAAAAATTTCACGACAACAATGAAAATCTTTTCGATACTTAGCAGCGGAAACAAGTAAACAAGAACGAAAAGATCAATCACAGATATTCACCCAAGCAGTTAATATCAGAAAAGTAAAATGCAAAACTGAATCAGAAAAGCAAACCAGATTTTATAGTAGTTCGGTCAACTTGACCTACGTCCACTCCCCGAAGCCTCCCCTCCGGGTATTGCACTAAACAAAAGTGTCTCTACTTTTGCTCCCACAGCAAGGCAGAGAAGCCTGTACAAAACCTCCTTTTCACCACACGATGAGGCAGAGAACCCGACGTCCTTTTGCTTCCTCCTGAAGTAGGCAGAGAACCTTCGACCTCCTTTTGCTTCCACCTGAAGCGGGCAGAGAACCCAGATCTTCTTGCGATGATACTTCCAAGACGAATACCAACTAGACAAAAGATGACGAGCGGAGAAGACGACTCTGATCCGTGCTTGGAGTAACCTTAGTGAATCCCTCACTAACTCCCCCTCACAAGATCCTCTCTCTCTCTCCCAAACTCTCTTTCTCTCTAGGGTTTCTCTAGACAGGAAAGTGACAAAAGATTTTTTCTAAACAAAGAAAAAGATCTTTTATATGAGGGCTTAAAAACAGCCCTAAATCTCAACTGGTCGGCCAAGATCGTCCAGGACGATCGATATATCGTCCTGTACGATCAGTTCAAAATCAGCTGATTTAGTCTGGACGATTTAGCTCTTTTGGACGATTAGTTCAAAAAGTTGTTCATATCGTCCCATACGATCCTGTGATCGTCCGGGACGATTAGTGTAAATCGAGGAATATCGTCCAGGAGACAGTTCGGGTCGTCTAGAGAAACTTGTGCTGGACGACTCAAAAATGACTTGATCGTCCAGGACGATATGAATATCGCCCTGTACTATTAGTTCAAAAAGCCCCCAAATCGTCCTGAACACAATTCGGGTCATACAGCTGAAATGCACTAGACGATCATAATCGTCCGGGACGATCTTGTGATCGTCCAGGACGATATTATTGTATCAATCAAGTATTAATTGCTTTCCTTAATTACCAGACTAATTTAGGCATGATTGTACTGGATCGTCCAGGACGATACAAGTATCGTACGGGACGATCAGACCCAGTATCTAAAAATAACAACTTGCCTAACTTGATCTGGCGGCTGAGAATTTCTGATTTGAGCATATCGTCCCGTACGATCCAAAAATTGTCCAGGACGATCTGCTTAATCAGACCCTCTTAACTTGGTCACCTTAATTAGGGTTTCTATTTTTATCTGATCGTCCAGGACGATGTGTCTATCGTCTAGGACGATCTGAACAAAAACTTGAACCGAAACTCTAATTCACTCAAGCTCTCCCCCTGAATGTGTGTGTGCAAGGTTACTTAGTTAGGGGATCTGTTACATTACAATTGACTCAAGAAAAAGAAAAAATAGTACATTGGACACACTTGGACCCGATCTTGAGTTGGCTTGAGTTGCTCGTGATCTTTTGTGCCTGAAACGGGTTAGCCAAGCAAAACACAATAGACACATATTTGTCATCATCAAAACCAGATTTGCAACAATCTCCCCCTTTTCGATGATGGCAAACATTTATACAGTAATTTGAAAAATAAAATAACTAGGAGATTTAAAACCAAATAATTTTTTCAAATTTTTATTTAACAACTGAAGCAATACAGGAAACATAACACATAACAAAATACAAAAACGACTACACCTGACTCCCCCTTTTGATATCACAAAAAGGAGGAGGGTAAACACAACTAACAGAACCAAGCAGTACAAAACAAAGCAGTGCAAACAAAACATAAAAACAAAGAAGACAAGAACACAGAGAAAACATCGATTTTTTTTTTATCAAACTGCTTCAGTAAATCAGAATTTTTACTTGATTTTAGATTCAAAAACCAGAAAGAGAAGATTGACAGCGCTGAAAAACCAAAAAAGTTGTAAATATCGACTTTCGTAACTCCCACCTCGGGCACCTCATCGATGCAAATCTCTTTTTAAATAAAAATCCAATTCAGAAGAAAAGAAATTAGATTCGAAAAGAGATCCTTTCAAGCCTCGTTCCAGAAAAATAACTGATAAAACAGTATTACAAAGTAAGGAATCAGAAATCATGATTTTCAATCTCTAGCTTTTGAACATATTAAGTGGCATACGAATTTTTTCTAAGACATTTAAAGATCTGAAAGAGAAGAAAGCTTAGGTTGGGCTCATTTTGTGCTTCTTTTTCAATTTGGTTGGCGCACTGTGCATCTTTTGTAAGCTTGCTTCTTTTCATAATCGTTAAAGAATCTCAGCTATAAAAATACCGTCCAAACTTAAGAGAATGCAAGGTAACACATTCTCTACAGTAGGGAAGATAATTCACAAAACAAAAATCGTAAGTCATATGATAAGTGCAATCAGTTGATTAAGAAAACCTAATACTGATTCAAACTTTGAAAAACACTACTCAAATGAGGTAGATTACTGTAGGAGGATAAACTAAATCTCTATTTTAAAAACTAACTTTTTAATTTTGAAAAAGATTTTTATCCAAAAGAGATAATACACCAGTAAAGGGGTTAGAGGAAGAAAAATAATCATCAATGTTTCTTCCCTTTAATGGATCCAGTGAGTCAATCACTACTTACCAGTTTCCAAAACAAAAATAAGGTAAAAACTCCCAATCAGAAATTCAGATTTTCAGAAGTAGTGAGCAGTGATTAGACTTTAAAAAGCATCAAACAGTAAGTGCAAGAGATGAACCAGTGAATAAAGACAGGTAGTAAATCAAATCAAAGACAGGCTAAAAATAGAAATCAGCAGAGGAAATAAAATCAACTGAAAACAAATGATCAAACCAAAAACTAACTTACAGAAAATAAAATACCAATCAGAACAATCAGAACTCAGCAGTCATCAGAATCAGGCATTTATATCAATCACTCCTAATCTGGTTCTCAAAATGCTGAATGAGTCAAAGGCCAGTGGTTTAGTGAATATGTCAGCCAGCTAATTTTTAGTTGCTACGTGATGTAGCTTAATGTCCCCTTTAGTAACATGGTCCCTAATAAAGTGATGCCTTATATCAATGTGTTTGGTCCTAGAATGTTGGACTGGATTCTTAGAGATACAGATGTCACTAATATTATCACACAGAATAAAAATTGTGCCAACAGGTAACCCTAAATCCAAGACTTGTTGCTTCAACCAAAGAACTTGGGCCACATAACTCCCTAAGGCAATATACTCATCTTTAGCAGTGAAAAGTGCAACTGAGTTCTGTTTTCTACTGGACCAGGAGACTAAAGACTATCCTATGAATTGACAGGTTCCAGAGGTGCTCTTTCTATCCACCCTACACCCCGCAAGGTCAGAATCAGAATATCCAATGATCTCAAAAGAGAAGCTGTGCCTAGGGTACCAGATTCCTAGGTTTGGGGTCCCTAAAAGATATCTAAGAATTCTCTTAACATCAGTCAGGTGGAACTCTTTAGGATCAGCTTGAAACCTAGCACAAAGACAGACACTAAACATGATATCAGGTCGGCTAGCAGTCAGGTAAAGCAGTGATCCTATTATTCCTCTATACTTCTTCTGATCAACAGATTTTCCACTTGAATCCTTATCTAACTGACCAAAGGAGCTCATGGGAGTATTGATTGGCTTAGCTTTGTCCATTTCATATTTCTTCAAAATGTCCTTAATATATTTAGATTGATTGAGAAAGGTTCCATCATCCGTTTGCCTTTTGCTAAACCCCAAAAAGTAGGACAATTCTCCCATCATACTCATCTCAAACTCCTTACTCATTATTTTAGAAAATTCATCACATAAATATTTATCGGAAGATCCAAAAATTATATCATCAACATAAATTTGGACAATGAGTAAGTCATCCCCTAATCTCCTCAGAAAAAGGGTGATGTCTACACTCCCCTTAACAAACTCTTTTTCTAACAGGAATGTGCTAAGCCTCTCATACCAAGCTCTGGGTACCTGTTTTAATCCATATAAGGCCTTTTTTAATTTATAAACATGATTTGGATACTGGGAACTCTTAAAACCTGGGGGTTGCTCTACAAAAACATCCTCTTTTATCATCCCATTCAAAAAGGCACTATTGACATCCATTTGAAACAGCTTAAATCCCTTATAACAGGCAAAGGCTAGTAGCACCCTAATGGCTTCCAATCTAGCTACAAGGGCAAAAGTCTCCTCAAAATCAATCCCTTCTATCTGATTATACCCCTTAGCCACCAATCTTGCCTTATTCCTAACCACCACACCAGAATCATTCATCTTATTCTTAAAGACCCACTTGGTTCCCATAATACTTTGATTTCTAGGTCTTTCTACTAACTCTCAAACATCATTCCTTACAAACTGATTCAATTTTTCTTGCATCGCTAAGATCCAAAACTCATCTGAAAGGGCTTGATTGATATTGGTGGGTTCAGACATTGAAATAAAGGCAGAATGGTTCACTTCCTTCCTAAGTCCATGACTAGTCCTAACACCTTCAGAAGGGTCTCCTAAGATCAGTTCTTTAGGATGACTCAAAGAATATCTCCAATCTCTAGGCAGTATGGTTTGAGGTTCTACCCTCTCCTCCAGATTTGTATTTCCAATCCCTTGGGTAACCTCAATAATCTCTTCATCTTCTACTTCAGATCTAGACTGCTTAGGATCAGATTCATCAAACACAATATGGGTTGTCTCCTCCACTACTAAAGTCCTCTTATTGAACACCCTAAAAGATTTTCCCACACTAGAATATCCTAAGAACACTCCTTCATCAGATTTGGGGTCAAACTTTCCTAAGGGTGACTTCCCGTTGTTCAGAATGAAAACCATACAGCCAAAGACATGGAGGTGGGACAGATTTGGAGTTCTACCCTTAATGATCTCATAAGGTCTCTTGTTCAGTTTTGATCTCACATTTACCCTATTCAGCACATAACAGGCAGTGTTCACCGCTTCAGCCCAAAAGTATTTTAGAAGTGAATACTCAGCAAGTATGGCTCTAGGGGCTTCCACTGAGGTCATGTTCTTCCTTTCAGCTACCCCGTTCTGCTGAGGGGTCCTAGGAGCTGAAAAATTGTGACTAATCCCTTGCCCTCATAAAATCTTCCAAATCTTTCATTTTCAAACTCCCCTCCGTGATCACTATGGATGGTAATAATCTCACATCCTAACTTATTCTGAATCCAAGTAGAGAAAGATCTAAACTCATCAAATGACTCAGATTTATGTGACAAAAATTTAACCCAAGTGAACCTCGAATAATCATCTACAATCACAAAACCATAGACTCTCCCCCCTAAGCTGGCAGTGCTAATGGGTCCAAAGAGGTCCATGTGAAGAACTTCTAAAAACCTAGATGTACTAATATACTTAATAGAGTGAAAGGAGGACTGGACTTGCTTCCCTAACTGACAGGCATCACACAGGTGATTCTTAGTGAACTTAAGCTTGGGCACACCTCTAACTAAGTCCTTTTGGGTAACTCTCCTAAGGATTTTTATACTGGCATGACACAATCTCCTATGCCACAACCAAGACTCATCAGCAGCAGTTTTTAAGCAAATTGAATTCTCAGATTTAATGCTACTTACATCCAGCTTGTAGACGTTGTTGATCCTTTGCCCTTGCAAAATAACTTTATCATTTAAGCTTAAAATGCAGCCAGTGGGCAGGAATTTGATGTTGTATCCTTTATCACAGAGTTGGCTGATGCTCAGCAAGTTGTGTTTCAGTCCATCTACAAACAAAACATTATCAATCATAAAATTCTTTGAATCACCAATTATACCTGAGCCTACCACTATCCTGGTAGTGTTATCTCCAAGTGTAACCTTGCCTCCAGCTCTGGCCTCCAGTGAAATGAACTGATTTGCATCTCTAGTCATATGTCTAGAACATCCGCTGTCAAGGTATCACATGCTCTCACGAGGTTTTGTGTGAGAGCACACCTACAAAATCATCAAATATCAGTCTTAGGATTCTTATGAAAAGAAGAATGCGATGCATGCGTGCTGTGCTGTGAAACACGCAGTTTGGGTCTCCACACCCAATGTGTACTACGGTGAACTGTGCAAGTGTGTAAGATGTGTCCTAACATGCCATATGAAAAACATCTAACACCAGGAAAAAGGATTAACTAAACGTCATGAGTGATAGTGCCTCTTCCTTGAAGTGTATGAAACATGCTTTGATGAACTTGCAATAGATTTTTCAAAAGGTGGCGGTGCATAAAACTATTCAAAAGTAGGAGGTGTTTTGTTCTTTTCAAAAGCACTGATTTTCACTTTCAAAAACTCAACATGTTTATTCAAACTTGCAATTTCAAAAGTTCTTGCACTTTCATTACTTTCTAAATCACATGTCATATCATTTAATTTCTTAAAAGCAATTTCTAATTCAACATGCGATATTTTTAACAAATTATGCTCAATAGTTAAATCAGAATACTTTTTGTTCAATTCATCAAACTCATCAAGCAAAGACATGTGATTGCTATCAACAGTGGAATGATCCTTAATTAGAACATCATGCTCTTTTTGCAAAGTCAAGTAATCCAATTTCAAACTAGCATGGGTTTTCTTAAGCTTCCTATACGATGTATGAATCTTTTCAGAAACTTCAAATAACTGATCGTAAGTAAGCTCACATACCTCTTCCTGGTTGGACTGACCAGGGTGATCATCAGCCATCAAACACAAGTTTGTTTCCGCCTCTTCAGCTTCAGTCTCAGAAGAGTCGGATGCAGAGTCTGCCCAGAACGCCTTCTGAATCCGCTACTTGTCCTTTCTGAACTTTGGTTTCTCCTCACCCTTCTCCTTGCTTGGATGAGCTTTAAGTGTAGGACAATCAGCCTTAATGTGCCCAGGCTTCCTGCATTCAAAACAAACAGTATCAGATGAACCCTTAAAATTTTTACTGGACTTACCCTTGTTCCACTTCTGATAGTTCTTATGTTTCTTCCTTAGAAAGCTTTTGAATTACCTAGTGATTAAGGCAACATGATCGCTATCAGACCCGGAAGAACTAGAATCGCTCTCGTTGGCCTTCAGTGCCACTGTTTTCTCCTTCTTTTGTTCACCTGCATCAAGTTGCCTTTGGTTCACCCCTTGCTCGTAAGCAATGAGTGATCCAAGTAAGCTGTCAATAGAGTAAGTATTTAAATCTTTAGATTCAGTGATAGAAGTAATCTTAGCATTGTATGAATAAGGCAAACATCAAAGAATTTTGTTCACACTTTCGTAGTTTGTAAGTTCTCTACCTAGAGCATGCAATGAGTGACGATTTGAGTGAACCTTATGTACATTTCTGAAATAGTCTCACTAGGTTTCATGCGAAAAAATTCATAATCATGTAACAAGATGTTTAACCTAGACTGTTTGACCTCAGTTGTACCTTCATATGTTATACACAATCTATCCCAGATTTTTTTTCCCGTTATACAAGTAGAAACACGCATATAGTCTTCAGATTTTAAAGCACAAAAGAAACAGTTCAAACATTTTGCATTTAACTGTGCTAAGTCACGATCATCAAAAGCCCAAATTACAAATAGGAGTTCAGTTTTAATGCCATTAACAAGTCTATGTGGTGCTTCATAACCATCCTTAACTAACATCCACATACGATAATCAATAGATTGTAGAAAAGTAGACATGTGTGTTTTCCAAAAATCAAAATGAATATTGTCAAACAACGGTGGTCTTGTAATAGAATAACCTTCAGCAGTATTGTGATTACCACAGTTAGCCATGGATCAAATTCAAAAGTTTTTCAAAACTAGATTTTATGAATCCTGCTCTGATACCACTTGAAAGTCAAGTGGCTATTCTCTGATACCACTTGAAAGTTTGATAGGGATGTTAAGCCCTAGTGAACTAGTCCCGAGGCTAACCAAGAAGGAGGGGGGGGGTGAATTGGTTATTTAAAAATTTCACGACAACAATAAAAATCTTTTCGATACTTAGCAGCGGAAACAAGTAACAAGAACGAAACGATCAATCACAGATATTCACCCAAGCAGTTAATATCAGAAAAGTAAAATGCAAAACTGAATCAGAAAAGCAAACCAGATTTTATAGTGGTTCGGTCAACTTGACCTATGTCCACTCCCCGGAGCCTCCCCTTCGGGTATTGCACTAAACAAAAGTGTCTCTCCTTTTGCTCCCACAGCAAGGCGGAGAAGCCTGTACAAAACCTCCTTTTCACCACACGGTGAGGCAGAGAACCCGACGTCCTTTTGCTTCCTCCTGAAGCAGGCTGAAAACCTTCGACCTCCTTTTGCTTCCACTTGAAGCGGGCAGAGAACCCGGATCTTCTTGCGACGATCCTTCCAAGACGAATACCAACTAGACAAAAGATGACGAGCGGAGAAGATGACTCTGATCCATGCTTGGAGCAACCTTAGTGAATCCCTCACTAACTCCCCCTCACAAGATCCTCTCTCTCTCACACACAAACTCTCTCTCTCTCTAGGGTTTCTCTAGACAGGAAAGTAGCAAAAGATTTTTTCTAAATAAAGAAAAAGATCTTTTATATGAGGGCTTAAAAATAGCCCTAAATCTCAACTAGTCGGCCAAGATCGTCCAGGACGATCGATAGATCGTCCTGTACGATCAGTTCAAAATCAGCTGATTTATTCTGGACGATTTGGCTCTTCTGGACGATTAGTTCAAAAAGTTGTTCATATCATCCCGTACGATCCTGCGATCGTCCGGGACGATTAGTGTAAATCGAAGAATATTGTCCAGGAGACAGTTCGGGTCATCCAGAGAAACTTGTGCTGGACGACTCAAAAATGACTTGATCGTCCAGGACGATATGAATATCATCCTGTATGATTAGTTCAAAAAGTGCCCAAATCGTCCTGAACACAGTTCGGGTCGTACAGCTGAAATGCACTAGACGATCATGATCGTCCGGGACGATCCTGCGATCGTCCAAGACGATATGATCGTATCAATCAAGTATTAATTACTTTCCTTAATTCCCAGACTAATTTAGGCATGATTGTACTGGATCGTCCAGGACGATACACGTATCGTCCGGGACGATTAGACCAAGTATCTAAAAATAAGAACTTGCCTAACTTGATCTGGCGGCTGAGAATTTCTGATTTGAGCATATTGTTCCGTACGATCCAAAAATCGTCCAGGACGATCTGCTTAATCAGACCTTCTTAACTTGGTCGCCCTAATTAGGTTTTCTATTTTTACCTGATCGTCTAGGACGATGTGACTATCATCCAGGACGATCTGAACAAAAACTTAAACATAAACTCTAATTCACTCAAGCTCTCCCCCTGAATATGTGTGTGCAAGGTTACTTTGCTAGGGGATCAGTTACATTACAATTGACTCAAGGAAAAAGAAAAACAGTACATTGGACACACTTGGACCCGATCTTGAGTTGGCTTGAGTTGCTCGTGATCTTTTGTGCCTGAAACGGGTTAACCAAGCAAAACAGAATAGACACATGTTTGTCATCATCAAAACCATATTTGCAACACCCTTGACGCCCCGAGCTCCGTCGGACCACCACTTGAGGCCCGAACATCTGCTGTACCACCACCTAAGGCCCGGACCTCTGCCAGACCACCACCTGAGACCCGAACTTCTACTGGACCACCACCTAAGGCCCTGAGTTCTGCTGGACCACTGCTTGACACCTTGAGTTCCGCCAGACCACCACTTGAGGCCCTAAGCTTCGTCGGACCACCACCTAAGGCCTTGAGTTCCGGTGGAGCTCAGGAGCACCGCCTGATGCCCTGAGCTCCACCGGACCACCACCTACGGCCCTGAGTTTCGCTGGACCACCGTCTGATGCCTTAAGTTTTGCTAGACCACCAGCTGAAGCCCTGAGCTCCGCCGGACCATCGATTGATGCCCTGAACTCCGTAGGACCACCACCTGACACCCTAAGCTCCGCTGGACCACCGCTTGACGCCCTAGGCTCCACTTGGGGCCAGACTTCTGCTGGACCACCATCTGAGGCTCGAAGTTCTGCCAGACCACCACCTGAGGCTCGGACTTCTGCCGGACCACCACGTGAGGCTCGGACTTCTGTCAGACCACCACCTGAGGCCCGAACTTCTGCCGGACCACCACCTGAGGTACGAAATCCTGGCAGGCTACCACTTGATGCCTGAATTTCTACCAGACCACCACCTGAGGCCCAAACTTTTGTCTGACCACCACCTGAGGTCGTACTTCTGTCAGACCACCACCTGAGGCCCAAACTTCTACCGGACCACCACTTGAGGCCCGGACTTCTACGGGACCACTACCTGAGGCCCAGACTCCTTCCAGACCACCCCCTGAGGCCCAAACTCCTGCCAGACCACCACTTGATGCTAGAGCTTCTACCAGACCACCACTTAAGGCCCGGACCTTTGCCAGACCACCACCTGATGCCCAAACTTCGGTCGGACCACCACCTGAGGCCCAGACTTCTGTCGGACCACCGCCTTATGACTATGGTCTTTCTGACCTCCGTTGCCCGACCAACTAATGTTCCTCCTAACCTCTATCATCAAACTACAGTCATTTTGATCTCCAATGCCAGTCAACTACGATCCTTCCAACCTCCAATGTCCTTCAACTACGGTCTTCCTGACATCCATTGCCTGCCAACTAAGGTCCTTCTAATCTCTGTCGCCTGTCGACTACGGGCCTTCCAACCTCCAACACCTGCCAACTATGGTCTTTTCGACCCCCGTCATCTACTGGCTATGATCCTTCTGACCAAACAAACATATCTACATTGATGACTGTAATTCCCACCATGTAATGCACTCAATATGATGTATATTTGTTACATCAAGCCAATGCCTTCTCCCGAGGAAGGACTTCATTTGTAATCGACTTCAAATGCTAGTGGATTCATTCAGACTGGGCTAGGCCCCGTGGTTTCTCCCCTTTTAAGGGGTTTTCACATAAAAATCTTGGTTTCTCGTATGAATGCAACACCTTCTCTCTTATCTAATTGTGTGCTGGATCTTCGTATAATACTAAGACGTTAAGTTTTATATCTCTCTACCACCATGAATACTTTAGGATGCAACAATTATAAATTTGTGTATAATGCATTTAATAAATTGTTGAATTTTATAATTTATTAAAAATAAATGTTTATATCCATGAAAGATAAAAATATTTTTTTCATTATGAAATATTAAATGGAAATGCAGAATAAATCATTTAATAAAATTAATGGTATAATATTTAAATTTTTTATTTGCAGAGTGCAAATATGGATATTGATTCTATAAAAGAGTTTTTTGAATAGCCCAATAAGCATCTTTTTACTTATTTTGTGAAGTATTAGCTATTTTATGGAAAAGGAAAGAATCGGCTAAGTAAGAGTTGATCAAGTCAAAGTTGTCAGGTGTTAGCGTAGCTTGAGTTATTTTTTAATCGTCTAATATTTATTTGTGTTTTGATGATTATATATATTCTCGACTACTATAAATGATTATTTTGGAAGAAATGAGATATTTTGATTTTCTACATTATTTTTTATTGAAAATGTGAGAGTTTTTTGGTTTTAGTATATATATATTCTTGACCACCTCTATTAAACCTTCGCTTGACCACCTATGCTAAACCTTCACCCAACAACCACCGGGTCTCCCTCCGACCACTATTACCCACCGACTAAGGTTCCTCTGACCTCTGCTGACTACGATCCATCCAATCACCGTCACCTATGACTACAGCTCCTCCGACCTTTGCTGACTATGATCCATCCGACCACCATCCCCCACCGACCGCTTCGACCTTCGTCGCTTGCCGACTACGACCTCCATCGCCCACTCACTACGGTCAATCCGACCTTCATTGATTGTCGACTAAATCCCCTCCGACCTCTATCGCCCGCCAACTACCCCTCCGACCTCCGTTGTCCACCAACTACGGCCCATCCAACCTCCGTTGCCCGCCAACTACGGCCCCTCCAACCACTGTTTCCCGAGTACGGTCCTACTGACCAAACGAATAGGACAACATTCTTTTGATAACAACTCTCATATCACTAGATTCTTTCGACTCGCATCATGTAATGTGTTTTATATGATATATATTTGCTACATTGAGCAAAGGTAGCAAATATATATTTGCTACACTGAGGGCTTGAGCTCCGCTAGACCACCACTTGTGGCTCTGAGTTCCGTCGGACCACCGCCTGAGGCCCTGAGTTCCGTCGGACCACCATCTGACACCCTGAGTTCCGCCGGACCACTCCTTGAGGCCCTGAGCTCCGTCGGACCACCACCTGAGGCCCTGAGGTCCGCCAGACCACCGCCTGATGCCCTAAGCTCCACCGGACCACCACCTGAGGCCTTGAGCTCCACCAGACAACCACCTAATGCCTTAAGCTCCATTGGACCACCACTTCAAGCCCTGAGATCCACCTGAGGCCAGAATTCTGCCAGACTAGTACCTGAGGCCCACACTTCTATCGGACCACCACTTGAGGCCCGGACTTCTGCTGTACCACCACCTTATGCCCGAACCTTTACCGAACCACCACCTGAGGCCCGAACTTCTACTGGACCACCACTTGAGGCCCTGAGTTCCGCTGGACCACCGCTTGACGCCCTTAGCTCTGCCAGACCACCACTTGAGCTCCTGAGCTCCGTCGGACCACCACCTAAGGCCTTGAGTTCCGCCGGAGCACCGCCTGATGCCCTGAGCTCCACCGGACCACCACCTGAGGCCCTGAGTTCCGCTGGACCACCGCCTGACACCTTAAGTTTCGCCAGACCACCACCTGAAGCCCTGACTTCCGCCGGACCATCGATTGATGCCCTGAGCTCCGTAGGACCACCACCTGACACCCTAAGCTCCGCTGGACCACCGCTTGACACCCTAAGCTCCACCTGGGGCCGAACTTCTGCCAGACCACCATCTGAGGCCCGAAGTTCTGCTAGACCACCACCTGAGGCCCGGACTTCTCCCGGACCACCATGTGAGGCTCGGACTTCTGTCAGACCACCACCTGAGGCCCGAACTTCTATCAGACCACCACCTGAGGTACGAACTCCTGCCAGACCACCACCTGATACCCGAACTTCTACCGGACCACCACCTGAGGCCCAAACTTTTGTCCGACCACCACCTGAGGTCGTACTTCTGTCAGACCACCACCTGTGGCCCGGACTTCTACGGGACCACTACCTGAGGCCCAGACTCCTTCCAGACCTCCACTTGAGGCCCAAACTCCTTCCATACCACCACTTGATGCTCGAGTTTCTACCGGACCACCACTTAAGGCCCGAACCTTTGCCAGACCACCACCTGATGCCCAAACTTCGGTCGGACCACCACCTGAGGCCCAGACTTCTATCGGACCACAGCCTTATGACTATGGTCTTTCTGACCTCCGTTGCCTGAAAAACTAAGTTCCTCCCAACCTCTATCATCAAACTACAGTCTTTTTGATCTCCAACGCAAGTCAACTACGGTCCTTCCGACCTACAATGTCCTTCAACTACGGTCTTTCTAACGTCCGTTGCCTGCCAACTATGGTCCTTCTAACCTTTGTCGCCTGTCAACTACGGGCCTTCAGACCTCCAACACCTGTCAACTATGGTCTTTTCGACCCCCGTCTTCTACTCGCTATGATCCTTCTGACCAAATAAACATGTCTACATTGATTACTGTAATTCCTACCATGTAATGCACTCAATATGATGTATATTTGTTACATCAAGCCAAGGCCTTCTCCCGAGGAAGGACTTCATTTGTTATCGACTTCAAACGCTAGTGGATTCATTCAGACTGGGCTAGGCCCCGTGGTTTCTCCCCTTTTAAGGGGTTTCCACATAAAAATCCTTGTTTCTCGTATGAATGCAACACCTTCTCTCTTATCTAATTGTGTGCTGGATCTTCGTACAATACCATCGCATAATTCTAAGTTAAGTGTTGCAGAGATGAGGATGCTCAGGTGGATGAGTGGCTTTACCCTTAGAGATAGGATACAAAATGAGCATATTCGTGAAAGGTTGGAGTAGCTCCAGTGGAAGATAAGATTAGAGAGAGTCGCCTTAGATGGTTTGGTCACGTAAAACGGCGGCCTCCCGATGACCCGGTTAGGAATGTAGAGGCCTTAGATTTGACTTATGTTAAGAAAGGTAGAGGTAGACCTAAAAAGACTTGGTTAGAAAATATTAGAAATGATCTTTCTTTATTAGATTTAAACGAGAATTTGACTTTTAATAGGACACAATGGAGAAAAAGGATTCATGTAGCCGACCCCACGTAGTGGGATAAAGGCTTGATGTTGTTGTTGTTGTTGTTGTACCATCGTGAATACTTTAGAATGCAACAATTATAAATTTGTGTATAATGCATTTAATAGATTGTTGAATTTTATAATTTATTAAAAATAAATGTTTATATCCATGAAAGATAAAAATATTTTTTTCATTATGAAATATTAAATGGAAATGCAGAATAAATCATTTAATAAAATTAATGGTATATTATTTAAATTTTTTATTTGCAGAGTGAAAATATGGATATTAATATAAAAGAGTTTTTTGAATAGCCCACTAAGCATCTTTTTACTTATTTTGTGAAGTATTAGCTATTTTATGGAAAAGGAAAGAATCGACTGAGTAAGAGTTGATCAATTCAAAGTTGTCAGGTGCTAGCGTAGTTTGAGTAATTTTTTTAATTATCTAATATTTATTTGTGTTTTGATGATTATATATATTTGAAACTACTATAAATGATTATTTTCGAAGAAATGAGATATTTTGATTTTCTACATTATTTTTTATTGAAAATTTGAGAGTTTTTTGGTTTTAGTATATATATATACAGAGGGGCCTATGCATTGATTAAAATAAAAATTATAAGGTGCTTAAAAGGGACATCGAGCTCATAACTGCTCAAAAGAGCTACAAAAAAGTCAAAGAAAAACATACGAGCACAAGATCCCTACTAATAAGAAGTTCAAAAAATCGTAGGTACATTCTAGGGGTGCAAGAAGCCAACACCCAAAAAAAAGGAAAGATCAACTGATTGTCTTTAAGCACCATCCTTCTACCAAAAAGATAAATAGCCAAAATATCGGCACTAAATTGATCCCGCAAAATAAAGTAAGAAACAAGAGAGGAATTGCACAAGCAAGGAATAACATTGAGAATTAAAGTCAGGTTAGAACTATGAGACAATTTGTAATACTTCTTAACAGAAATCCAATCACAGACTGATAAATGCTTGCTACAAACAAGAAGAATAAAATCCATAGATAATAACCCACTATGGATACGAACAATAGCAATAGATAAATATAATAAGGAGGAAACATAGCCAATTGTGATAAAAGACAAAGCCAAAGTGGGATATATATTTGTACTAGTAGAGAGCAAGATCCAACAATAATGCCTTTGCTGATACTGATACGTAGACACACTTAAGCCTGCCCAATTAGCCAACAAGCACAAACCAGAAAGATATAAGAAATGGCACCAACAACAAAACTTAAATAGAAGAATAAAGCTAAAGAAGAAGACAATAATTATAAATGTAATAGAAGCAAAACTCAAAGAAGAGAGGAATAGATACGTGAATACCCCCCCCCCCCCCCCCCCCCCCAACTATTCCTATCAATATAAATAAAGCTACAGGCTAGGCCATCCGCACCAAAAAACTTCAAAGAGCAACAAAAGCAAAATCGGCCCCAAGAAAAACTAAAGATAATAGAAGAGAGAGAGGAGATAATGCAGCATATGCCAACTAATGGCCACATGAACCAAAACAAAATAAAACCTCTCAGAGGGATACCAGTTGCAATTAAACCCATTAACATACCCCAAACAACTAGCATAGCTATGTAAAGTAGGTTGCTAGCAATTACAACTAAAAAACTCAACAACATGCCACAACCACCCCCACTAACAGACTGCAAACCACAAGGCCTTAACTGAGCATAACAATAAACAAACAAAAAATACATAGGTTGTAACACTATGTCAAAACAATAGCAAGAATCACCAATAACACCATTCCAACAGTAGGCCTTCATAGGCACATAAAAGCTCTCAATAAAAGCATGAAAAGGTTATCACACCCAGAAAAATAACACTGAACAAACACAAAGATAATCAAACCAAAGTAAACAGACCCACATGAATCAACACTAGCCAAAAGCAAATGCAGCTGACAAAGATCCGGAGCCTAGAATTAACAAAAAAGCATAACCAGAGAATTATAATAAATGCTAAAAATAGGTCAGATAGATTTTTGACACCATTCTGTCGGCACCACAGTACCACACTCCAAATATACCAAAATAGACAAAATTCCATCAAAAGTAGAGTTAGGAATGGTCATCCCCTCCAAAAAATCAATATCAGCTAACAACCCTTCAGAAACAACACCAAGCTTCATACAAATGCCTAGAGATAATGCCACATAACAAAAAGAAGGTTTAAAATAATCCAAATTTTAAAACTCCAGAGGGTATTCTTAATATAAAGATAAAACTAAGAAAGAGACCAAGAAAATGAACCCAGTGAATAGATGAGCAACATAGATGGTTTAGATCAGCATAATAATTGATACACTCATAGCTTAAAACCAACCAATCACAACAGTTTGAAAAAATAAGGATAGGATGAAGAAAAGAAGAAAACAAAAACATAACAACTTAGTGCAAGCCCACAGAGCTCAGTAAGGAAAACTCGAGCTAGCACAAATAAAACTAACAATTTAGAGGAAATTATCAATGAAACCCAAAATATGGATGGAGAACCAACCAACCAACCAACCAAACATAGGGGCCCAAGAAAGCATAACTAAAAATACACCAAAGACCCTATTTAGAAATAAAACTAAGCTTTAACATAGGGTAAACCAATTTTATCCAATCTAATGAGACATGCAGAATATTAGGGAGATTGAGAGCACTAAAATCAATAAGGAAATCCAAATTTCTACCATGATTGGCTAACCAGTCAACACAAGCATTCCTTTCCCTATGAACATGAGACGTGGAATAATTGACAAGAGCTAAAAGTTGCTTAATTTGCCTAACAAGATAAAACAAATCCAGATTACAAATATTATCATCATAACCTTTTAAACAATGAATACTATAAGTAACATCTATTTTAATCTTGATATTAGTAATGCCAAGAGCAATACATCATTTAAGCCATATAAAATAGCTGAAAGCTCTGTATAAATGACAAAACACTTGTGTAAGGGGTCAGTATAAGCCATGATGAGATTCCCCTTGTTATCCTTGATAATACCACCACAGCCACAAATAGATTCTTTAACCGACCCTTCAGCATTAAGTTTAAAAGTGTTAAAAGGGGGCTTAAGCTAATAAACCAACATATGCTCATCAAAGGGATAATTATCCTGCAAAGAGATACCTAAATCTTGATCCACAAAATGGAAGTCCCTAAATTTTTTAATGGACAAAAGGTTAGTAGAGTAAAGCTTCAGAGCTTTGTCCTTAACATTTTTAATAATCTGATGACTATCCATGCATATATTATTAAAGAGATAGTTATTTCTAGTAAGCCACAATTATAATAAAATAAGGGAAAGAATCACATTTCTAATATGACCTGTGGTATTAACAAACCAATATTAAGCATGACATTAATTGACATATCAGCAAAAAAAGATTCAATCTGAAAATATAAACAAAATTCATCCAAATTTGTACAGCAATAAGACCAGAAATAAACACATAATGCATATCCTCCACATGATAACATCATTGACATTTGGATGATAAAATAAAACCTCTTTTAATTAAAATATCATAAGTAGGAATGAATTTATACATAAGTCTCCAAATAAAAGTAGAAATAGAAGTGCGAATACTTTTATGCCATATCATAGAGAAAACTTTAGTGGTATAATTCTAAACTCTAAAATCATTCCAAGCATCCTTTAATATGAACTTACCAGTATTAGAAAGATCTTATAATAAAAAAATATCAGACTGAAGGTTAATAGGAAGATGTAAGATATGATTAAAAATAGACTCGAGAAGAAAATCAGCAAGCTTATTATAATCCCAACTATTATAAGTAATAAAGTAATTCACCTTAACAGCAGTAGTAGAAAAAGAATTAAGGAGAGAGTCAATGGAATGGGAACCTAACCAATGATCCTGCCAAAAGAAAATGCTAGCATCACCAAGACCCCAACAGATATGAGGCTTGACAACCCGTTTAATATTGCAAAGTCTCTTCCAAACTCTAGAATCACCCTTATTATAAAAGCACATGGCATGATGCTTACCAACACAATACTTAGCAGTCATGAATTTAGCCCAAAGACTAAGTTTAGCATGAAAATTAAATCACAATTTGATAGCAGATGCATAGGATAACTGATATATATTTTTAGAACCCAAGGCATGTTGTTCCAAGACCCCATAACAATTACTCCAAGAAGACCAAATAATTTTAGAGTTGTTGTTGGTACCTTTCCAAAGAATTTTATTAAATAGTTTTTCAAGCCTATTGTAAACAACACGAGTAGGGTGTGAAGTTTGAAACATATAGACAAGAAGAGAGCATAACATACTTTTAATAAGGATCAATCTCCCACCAAAACTTAAGTTAGAATCTCAAGAATTAAGCTTTTTCTGCATAGAAGTAAGGAGATCATCAAAAAGAAAATTTTTCTTTCTACCTTTGTAATGAGGAATCCCTAAATACTTAATAAGTAAAGATCCTTGCATAAAGCTAGTAATACCTTTTATAGTAATTATGCAATCTCGAGGAATTTTGTTAGAGGCAATGAAGTAGCTCTTAGTTTTGTTAAGAAAAAGGCCACTAGAAATTTCAAAATTCTACAAAAATCTTGTAAGCATATTCACCATATTAACAGAACCATTGATAATAATAATATCATCAACAAAACATAAGTGAGATATAGAGAAAAATTCTTTGTTAAATATGTTTTTAAAATGCTCAACTACAGAACTAACATGAAAATAGTGTTGAAATCACCGCCCACCAACCAAGGTAAATTAATTAAATTATGAAATTAATAAGTTTCTCCCAGAGAACATTCATAATATACGGGAACCAGCAGCATACACAAAAGAGGCATAACATTTAAACTGCATAAACTCAATACTATAATGTATAACTTGAGTAAAGTCCCCAATAATGTCAATAGCAATATGATCTTTCTAAAAGACCCAATTTTTATTAGAAGAATTAGCTACACCATGATTAAAACCCAAAAAAACATAGTTGTGTTATTCAGTTGGACATAAGATATAAAAGGCTCAAGTAAAATCAAAATAGAAACATTATGTATACGACACAAGTTCTTAACCCTAATTCTAGAGGAAGGGCAACCAATGCCCCAAACATTCCAGATAATAGACTTATTCATAAAGATGTAACTGGCTAGTTTGAGATCGGGTTTTTCTAAGAGATTGCAAAATAAGGTTCTTATTTTTCCTATTTTTTCTTCCTTGCACTTTAGTAAACCCATAATCATTATCCAATATGCTATCATCTTTAGATAAACTTTTAGAAGTAATACTAGATTTTTCATAAGACATGAAGTTATTGCCACTCTTATGTAATGTTTGAGAAACCTTACTACCATTATTAAACTCCTCTTCATGAGTAAAAGCACCTTTATCACTATCATCCTGAGCAAGCTCTCCTTCTTCAAAGTTATGTCCATCTTCCATATTTTCATGTTCATTCAATAAAGGATCAGAAGTAGCTTGATTAGTACACTCATTATTAATCAGAACTTAGTCAAATTTAGATAGGTCTTTATTAATAGAGTAAGCTAGTTGTAAATATTTGAAGGCATTATTATGCTCAGCATGAATAGCAACCATTTGCTCATCTAAATTGGTAAAACCATTAGAGACTTTGCAATGGTCTATAATAAAAATAGGTTAGAAGCTTTTTCAACTTCCTTGACTAATGGAAGATTCATGATGTCCTCATGAGTTCCATTACTCATTTCAACATTATCACAATCCAAAACACCAGTTGCATTTTTGTGGCCCTTCCTAATATGATTTGGTTCATGAGAAGGGCTCGCTAGATCAAAATTGCTCTTGGGTGGCACTAGAGGATCCTGCATATCATTAATCTCCACCTGAGAAATTTGTAAGGCAACTGTACCTTTTCCTTTAGAATATTTAGAAGAATCTTTTGGTTTTCAAAGATAAGGATGCAAAATAAAACATTCCATAACACTATGTCGATGCATTCTAGAATGATTACAAAAAATAGGAAAATTCTGAAATTCCACTTTTTTTTGGTAGTCGCCTTTGTGAGGACTAAGCCATATTTTCTTAGGATGCTTTTTACAGACATCCATTTCAACCAAAATATGTGCAATAGATGGACAAGAAATAGAGGCCATGGCATGATCCGTTTGCAGTGGTCTACCAAAAATTGAAGCCAAAGTAAACAATATCTGAGAATTGAACATATGTAATCTCAAGTTCAGAAATGACACCCACATAGAAGTAATGGGAGATTCAACCTCATCAAAGAAAGGTGTCCATTTGAGCAACCACATTTGACAAGATTGAATAGAATAAGCTCTTCTCAAAAATATATGACTATAATATAAATTGTTGGAAAGTTTTAATGCTATTTGCCATTGATCCAAGTGTCTTATAGAAAAGCTTCCAGAAAATTTCAAATTAACAAAGAACTTGTGAATGATATTATAATTAAGCCGACACAACACAAACTTACCAACTAACGTGAATTCAAAAGGAGCGGCCAACTGAGAAATAATATTCTCATCAAACATCATGGCAGGCTCACCCTTAAAAGACATTTGAACTAAATCAAATTTCAGCAATGAGGAAGAAGATCCTCCAGAAACTATCTCTTTGAAGAATTGAGAGTTTACATTTCTAGAAACACCAGAAAAGCCAATAGGTTTAGCCATATGAACAAACTTACAAGCAGTCCACAGGTTCGATGATGGAGTCACCATCAAACAAAGATGAAAACTGAAAAAGGAACAGTGAGAAAATCAAATAATAACAGAAAATACTAGAATAGTTCAGTACAATAGAAAATGAAAGACGTAGGTCATAAAAATCCTCCACAATGAAAGGATAAAATAAGAAAAAGACGAAACCCTAGATTTTCCATAGGTTTGCCAGAGCATTCACGGAGAGGTTTTTTGATGTAATTAGGTTAATGTTTTAATTCTTCCATTAAATATTGGGGCAAAATAAAGTGGTATCAGAGTAACAATTTAAAAGAATAAAATCATAACTGAAGTCATATGAAATGATCTCTAATTACATATGGAAGAAGATGCATTATTTTAGCTTTATTTTCTATAAGTATATCTGTTATATTTGTGAATTGATGAACCCCATGATTTTATTTTAAATAGAAGTGTTGTAGATTTTTGACCGCCAAGACCTAGAAGTAGTTGATTGATCGAGTTCTAGTAGAGTTTCAACTGTACAAAGTATCAAGGGAGTAATGAACCTTTAATTTAATAATGTATTTTGCTGGTTTCATAGCACACCTTATGGGGGAAGCTTAAAGTAAGATGATTGGAGTTAGAGAAGATGAAGTAGTAACATTTGCAATTATTTCTATTGCTATAGACTCCTCTTTTTTAGTGTGTAGTAGAACCTCAAATAGCTAAAGTTTGGCTTATTAGGTTAGAAAAGTCATTTGATAATATGTAGTATCCTGAGAGTAAAAATATTTTATTCGTTATATTTTTGTTAGATGGAGAAGCCGAGCATTTGGTGGTTAGGCTAATAGAGAAAGAAACTTTAGGTAAAAACATATGCAGAGATTTCCTAGGAAGAGATCATTAAGACATTCAAGAGTTACTTTGTGAGACCATCAATTAGATAGTAGATGTATTTTATTTTTGAGATATTATACGTGTTCTTTGATTTCTATATAGCAAGTTGATAAGTCTTGGAGAAAGGGAAATTTTGCATCTCTAGCCTATAAATGATTTAAGTAAAGCTGTTAAAGGTATTAAAGATGTCCCCATAATAGATATTTCTTGAAGAATTGGCGAGCCTATCTCTAGAAAGAGAAGTAGCGTTTTATATTGAAGTGTTATCTGGTATATTCCCACTTATAAAAGGTCCCTATAGAATGACGCCAAATGAGTTACAAGAATTGAATGTTCTATTGTCGTAACTTTAAGATAGAATATTTATTAAGTCAATTGAATCTCCGTGGGGTGCTCCTTTATTATTTGTGAAGAAGAAGATGAATATGAGATTGTATATTAATTATAGAAAGTTGAATAAGATTACTGTTAAGAACAAGTATCAATTGTTTTGTTTGATTAGTTGGTAGGTGCATCTATATTCTCAAATATTGTATTTGCTGGCATTTCATCTAGCTTCAGTCGATACTCAGCCTCCTTCACAACCATTTCTCATGTGGTATAATCAAAAGTATAAGAGTTCTATGCATGTAAAAAAAATTTCATGTATCAATTGATTAAATTTATTAAGCTTTTGAGTTTCAATTTTATTTCCATCCATTTCAATGTTATTTAGTAGTTATTATTTTATGTTATCTTAATATATTAGTTCATAATTTTAGGTTTTAGGTTTTCCTTTTAGAATGGAAAAATAACTTGATAAGAGTAATCTTAGCCTACGTTGGAAGCCTATTTTGAATTTTTTTTATAACATAATATTTACCTTCATCTATGAAATCAATCAAAAACATGAAGAAGAAGAGCACATGTTAAGAAAAAAATCTGCTTCTTATGTTTATATTCAAATATTTAATGTTTATAAAATCAATCAAAAGTTGAGATAAAATTAATTATTATTGCAATAGCTTGATTTGAATAATCTGGAAAGTGGGAAATGGCCAGTTTATTCAAATAATGGATTCAATGATTATATATATATATATATATATATATATATATATATCATTAGTGGTTATTATAGTGTTGGGTTCCTAGATACTATTTACAAGTATTTCTTTTCAAAAGAGTTGAAGAAAGAAATATGGATGGTAGTTTTCTTGCACCCAAGGAAATTCTTGCTCTTCTTGCCAGTTAACATTTTAGGATTGTGTTTATTAATTTTTGCTTCTGGTTAGGATAAATATGATTAGACTTCTCTAACTATGACTTTGAAAAAAAGGAAGAGCTCTGAACTACCAAATACAGTGATTTTTTTTTGTAGCTACTCAGAAGAAAATATGATATAGGCATAAATAATTGGAAACTTTCAGTTCTCAATTGTTTATTCCATTTTCCAATTTATAAATTAAATGATAATCTTTTTCTCTTTGTAAAAATTAAAAAAAGGTCTTTGTATCAATTTTCTCAATTTTTTATAACTTGGCTCTTGATTTAAGCCTTTCAATGAATTAAAGATGAACACAACACCATGCAACTGATTTTTGTTTCTCGTGTAATTTAAGCTTCATTTTTTTAATTTCGCAGCTAGAGTAAACTTTAAAATAGTTTTTTTTTCCCTTTTCTACATCATGATAAAACTTATATATGCTAAAATTTCATCATACTTACTGATCATTGATAAATTTTTGAATAAGCAACTTATCCAATTCAAGATAAACTTTAAAAGAAATGCAACCAAATAATTCTCTTTTTAATGTCAATATGTACTTGTATTTTTGTTTCAATAAGTATACTCTCTAAGTTCTCTAACTTGACATTATGTAGATGAGTGGTGGAAGATGTTTGGATCAAGAGCTCCAAATTTGCAGAAAGTAGCTATAAAATTTTTAAGCCAAATATTATCCTCATTATATTATAAGAGAAATTACAGTATTTTTTGAACAAATTCACTCAAAGAGACGCAATCATTTAGAGCATCAACGGATTAATGATCTAGTTTATGTTTGGTATAATCTCAATTTAATTAATAAGTATAATCTTATAGTATATTAATATGAAAGTATAAATGTCATACTATATTAAAACACAATGGTTAAATTATTCTTTCATTTTTTAGGTTTCAACTTAATAAAAGAAGTTACAATCTTCTTCTAGACTACACCTATGTTGAAATGATAGATTTCTGCGTATTTGATGATGAAATAATGTCAAAACATGACTTAGAGGACTTAAAAAATAAGATATACAAACAGGATGCAATGCTAGCTGTTGAAGAACAAAACAAACAATCCACTACGCCAAGACATAGTAAGTTAATAGTGAAATATGAATGTATCATTTAAATAAAATAAAAAAATACAATCTTAATTTATATTTCTTATTTATTGATGAACATGATATAGAAAATGAAGGAGACGGAGATGACATAATCAGCTTGAATGATTTAGATACATTTGGGTCTGCAGATTTTGGGGAAAAGAGATTTCAAGACTCAACATATGGAAATAGCTTTGATGATGCAAATTTAGAAGATATTTGATTTTGTTCTTCTGAAATTATTGAAACTATTGAACAGAGAAAGAGAAACATTATTAACTTCATATATATATATATATATATTACTATAAAGTGCTAAAATCTTTCTATAATTGATAGTGTCTTCAAATGAAATATATTATTTTGTTTTGCTTATTTACTCTGTATTAGGTGTGGAATTATAATAATAATCTTATATATATTTTTAATGCTTCAGCAGTCGGAGGTTGAAACTATAAGATTTTAAGAGAAATTTTGATTTTATCATTCAAGTCATGACTATAGAGAGGATAGTTGCTCTAAATAAAAATATATTTAATTATAAATTTACTGAATTTATTTATTATTATTATTTTTACTTTATATTATGATTTTGTTCAATTTTTTCTTATATGTTTATAAATGATTGTGTCATTATTATAATAATTAAATATAATAAATATCTATTATGTCATCTAGTTTGATTAAGGTCAAACCTTTAAACTACAAACCTCTCCATCTTCTTGTTCATTGACCGGTCCGATTTTCACAGCATTGCTATTTATAGATTTTGAGAGTGACATGTTTTGCAATTCAGAAGCTCGAGCTATATGTTGTAAAAGGTGTATGTTAGTATAGCAACTATACATACACACATAGAGTGAGTGAAATTAAATATGTTGATTATTTTTCTAAAGTTTATACTATACGATCTAGCTAAATAAATATTATTTAAGATGTTTAATTAAGTAAATTTAATTTGAGTTAATAATATTGTATGATTCTAATCGTATAGGATGATTAGTTGCCTATCAATTTTTTGCAACATGTTGAATTTTCCAAATTATTCTATTTTTATTATACAAACATTTTCATAAATTAATTCACTCAAATAAGGCTTAATTAACCATTAAGATTGTACGGTACGATCTATATCGTAATGGATGATCGACAAAGATGATGTTTGGTCGTTTAGGAGTGTCCTAGATGAAATATGATTCGATTGAACTAATCGTATTATATGATTTATTAAAATTTTTGAAATGATCGTACGGTGAACCATTAATCGTACAGTACTAAAGGGAGAATAGAGCTATTCATACTATACGATCTTCAGATCGTATTGTACGAACAGAGACCACCAAAATAAAAATTATGATTTTTCTTGGAGCCTAGTATTTAAACAACTCTTATTTCATTTTGAAGAGTCTTTGACAGTCAAGGGGGCTTGAGTCTTCTATGGGAGAGATTTTGAAAGGTGAGCTTTGGCCTTGGGAGAGAAAAGTGTATTGAGAGAGCTGAACGTGATGTATTGAGAGAGAGGGAGAGCAGCCCTGTGGGATCAATGGAGTGTGAGAGAGGTATAATTATTAATTTCAAAATACCAAATATTATGTGAATGTCTTAAATAAAAAGTACTGATTAATCATGTAGAGGATTTTATTATTAGATTGAGTGAGAATTCTTGCAATACATATTTCAATATTAGGATTGAACAAGTTGAGCTAAGCTTGAGTTGATTAATTAATTGTGCTTATGAATTCAATTTAAATAACAAGCTAGCAAATTTATTATGAAAAAGCAAATATGATTATTCAAGTAATTTTTAAAATAAAATGAAGAAATGATTTAAAAATCAGAAGGAAAATAACAAAATAATTACTTGATATAAAAAAATGTGTCATATCTTTGAAGTATTTTCAACAACTTTATACTTAAATTTATGAATGATAATATATATATATATATATATAATTGAGCTTTCTTATGAATTAACAAGCCATGTTTAACTTTAGCACTGTAGTTTATCAAGCTCAGCTCAATAGTTATGAGCTATATTGTGCTAAGTCTGAGTAGGCACATAAAAATTAACTTGACTGACTCATTTACACGCCCAATCTGCATGCTCCAAACAAATTGTAGTGTTGTGAAAAGAGAAACATTCAATAATTTGAGAAATTTCTGGCTCGACCTCCACAATTTTAAACTTTGGTGGGACATAATCAAAGCAATCCGTCAGTCAACTAATTTCATTGGGAAATGGCATGGACTTTTCTAATGCTTCTTTAGCTTATGGAGTCCACTGATTATTAAAGTTAATTTCTCAGTGCTTTCACACCTTAGCATTGAACCTGAATAGAACTTAATTTACAATTATATAGATATAAAAGGCGGGGTAATTACAATAAATGGGCTTTCTTATGAATTAAATGATGATAAAACTTAAAAATCAGAAGAAAAATAATTAAGAACCACTTGATATTAGGGGTGTCAATATTTGACACGACACGAAAACCCGACTCGAACCCGACCCGAAAAACCCGACCCGAGTTCAAAACGGGTCGGGTTCGGGTTCGGGTTCAGGAATTCGACCCGTTTGAAAAATGGGTCGGGTTCGGGTTAACCCGACGGGTTGCCGGGTCAACCCGAAAACCTGTTTAAACGCCTGCCCGCGAAGCCTGCCCGCCCTGCCCCGGCTGCTCGCGACCATGCCCGGCTGCCCGAGCCCTGCCTGGCTGGCCGCGACCTGCCCGAGCGCCCGCCGAAGCTGTCAGCGCGCCCGCCGAGGCTGCCTCTGCTTGCCAAGCCGCCCCCGTGCGCCCGCCAAAGTTGCCCGCGCTGCTGCCCGCGTGCCGCCCTCGCTTGCCCAGCTGCCCGCGCAGACCTGCTCGCGCACCCGCCTGCGCACCCGGGCGCCCGTCCGTGCAACCGAGCGCGCCCGCCGGCGCACCCGCGCGAGCCCGCCGGCGCACCCGTGCGCGCCCGCCCGTTCACCCAGCGCGCACGCCGGCTCACCCAGCGCCCCTGCGTGCCCAGCTTCCCGTGTCAGGTCGGGTCCGGGTTCGGATTTCCAACCCGGGTCGGGTTAGGGTCGTCTCGTTTGAACGTGGGTCATTCCGGGTTTGACCCGAACCCGACCCGTAACCCGAAATTGACACCCCTACTTGATATAAAAAATATGACAAATTTAAAATGCTTTCTTTATACTAAAATTTATGAATGATAATATAATTTATATTAATAATTGTTGTATACTCGAACATTCCCAATGATAGGGACATATGGAGTATAGCGTCCTAATTTTGTACAAAGATCCAACACACAAACATATAAAAAAGGGGTGCAATGTTCATTAGAGACACCAAGATTTTTACGTGGAAAATCTTGATAAGGGGAAAACCACGAGGCCTGCCCTGACTTAGATGATTCCACTAGTGTTTGTAATTGATTACAAATAGTGCCCTTCCACGGGGAATGCCTTAATTGGCTCAATGTATCATATAGAGAACATTACATGGTCGGTGCACTACTAAGGTAGGAGAGATAGTGGTCGGTGGGTGACAATGGTTGGATGGATCGTAATTTGCAGCAGACAGTGGGCAGAAGGACCGTAGTTAGGATATAGTGGTCGAAGGGACCGTAGTTGACAGGAAATAGAGGTTGAAGGGATTATAGTCAGCGGGCGAATTTAATTTTGGGAAATGACATGAACTTTTCTTTAACATCCTTAAGTCTACTGATTATTAGAGTTAATTTCTCAGTGCTTTCACACCTTAGATTGCAATCAGCGTTAAGAATAATTCCATGACTACGTTAAAGGTTCCTTCATGTTTGCAATGAATTTCTAACCACATTGCAATGGTGCTACAGGTTTATGATAAAATCGCGACAAATTAATGATGAAAATTCTTCCAAATCCATCACAAGCTAATCAATAGGTCACGAGTTTGTGACAAGGCCATCGTAAATCTAACACTCATTTATGATGAAAATTTTCTCTCAAATTGATTACATTATTCATTCAAAATTGAATAAATATTATAGAATGGGCTCTTTATCTTTAAAATATAAATTATTTATTTAATTTTTATTTTTATATAATTTTTATTCTTAAATTATTATTATGTACTGTTTGGTATAAAAGTATATAAAAGCTTTCATCCCATATGACCGAGTTGTAGATATAGGACAACGAAGAAACTAAAATTTCATCCTTTTATTCTGCAGGGCACGTAATTGACTCTCATTTACATGAGTCTCTTGAGGCACAAAATTTCTTGCTTTAGAAGCCGTCAAACTTGGCTTCTTCCAAAGTATTTTTTAAAAGTCAGTCAAATTTTACAACGACCACGACCTTCCCATCATATTATACAAACCATTCAATTATTTAAAGTTAGATGCAGAAGCCTCCAGAGTTGAAATAGGGACAAATAAAGGAAGCTAATAGGATGGCATTGCTTTTCAAATTGTCTTTCCGATTGATTTTCTTCTCTTACATAGAAATAATCATGAGCCATGGCAAAGGAAGTTGCTCATCATCTCATGGAAGGCTCAAAAACATCAGGAATCCTTCCCACTTGAGAAGTGACCCAGCAAAATGTGGCAGTTCTGATTTTGAACTCAATTACGAAGGTAAAAATATAATATTAGAGATCCTCCGAAGCAAGTATTATGTCAAAGATATATCATATCGTGATTCTAAAATCACGCTTCTTGATGTTGGATTGACACTCGATAACGGTAATCTTCTAAGTAGATCAATACATCGAGATGATTATAATGAAACATTCTGACTAGAGTTGACGAATGATCAAGTTCAGGCCACATTTATTAACTGCTCAATAAAGATCAATATTTAAAGTTATGAAAGTGTGCCTTGTCTCAGCAAAAACAATTAACTATCTATGTGATATTTGATGCTTTATTCATCGAATTCTTTCCAGTAAATTGCCATTTTTTTACACAGTTCCCCTAAAAAAAAAATCTTCAACTTTTTATTTATTTATTTATTTTTCTTAGTATTTGTGATCAACTCGAACTATGTTTTCATCTAAAGCGGAGTCCTCTCAAAGTAACAGGAAATGATATTCAAAATTGTGCTAAAATGCTAGAATAGTATGTATACAAACTACTTCATATGTTAACTTCCTATTATCCATCTTCTAAGCTTTATTTCCTAAATGCAATTTCCTTTATGATGATCACCAAATAGAAATACATTATCAAGAAGTAATGGGCATTACCTTATATGATATGGTGTCTCCTATTCTTTTTGAAATTGGTTTATTGACTTGTCTCTATGAAAATCAGTTCAGTCATTCAATATTAACCTTCTATTTAGCAGCAATAATTTTGTTAGTATTGGACATTTCACTCCAAATACTATGTAAGTAACATGCTTTTACTTAAATAATGAAATTATTGGCACAACACTGACTGATAGCCAAGTTACATTCTTGCAGTTTCATTACTAATTGGAATATTTCTCTTTTCACCATTATCCGTTCTGTTATTTCTTGCATACAACATATTCAAGCATTCAGTGCTTGTTGATAGTGTTGAGAGATTTCTTCAAAATCAGAAAACCCTCTCACCATGAAGATATTCATACAATGAAATTATCACAATTACAAACAACATTTCAGAAAAGTTGGGACAAGGAGGCTTTGGGTCTGTCTTTAAAGGAAAACCCCCTGGCGGTTATTTAGCTGGTGTGAAGATGTTGGGAAAATCTATGGGAGATGGAGATAATTTTATTAATGAAGTATTGATTATCAGTATGATTCATCACTTAAATGTTGTGCAACTTGTTAGATTTTGTGCTGAAGGTTCTTATAGAGCTCTAGTTTATTTGTACATGCCTAATGGATCTCTTGATAAATATATATTCACCTTAAATGAGGCAAATAGAATCTTCAACACAGAAAGCTTCTTGAGATTGCCATGCCTATAGCTAATGGACTTTATTATTTATACCAAGGGTGTAATATGGCGATTCTTCATTTTGACATCAAGCCTCATCATATCCTTCTGGATCATAAATTCACACCAAAGATCTTTGATTTTAGCTTAGCAAAGTTACATCCGAAGGGCCATAGTCTTGTCTCCATCAGTGCTACTAGAGGAACAATTGGATACATTGTGCCAGAATTAATATCGAGAAATTTTAGAACAATTTCTTATAAATCGGATGTATATAGTTTTGGCATGCTTCTAATGGACATGGATGGTGGGTGTAGGCATACCAACCTAAAGACAGACAATTCTAGCCATGTTTACTATCCTTCATGGATTTATGATAAGATGCAAAAGAGGAAACTTTCCAAAAACTGACATTTTTGAGATTGATGACTAATAGAGGAAGTTATGCATGGTGGGGTTGTGCTGCATTCAAACACGACCTTTTGATCGTCCTTCCATGATCAATGTTGTGGAGATGTTGGAAGCTGATGTGAATCATTACAAATGCAACCAATGCCTTTTTTGTATTCTTCAGATCTAATGTCTCCATTAAACATTTGTATGGATTTCTCTAAATTCGAGCAATCAATATTTCTAAATAACTTATAATCCATGCAAAAAGGTGTATCACTTTCATGAAACTATGCCCAAGTTCGTATCTAACACTAATGGGTTATTTTTGATATACTATATTATACATTCTATTGAATGAAGTGCTACATCGAAATGTGATGAGGATTACATTTTACTTGTCAAAATCTAAGGAAAGTTGTTAATTTTTTTTTTCTTTATTTTAAATATAACATGAACTTGTTAAATGTATGGTTTACCAATTATTACTATCTTTAGAATTTTCATTTGGGCCATGTTTTCTTTGAAGGAATTGAAAGGGTTGAAAAAAAAAGTAAATGGAAATATAAATCTTACATTTAAATAAAAATCTATGTTCACCCATTTATTTTGTAGTATAGAAATTGAGTGCAAAACATTTTTTTTCCCCTTCTGTCATTAATTGATTGATGAGAATCTGAGATTTTTTTTTTTTTTTTCATGAGAGCTAGGAAAGTAAGTCAAAATGATGAATTCATAAAATCTTGAACTCAATTTTTCATCATAGTAGCTTATGAAGTTATGAATGAATATATATATATATATATATATATATATATATATATATATATATATATATATATATATATATATATATATATATATATTAATAATTATATACAAAATAAACCCCATGTATAAAATTATGAAGATAAATATGTTTCTCTTTCTCTAATTATTTCTGAGTAAATAGAACATGAATATGGTTTTGCATTAGCCTGTATGGGGTTAAATATCTACCAATCAATGTTAACTGATTACTAAATGATTCACAGCAACGAGCCATCATATTTACATAACGACTAATTAAACTAATTCTTGATTAATCATATAAAAGATTTGACATATCATCAAAATGTTATCTTGATTGGACATGAATCTCGAGGCAAATTTGAGTTGAAAACTTCCGAAATTAAAATATGGGACCATCCAAACTCTGATTTTAGCAAAACATAGTTGAACTGCATGTCTCGAAAAGATGAACACAATGACACCAAATTCGACCCAATCTGAACCCAAATATGTCCAAAAAAAAACCCAAAGCACATTTAGAAAGTTCAAACCCTAAACTAGATAACCAAACTATTTCCAAACGTTGCAAGCTTATAGTCGAATCAAGCGGCTCGACGAGAGGAATCTAACATGTCCATGATCGCCAAATTTTGATATCATTAAGACACCCAAATACTCAATAAACTATCCCTGATCAAGAGTGTCGATATTGCCCATCAATTCAAAATACCCCAAACATGCCCTTAATCTCGTCCCTATTTACTGGCCATGCCACTTCTAAATAACTATAAATGGACCCTTATTCTTCATTAATGGGGGGAGCAAGGAAGAGAAGGAAGGGAGGAAAGGAAGAGAAATCGGAGTTCTCTTGCCACCAAACTCCTCGACCACTACCCGAAAACCTACTGTCACCGGACTTTCACTAGACTTTCACCCAGCCAACGACTATCGTCAGACTTTTGCCTGATCACCAGCTATCATCGGACTCCCGCCCAGCCACCAACGACACTGAATTTATGCTTGACCATAGACCATCATCGAACTTCCGTCTGACCCCTATTCATCGCTATATTTCAACCTGACACTTGACTATTGTAATCTGATCATCCTCAACTTCAACGATAAATCAATCATTTGTAATTCACTCAAATTAAGTAGAATCATTTTAATTGAGTGTGGCCTTGTGATTTTTCTCCTTTTCTCAGGGTTTTCCATGTAAAAATCCTCAAGTTTCGTAGAATCATTTCAATTTGATGCGAGCTGGATAGCCATGAGCTCACGAGCTACCCAGGAAGCCGGGCAGCATGGACGAACCCATGGGTAGGCCGAGTAGCACTAGACGCACGAGCAGGTAGGGCAGCGCTGGGCGCCAGTTAGGTCTGGCAATGCGCGGAGGCAGCCGACTCATCGAAGGGGGTGTCGGTGGCAGTCGGCTGGCTAGTTCATTCACTAACTCATGTTTTTGTCCAATTTTTGGCACAAATAGTTTGATTCAGACTTTTTTATGGTATATGGGGCCATTTTTTGACGTTCAGTAGTAAATTTTGCCACTTCTAGAGATAATCAAGAGCTATATAGTTACAATCCACCTGTTCGTAAGTTTTAAACCACGTTAAAAATTTCTTAGAAGCTATAACATATATTTTCAGATTTCTGGAAATTCAATGTCTGAAAATAGGGGGAAACTAAAATATCAGTAAAATTTTATCTTAATCGAACATGAATCTTGAGACAAATTTGCGTTGAAAACTTTTGAAATTAAAATATGGGACCATCCGAACTCTTATTTTTAGCAAAATTTTGGTCGAATTGAACGCCACAAAAAGATGAACCCAACAACACCAACTTTGACCCAAACCAAGCACAAATGGGTCCAAATTAAAGACTCGAAGTGTGTTTGGAAGGTTTAAACCTTTTAGTGGACAACTAAACGATTTCCAAATGTATCATGATTATAATCAATTTGAGCAGCTTGACGAGAAAAATCTAATGAGTCCAAGATCTCCAAATTCTGATATCATTTAGATACTCATATACTCATTAAATAGTCCATGATCAAGAGAGTCGATATCTATTGTCCATATAAATACTCCCAACATGCCCTAGTTCTTCTCTCTATTTACTAGCCATGCCATTCCTAAAAAACTATAAATAGACAACACATTCCTTGTTGACAGGGACCAGGGGGAGCAAAAAAGAGAAGGAAGAGAGGAAAGGAAGAGAAATTAGAGTTCTCTTTCCACAAGACTCCTCCTCGACCACCAAACAACCACCAATTGTCACTGGACTTTCGCTGGACTTCCACCAGGCCACCGATTGTCGTCGGACTCTCGCTCGACCACCTGCTCTCTCCGAACTCCGCCCGACCACCAACAAACGCCGGACTTCCGCCTGGCCACCAATCAACACAAAATTTACGCTCGACCACCGACTATCCTCGGCCTTCTGTCTAACCCCTATTCCTTGTTAGCTTTCGACGTGATGGTTGACTATTGTAATTTGATCATCCTCAACTTCAAGGATGAACCAATCATTTGTAATTCACTTATATATAGTAGAATCATTTCAACTGGGCATGGCCCCATGATTTTTCTCTTTTTCAGAGTTTTCCATGTAAAAATCTTATTTTTTACTCTTCTCTGCTTGTGTGCTAAATATCTTGCAAATGCTTGACAGAAAATTTAGCACACTCCATTGCCGCATATTTTCTAGCCCTCAACAAGATTAAATTTCAAGAATGTCTACAAGTATGGCCAAATTTGAGAGGAAAAAAAAAAACTAGTTATGATGGAGAGAGTGAAGCTTCTTCTATAGCTATGATTGCTTATAAATCTACTATATATAGATATTAACATAATTAAAATGTTTTGGTATTAAAATTATTATTTAAATTCACTACGAATTAATTAAATTATTTAAATTATTATTTAATTTTTTTTTCAAAAAAAAAAGAATTAATTAATTTAATATTAATTTTCCTGGCAGATGAAAGTTCACGGCAAGGCCACGCCTTCATTATAAAGTGTTAAAGTCTAAGAAATAGATTAATGTAAGTGGCGTGATTCAAAAGGTTACTTAGATTTTACTATCTTGAAGAAGCTTAGCATCAACGTTAGATTTTTAAATACTATTTCGATAAAAAAATTATTATTAGATTGGATACAAATTTGTTACTCTACCTTATTAATAGATAGGCAACAATGAATTAAAGTTATGAAGCAGAGTGAGTGAGGTCCTAGTGAGTATGAGAGTTAGTGAGAGGTCAAGTTATGTTCACACAATAATAGTGAGAAGTAAAAAGAGTCGAATGATCGAAAATATGTATCTTAATCTTTTATTTATACAGTGAGAGGGCTATAAAGATTGCTACACTTATAATAAAAATAAAAAAATAATACTTGATATTGTTATAACATACTAATATTAACACATGAACTACCTGGCTAATATCCATGTGGATAATTGTCCTAGACATAACTCTCTTCCTCTTAGGCAAGTGCCTTAGGCATGTCTTCGAGGGCGAGTAACTTTAGCGAGTTTTAAAGATCTGGCCTACATGGTGGGTCTATATGAAGATGAGTCCTCTGGATGCAAGCGGTGATGTTTGATAGGCACGTTTCCCTGAACTTGTAGTTTATGCTTCCTGCAATTGGAATTGGGATGTCAGCAGTAGGCGGGTGGCCCCATGAATAACTATTGTAGGTGAGTGGGCCTTATTCAGGCGAGTGCTCCTCAAGGCATAGCCTGGCATGTAAGAGTCTTTTAATAAAGCTTGCCAACGATGATGTCACTTTGGTCTAACTTATCATTATGACTCTTCATGCCACAATACCTAAGGAGGAGAGTGACTGTTGAACTGCGGCTATTATGCGATGTAATTCTTCATTTGGGAGAGATTTTATTTATCTATATGAGCCCTCTGAAATAGTTCAATGATCAGAACATGCTAGATAACTATGAATTACCAACATAGGCATATATTAGTATACTTATTATATCTTTGCAATAACTAATTAATTAAATTAATTACAGATACATCATATAAAAATCCATCTAATTAAATATGAATCTAAAGAAACTTATAGAATTAAACTCAAAATTATTTGGATTCTAATTTCAACAAATATATATTCGAAATAATTTTTGTGAGATGAGCTCAGCAACACCCAAAATGTTTTGTCCTAAAACAAATACTTAAAATATAATTAGAAATTTCAAAATACCAAATAATATGTGAATATCTTAAATTGCAAAAAGTAATGATTAATCATGTAGAAGATTATATTATATGATTGAGAGAGAACTCTTGCAATAATTATTTCAGTACACAACATAAAAATGGGTTTTAGGAAGTAATTCATATATAGTGGTAGTTTGCAAATCGCTGCCATAGATATGTTTAGGAACTAGTTTTAATCATTACTAGGAACTAATTAATATCATTCACAAATAAGTTGTATCCCTTGCCCTAGCTCCAAGCATTCTCTTTCGATCTATTGCTTCTTCCATTCATGCTCCATTCAATGAGCATCCACGAGCAACTTGCTGGTCTTGATGCCAAATCAATTTGCCGTAGTCATCGAATCTAAGGTCGTGGAGGTCATCCCTTGCCCTAGCTCAATGCATTTTCTCCTTTAATCTTTTATCGTAAGTCCGTCTGAACTCCCTTCGGCAAGCTTCCACGAGAGACCCCCTCGTCCAAACACCAAATTAATCT